>CM041640.1:42740936-42782464 GCA_023333625.1 Bothriochloa decipiens | reverse complement strand
CGTTCTTTTGCGGTGCTCAAGGGCGGCCGTTAAGCCCTCACTCGAGGACCGGCCTTCGCTCCCTCGAGACTTTGAGGTGGGGCCAGAGCCCGTTTTACCTTATGTAGAAAACTCCGTTAGCGAGTGACGGTTCTTTTTTCTTACCGTTGGGCACGCCTTTTGAGGAGAAGGGCTTAGCGGTGCGATCGTGGCGGGCCCGAGCAACGGCTCTCTGTCAGAGGTGTGACGCGTGTGTCCAGTCGAGGGTCGAGGGGGGAACGGTCAGGAAAACGCATTAATTGCGGGAAGTTACCTTTTCCCTGCCGTCGGGCTCTGCCCGTTGCTCTTCCCGAGTATAAAAACGGAGGGGGACAGGCGCTGTTCGCCCCTACTTTCACCATTCTGCCGAGCTCCTGCTTTCCTACGCGCGTGAGGATAAAAACTTAGAGCGAGAAGTCGCGATTGGGAACCTTCCTGGTCGACCGTCCGCCGAGGAGATTCGTGCTGTTGTTGTCGCCGCCGCGCCCACCGAGCAGATCTGTGCTGCCGCTGCCGCCATGGCCCCCGTCCTCCAGCCCGCCGAGCCCTGGCGCCCATCGATCGTGACGCGGCAAAGGCTGCTCGAGCTGGTGAGGGAAGGACTTCTCCGCCCCGTCACCGATTCGAATCGGCCGGAGTGAATTGCGCCGCCCAGGGACCACGAAGAGCCAAATTCGCCGGAGGGGTATGTGGTGAGCTTCCTCAAGTTCCATCGGCATGGGTACGGTGTGCCCCCAAGCGAGTTCATGCGGGGGCTGACGAACTTCTACGGCGTCGAGCTCCACCACTTCTCCCCCAACGCCATCTCCAACGCCGCCATCTTCGCGGCCGTCTGCGAGGGCTACCTCGGAATGGCGCCACATTGGGAGCTATGGCTCCACCTCTACAAGGGGGAGTGGTTCGCCTCCCCGGTGTCGGCCGGAGTAAGGCGAATCGTCAGAGCGGGGTGCCTCAACTTCGCGTTGAAGACCGGGAGGTCGGAGGAGCCACGCGAGTACATCCCCACCGGGTTGACGTCCAACCACTCCGGTGGGACGAGCAGTGGTTCTATCTTCGCAACGACGGTGGCTATCTCCCGTCGTACACCGGGCGGCTCATCGCCGAGCGCCCATTCAACTGGCCGCACGGTGTCTCGGGAGATCTTCAGCGTCGACTTCATCCCCTCGTCGTCGTGATGAGGACCCTTCGAGAGGCGGGCCCGACGGTGGGTGTGGTGGTCTCAGCCTTCCACAGTCGACGGGTGCTCCCTCTGATGGAGCGCCCGTTGCGGTTGGACGAGATGCTTCCTTCGGCGGCGCCCGAGGTTATCAAGAGGTGTCGGATGTCCGGCGAGAGGCCGTCCGCCTCGGAAGTCGTCGCGCGGGTAAAGAGCATGGTCTCTGGCTCGTTCAGGGTGGAAGACATCAACAGCCTCCCCATGCGGCCGGAGGAGGGTTGCCTTGACCTGGTGAGTGCCTCGACCCGTGCCTTTCGTGTTTCCACCCTCCCCCCTTTTTTCTCTTGCCTCTGTGACTAAAAGTCATTGTGTAGGGGAGAATCGACTACCGGAGATCGAGGCCCCCGCTGAGGGAGGACGCCCCCGACCGTCAGGTAAGACGCTTCACCGCCCAACAAGAGAAGTGGAGTAAGGACGAGGAGGCGAAGAAGAAAGCCAAAAAGCTCCGGGAGCGCGAGAGACTTGCGAAGCGCCGTGCTGAGCAGAGGCGCGACGGGCTCCCGGAGGAGGAGTCTCCCTCATCCGAGGGAGATGAAGATGATGATGACAGTGATGACGTCGAGGGAGTCGAGGAGCGCCTCGACCGCATCCTGTCGGATTCCTCCCATGCTGACCGCCCCTTCGTGCAGGAGGAGGTGGCGGAGCAGCACGCCCCTCAGCCGGCGGCGTCGGCCTCGGAGCGCCGACGTGGAAAAAGGGGGGCCGAGGCCTCGCCTCGAGGGGGATCACCCCCCTCGCGTCGTACTCGAGGCGGGAGCCCACCCACTTCGATCTGAGAGACCCGGTCCCGGTCGTTGGTGCGGGCGGAGCAGAGGCGTGCCCAGGAGGCCCCGTCGAAGCAGGGAAGCGCGGCGACCCCACCGACGTCCCCGAGCAGCCCCAGCCCTGCGAAGAGCTTGGCTTTGGGAGGGGTCTCAAAATCTGTGGGCAGTTCGAGGGGTACCCAAAAGGCCTCTATACCCTTCGGGTAAGTGTCGTTGAATCGTTTTCTTTTCGTTGCGTCTTCTTTGTGCGCTTTAATAAACTTTTTGCCGTTCTGCTTCCCATTCAGGCCCAAGCGCCAGATCGAGGAGGCGTCTCTCGTGCAGGCTAAGCGGCTCAAGATGGATGCAGCCGTGTAGGTGGCGGCCCCGATCACAGGTGCGACGTCGAGGCCCTTGGCTCCGTGGGAAGCCAAGTGGTTATCCTCTGCCCTTGGTGCTCTGGCGCGCGGTAGACTGACGGGTTCTACTCTTGCTGCAGGGTCGAGCGTCTCGGGGCCCGCGACGGGCGGTGACTCCGAGCCGAGGAGGACGCATGAGGGAGGGAGCGCCTCCCTGACGTCATCGCCTGCGGCCCTCGAGCTCGGCCCGGCACCAGGGGGTGGTGCCCCGACGTCGGGAGCTTCCGTTCCTGGCGGTCCGGAGGCTTCGATCCCCGCACCCAAGGCGGGAGCCCCCGAGGGCCACGGGCCGGGTGAGGAGGTAGCCGTTATGGACCTCGAGGGTGAGGAGACCTCGACCTTCCCCCCTCGACGGGGGAGCGGCGGCCCTGGCCGGCGGGGCTACGCGAGCTCGAGGCCCGGAGGGAGCAGGAGCAGGGGGCCCTGCAAGAAGCGGAGCTGCCACGGCTGTAGCAGGAGGAGGAGAAGGAGCCGTCGGAGCGGCGGGAGGAGGAGGAAACTGGGGGCCAGCCCCAGCATCAGCAGGTGCAGCAGACGCCGCCGGAGGCGGAAGCGACTTCCGGACTGCCCAAACAATGGGTGTCCGTGATTACTTTGGACGAGTTGCTGGCCGAAAGAGAAACGACGTCGAAGGCGTCGACGGTTCCGCGGCTGCCGGGGGTGCAACCGGAGGAGGCCTCGGTACTGAGCCCGGCGGAAGACGCATCGTTGGTGGTCTTGCCGGCGCCACAAGTCATGGTGTTGGGGGAGGCGACGGCCTCGACACCTTCGCTGCCTTCAGAGGCGCCAGAAGCAGCGTCGAGCCAGCCGCTACAACCGTCGACGGAGCGGTCGGGTAAGACGGCGGCTTCTGGACCCCGGGCTGAGGAGTGCCGATGCTGTCTCGGAGTTCAGCGGCCCGACGGAGTTGGCCGTGCGTTACGGTGCCCCACACGACGTGGTGGACGAGATCGAGTCCTTGGCGTGAACCAAGGTCAAGACGGTCCTTCCATGTTGGGGCAAGGAGCGCATCATACTCCGGGAACTTGGCGACTCCAGCGCTTCGGGGATCGAGATGAACGACCCGGCGGAGGTCAAGTGCTGGGAGGAGGCCGAGCAATCCCGGTCATGGCTGCGGCACTTGCTGAAGTTGGGCGTCGAGCTCGCAGAAGGCCTCGACCGGAACCTCGCGGTGAGTCACTGTGTTAGGTCATATGTAGTTTTTTAAGTTCTTTCGTATGGGATGCCTTAACCCTCAATTTCCTGTCCCCAGGAGGCGCGGAGGCGTTCTTACTCCAAGTCTGACTTCCTCCATGAAACGCACAACAGCCGGGAGGAAGTGCTTCGCCAACTCGAGGCCGGCCGCTCTTCGCAGAGCAGGGTGGCCGAGCTCGAGGAGGAGCTAAAGCGGACCAGGGAGGAAGCCACCAAAGCCAAAGAGGAGGCCGCCCGGGCGAAGGAGGACTCCGACGCCGCTCGAGGGGAAGCCGCCCACCTCAAGGAGGAGCTCAAGCGTGCTAGGGAGGAGGCTGACGCGGCAAAGGCCGAATCAGAGAAGGCCAGGGTCGAGAGCGTCCGAGCCCAGGAGCGCGTCGAGCTACTCGTGGCGGAGGCTCAGAGCTTCATGGAGCGCATCCGGTCGCTCGAGGCCAGCTTCGCTGAAGTCTCCGCCGCACGCAACACCCTCTCCGGCTTGGTCCATGAGGAGAAGAACCGAGCCGCTGGCCTGGAAACCCAGCTTGGGGCAATGAAGGCTACCCTCCAGGAGAAGGAGCAGACCATCATTCTGGCCGGTGGTGCCCTCAAGACCCTCTGCTTTGAGAAAACAGAGGTGACCCGGGCCTTCAAGGAGGCCCAGCGGGAGCGGGACGAGGCCCGGGGGGAGCGCGACGCTGTGCTGGGGGATCGCAACGCCCTCGAGACTCGCTGTGCTGGTAAGTTCCTTAAAAGGCTTTTGATCATATTTCTTTCCGTATGGTTTCTCTAATTCCTGCTTTGTGTTTCAGGCCTCGTGTTCGAGCTGCTTGCAACCCAGACCGCTGCCAAGGCGCTGCAGGAGAGCCTCGTGGCGGAGGGGGCGCTTCTCAGCCGGCTCCGGGTCGCCCTCGACGGGCTCTGCGCCACCTGGGAGGTCAGGCCTGTCGAGGGTACCGAAGAAGACATCCCGGGTGCCGCGCTCGTCGACCGGATCTACTACCTCGATGCCACCCTTCGCGATCGCGTGCGGGAGGCGCTCCATACCGGCGTGAAGCGGGCACTTCCAGTGGTCTCCTCCGGCTTCGTCTTTGATATGAACGTGGTGGCCCAAGGCTTTGTTCCTGACATCTTGAAGACCGACGCGGAGAATGAGGAGCGATGTCGAGGGCTCATTCATGACGCCGAGAGGCCGGGGGGAGAGCTGGCGAAGTTATTCGAGGACGAAGTCCTCCCCCCCGCGGATGGAGGGTACCATGTCGAGGAGGGCGGCGACGGGGCAGGCCTGTAGGGCAAGACTGGGCGAGGGTGCCCATGTAATGAATTAGTTTTTTATAACTTATATTCAATGTGGCTTCGAAAGCCCTTTTTGAACATTAATACATCTATCGTAATGTGATGTGTCATTTTACTTTCGAACCTTTTCTGCTTTCTCCTCACCTAGACTTTGCTTTTTTGACTAAGTTTTTGACGCAAGCTCGTATCCCTCGAGGGGGGGAGCGAGTGGAGGTACCGTAGCCCGGAGGCGTAGAGAGCTCCGGCTCGACAGCCCTCGACCCCTAGGGAGTTCGAGGCGTTTTCTACTTAGTCGCGAAGCGTATCGAGGTGTGAGAAAGAAGAAGCGCTCGAGTTTTGCTCGCCTGACTTTTGCTTTCCGACTGAGCGTTCGACGCAAGCTCGTATCCCTCGAGGGGGGAGCGAGTGGAGGTACCGTAGCCCGGAGGCGTAGGAGAGCTCCGGCTCGACAGCCCTCGACCCCTAGGGAGTTCGAGGCGTTGTCAACTTAGTTGGGAAGCGAAAAGGGAGGTGTGCGAAAAAAAATCGTTCGTATTTTTAGGAACTTAGGGGGTTCCCCCCCGTTAGCCCCCGAGGGAGGCTCGACTCTGGTGAGACAGGGTCGAGGCTACCTCTTGCATGTACAATAACAAGTTTGAACTTATAATCGAAAGTACTCCTTATATTTGTCATGCGGAAATGTACAAGACATGCAAGAATGTACAAGGGCACTGGTGCCCTAAGGGTAGAAACGACGTAGCTGTTCGATGTTCCATGCGTTGGTGAGGATTTCGCCTTTGTCGTTAGCGAGCTTGTACGTCCTGGGCTTTAGCACCTCAGCTATGGTGTATGGGCCTTCCCATGGCGGCGTTAGCTTGTGACGTCCTTTGTTGCTCTGTCGTCGACGTAGGACGAGGTCTCCAACTTGGAAGTCCCTCGGGCGCACGTGCTTGTCGTGGTAGCGTCGAAGTTTTTGTTGATACCTCGTGGAGTGAAGTAGCACCATGTCTCGAGCCTCCTCGACCTGGTCGACGGCGTTTGCGAGGGCTTCTTCGTTGGTTTGCTCGTTGTACGCCTTTAGTCGAGGGGAACCATACTCGAGGTCAGTGGGGAGGACGGCCTCGAACCCATAGACCAAGAAGAATGGGGTGAACCCCGTGGCTCGACTAGGTGTTGTCCTTGAGCTCCATAGGACCGATGGCAACTCCGCGGCACATTTTTTTTCGTGCTTGCTGAGGCGTTTGAGGATCCTTGGCTTGAGGCCCTGTAAAATCATGCCATTGGCGCGCTCGACCTGGCCGTTAGTTCGAGGATGTGCAACCGCGGACCAATTCACACGGATGTGATGGCGATCGTAGAAATCCAAGAACTTCTTGCCGGTGAACTGTGTGCCGTTGTCAGTGATGATGACGTTCGGGACCCCGAAGCGATGGATGATGTCGGTGAAGAACTCGACCGCCCGTTCGGAGCGGATGTTGCTGATGGGCCAGGCCTCGATCCATTTGGTAAACTTATCGACGGCAACGAGCAGGTGCGTGTACCCTTTGGTTGTCCTTTTGAGAGGCCCCACAAGATCGAGCCCCCAGACCGTAAACGGCCAGGTGATGGGGATCATTTGTAGGGCGTGAGCTGGGAGGTGCGTCTGCTTGGCGTAAAACTGACACCCTTTGCACGAGCGGACAATGCTTGTGGCGTCAGAGACGGCGGTCGGCCAGTACAAACCCTGTCGGAAGGCATTGCCTACGAGGGTCCTTGGCGCTGCGTGATGGCCGCAAGCCCCCGAGTGTATGTCCTCGAGGAGCCTCCTGCCTCGATGATCTGCCGGTTGACTTCTCAGGCCCTGGCTCGGGCTCTATCACCGGGCGGTCGTCGCTCTTGCTCGAGGGTCAGCTCGAGTAGGCGCAAGCGTTCCTGCTCGTCGGCGAGCTTCGCCTGCAACTCCTGAATCTGTGCCAGTTGTGCGTCCTGTTCGCCAGGACGGGGGCACGCTTCTTGGGGTGCGTCTGGTTGTTGGTCCTCTGCTCTGGGGGGAGCGTCTCTCGCCACGGCGGTAGCCGCCGCAGCCGCTGGATCGACGGTTTCCTGATCAGAGTCGACACCACCATCGATGTGGAGGCACTCACGGGTAGGATCCCAATGATCAGAGTCAGAGTCAGGGTCGCAGCAGTAGAAGACGGGGAATTGCCCCCGCGCCTCCTCCTGCAGCCGCCGTCGGAGTGTGCCGACGGTGTACCTCCGGGGGCCGGGCGCTCTTGCGAAGGCCAAACCCTCAGAGGCCGGTGTGACAGTCCCCACGTCCGTCATCACGCGAGAAGGGTGCCTGGGCGGTCCTCCAATGTGCTCGTGTTGGAGTGGGTCGCTGTCGTAATCGTCGTTGTGGGATTGTTGAAGTCGGACGAAGGCCACCGACGACGCTCGAACAGCCCGTGCGGAAGCGAGCTCGATCGAGCGGGGGTTTCGTCGCGCTTCCCCGACGAGCGCACGGTGAAAGTGGAGTCAGGGTTGTGCTGGGATCCTGCCGGTTTGCCCTCTGCCTCTAAACTCGGGTCAGATACTCCCTCAACAAGAGGTTTCTCATCTTCGATCGGGGGGGTGGAGAAAGCGGCGGGGACCCTTCTCGACTTGGGTTGACGGCGATGACGGCGCCGACCGTGCCTCCTTCTGGATGTGGAAGCATGGTTATGAGACTGGCAAGCGGCTCCCCATGAACGTGGGGGCGTACCGCGACCTCCGTTCGGGTCACTGATCAAGAGCAGGGTCATGTCGTAGCCCTGGCCGAGGGTCATAAACTCCAGGCTCCCAAACCAGATCACCGTAGCGTGCGGAAGTGGTGAAACGAAATCGCCCATCCGGAAAAATGGCGGGAAATCGTTAGTGACACGCGGCTCCCCTACCTGGCGCACCAACTGTCGGTGTTCTGACCCTCGAGGGGTTAATACGAACGAGTAATATTGTATTCGCGTGCTCCCTAATCCGGTGGGTGATGCAAGAAGAACACAATGATTTATCCTGGTTCGGGCAAAGAAGGCCCTACGTCCAGCGGGGGGAGGATGATTCATGTTATCTTGCACCGAAGTGCTAGTATAGGGGAAAATACAAGCAGGTGTGAGGAGCGCGTGGCGGAGCTTGAGCGTTCGGACGCCTAGTGCTCAACCTTACGCTATCTCACGGTGTCGTTCTATGATCTAAAGACTTAGCGTTTCTATCTCTCGATCCATCCCTCTTTCGTAGGTCCTGGCGCCTCCTTTTATAGATGAAGGAGGGGCACAGGGGTACACGTATTTCGAGTCTGTGCACAGCTAATGATGTACGACGTTTGAGGCCGATCACGTCGGTGCCGCTGTAGTGATGTACGTCGGTATGGGAGGCCCTGCAACCGTCGTGTCGGGAGTTGTTGAAGTTCCGCTCGAGGGTTCGCTTGATGAAGTCGAGGGGCGACGGTCGAGGGTCTTATCTGGAGTCGAGGCGGTCGTGCCGAGGAGGTCGAGCTTCGCTGGATAAGACTGAATCCCGGAAAACACGGAAAACACGTTAGTTTATACGTCTCGAGGCGGTGCGGGTCGTGGCACAGCGCTCGGTATGGCGCAACAGCGTAATATGACTTGCGGGATTCCGGGGTATGGGCGGTAAAAGCATATTTGACCGCCACGCCTGCAAGTGCTACCGTAACTGTGGCCATGCGGTTAGGCGGGGGTAGATAGATCGCATTAAATGCGCTCGGATCCGTACGGGGGAGTTGGTAGCCGAGGGGTGCACCGTCCTCGAGGGCCACCCATTCGCCCGGGCGAAGTTCCATCCTCGAGGGGAGGCTCGTTCGCAGGGCGAAGTTACGTCCTCGAGGGCAGGCTCGTTCGGAGGATGAAGTTCCGTCCTCGAGGGTTTGCTCGAATTGTACCCTCGCGTGTATAGTACTAGTCCGTTCGGTAGTTTTTCGAGTGTACAGTACTAGTCCGTTCGGTAGCCTCTCGAGCAGGCTTTGGCTTTGGGCCGTCGTCGTCCGTGGGTCGGCCCGAAGTGTCTCAGCCTGCGGGACTTTGTACGCTCGCGCGGGAGGTCACAGGAGGGGTCGAGTTGTCGTTTTTATGGGGTTTAATTCGGTAAACCTAAGGTTTTGGGGTACCTATTTCCTCGGTAACGACACTACACTACTAGAGGAGTCGGAGCCAAAAGAGTCATTGATCATGGCTTCTCTCGGCTCCACGTTAATTTTGGAAGGAGAGAAAAACATGTGGTTCTACGTCCAAAACATTGTTCATATAGTACAATATGTAGAAGCGAGAGTCATTAGAAGCCCTACCAAACACGCTCTAAAATGCGAAATATTTGTGCTTAATTATAGAAGAAATGACACAACATATATATATATATATATATAAGTCACGGTTTCCACAGTAGGGGTCGTGGGCAAAGTTTCTGCTTAAATTACATGGAGTGATACGAATAAACCCGTAGTTTGGACTTGGCAGTAGTGTAACTAGAGGATGACATGACATGGAGTCCTACGTGGACTCTATCCGTGTGGGTACATGTTGGTTCTGTCAGGCTGAAAGGGCTTCGCTTTATTTGCCGACCGAGATGAGACGTACAACAACAACCTATATGTATGATGAATTAAGCACGCGCATGCTCTGGAACTGAACACTACTGCTTATGCCCTTTCGACAATTTTAGGAAGCTGCACAGGGTAGCGGTGGATGCAGCCAGCCCAGGGTCCGCTGCTGGTGTCCGCCGTCGGCTTGACGCACTCCCACACGACGCTGCTGCAGTCGATCCCGGGGCTGAAGGAGATCATGCACAGTCAGTCACCTTTCTTCATCCAGCCTTTGGCCTCGATGTAGTCCAGCTCGTACAGCAGCGAGCTGCTGGCCATGTTGCCGAATCGGTGCAGCGTCATGTGCGACGCCTTCATGTCGCGGTCCGAGAGCCCTAGCCCCCCCCTGCACCTCGTATAGCACCCTGCGGCCGCCCGGGTGGATGCAGAAGTGCTGGAACACCTTGCCGAACGCCGGCCGGTAGTAGCGCCGCCGCCCCTCCTTCCCTGCAGCTGCACTGAAGATCTTGTATCTGACGATGGAGAAGGCGACATTGAGGAGCTCGGAGACCGGCAGCACGGCGGGGCCGAACGCTGTGATGTGGCCCTTGAGGTTGTTCGCGGCGACGACGGGCAGGTCCTTGGAGAGGTTGATCCCCGTGATCCCCTCGTCGTCCTCCTCCTGGAACGAGCACCGGTAGTCGCTGTCCCTCGCCGCCGTCAGCGTGCGGACGATGGGGCCGAGCCGGAACCGGGCGCGTTCGGGTGAGTTGGTCATGATCATGGCGGCCGCGCCCATGCGGAACAGCACGTTGGGCACCAGCATCTCCCGTTTCGTCCCGGTGTAGAGCATGCCGGACAGGATCTCCGTGGCTATGACGAGCACGTGCCTCCCCGGCGGCGCCACCCGCAGGAGGTTCCTGGCGAGGCCGATGGCGATGAGCGCGCCGCTGCACCCCATCCCGGACATGTTGACGCTCTGCACGTCGAAGCGGAGCTTGTACCTGTTCACCACGACGTCGGCGAACACCGGGGTCACCGTGGTGAAGCTGCACGCGACGATGACCGCGTCGATGTCGTCTGGGTTCAGCTTGCTCCTGGCCAGCGCCTTGTCGACGGCGGAGAAGATGACCAGCTCGGCTTCCTGCCGGGACGCCTCGATGCTGCGGTCGGGCGGGATGCAGCGGAATGAGTCCGGCACGCTCGTCTCCTCGCCGATCGCGGACTTCTCGTGCAGCCGGACCATGAACCTGATGCTCTCCTAGTCGATGAGGTCGTTCATCAGGCGTCCGTGCTCCAGTGCCGTCGCGAACGGGACCCTGTGCCGTGGATCGCCCAGGAAGCAACCGTAGTCCACGAGGTACACCTCCCGCGGCCGGTGAAGGCGCCACAGCATGGCCATGCCGGCCACCAGGATCACTAGCAGGATGTGAACCGGAAGCAATTCGGCGATCCCGCCATTGATGCTAAACGTCCGTGCACTCTCAAGCATAGCGGCAGCAGGTGCCACAGCCATGACGAGATGGCATAGCATTTGCATGTAGTAATGCCTACCATATATATATATATATATATATATATATATATGTGCACCACGTACTACGTTATTATTCTATATGCACGACGATGCTTCACTCTATGTGCCAGCAACGCAGCTGGTGTGCATCCATATTTAAAGGGCCAGGAATATATGGCAATGGTAGCATGTATACAAATTAACTACAAAAGGGACGAGTTTAGTTGGGAGTTGCTGGCAATGTTACGTGCAACTGTATCAATGAATGCAGACACGGATACTCAACCCCGGCTCGACAGCTCCAAACGGCGATGGCAGTGCGGCCGCCGAGCTACCCAGGGGCCATTCCCAGAGGCCGATGTAGGATGGGTGATAAGAGGAGGCTAAAACAACTGAGATATTAATTTGTATAACAATTTAATGATAGTTTTAGGTTTTTACTACAGTTAGCAGCTCTAGGGGGGCTAGAGCCCACCCAGTCCCCCATGTAGATCCGCCACTAGCTATTCCGCACCGTTAAATTTGCTTCAAGATTCTATTGGCCAACCGGGCCACCCGACACGGCACGGGCACATGCACGGCCAAGCATGGGCACAGCGAGGCATGGCACTATACGGCACAGCGGCCCGCCGTACCGTGCCTGATAGTGTCACCGTGCCAAGGTAGCAACCTAGGCACGACCCTATCAGGGCTTAATCGTGCCGTGCCACCAGGCACGGTGGCACGTCAGTGTCTGTGCTGGCCTAGACACTACAAGTGCCAATGACTTCACCACATCAAGATCAAATACACAAGATTCATCATTCATTTCAAGTCTAAATGAGCAAAAAATGAAGGAGAAGCAATCACAGATCCAAACACACAAAGAAGTTAAGAAAATGAAAATATATTGGGAGCTTAGTGTAATGGCTACCTCATTAAAAACTTATCTAGGTAAAACTCACCCTTGTGAGAAACCCTAGGCAGGAAAAGAGTATAGTCAAGCTCCATAAAAGTTTAATGTTCTTACATCATTGTTCAAGTTCATATTACAGACCTAAGTTCAATACAAAGGTAGAGACTAAACTAATAAAGATAGAGACTAATATATGTAGATGAATGTCTTTAAATGTTTCAAGATGCAAGCTCCCATCTGGCCAGCTTCAAAAGAAGAATAGAGAGAACAAAGTTAGCACTACGAGCACTAATCAAAGACAAAGTTAGAAAAAGAAGAACAAAGATAATGTACCTCGGCGGCTGGGGCACTAATCAAGATAGAGTTGTTCAAATGCTTCTTCAAGCTCCTTATCATCCACACTGTGCTGCAGCCTTGCCTCCACCATCTTCTAGTCTTTGATACAAGTCAGCATCTCCACCATCTCCAATTTCAGCCTCCTCCACCGTTCCTCGATGATCCTGCCAGTCATACTAAACGTAGATTCTGAAGATATGGTAGACACAAGAACAGTTAAGATATCCTAGCCATGATAGACAGCACTGGTTATGTGAGTTTATGCTCATGCCACCGGTTCAAGATGTCAAATGAATCATCCAACTAGCTAGCAGTGTCACAGTCCAAGTAATTAACAAGTTCAGAAGCATTAGAAGCTGCTACATGCAGCAAAGCAATAGCAGAGGTATCTCTGGACGGGTTAAGAGTAGAATGCAGCAGTGAAGTAGAAGTTTTACCGCCACCAGAAGAACTAGAATCATCGTCATAAATTTCATCCCAAGCAGACCTTTTCTTACCAGACAGGTTTTGAGGGACAGTTATCCTCAACCTAAAGGCTCCATATTTCTCATCATACTTATTGTAAACATCAGTAAGCCTAGCTCTAGTGCCAACCTGGTAAGCACTATAATCTGTATAAGGTTCATCAACCTCCTCGACACTTTTGAGAAACCTTTCATTCTAGCTCTAGGGTCCAAGATGAATGCAAAAGAATAAAGCAAAGGTATGTCCCTCCAATATTTATTATATTTATCTACCATAGGTTGAATCACAGTCTCAGGTGAATGTCATTATCATAACTTTTCAGGTGTATAGAAATCTTAACAAGATAGTGACTCATAAGTGGAGATGTAGGATAGCAATGCAACTGTAGAACCATAGAACAAAAATGAACTTAAGTACTTTTTCAGCAACAACCCAATGTTCTTCAGTTATAAACAGCTCAACATCTTCAGTTCTAGGAAAGTTGGCATGAATGAAAGTAATGAAAGGTTCTTTGTCAGGAAACAAATGCTTAAGCATCAGATATGTAGTGTTCCACCTTACATCCATGTCCAACTGAAATTTTCTAGGCCTCAAACCAACTGCAATGTAGTAAGTTTTGTATGCTGCAATTCTCAGATGAGTTTAAAAATGATATTGCAGTTCTAAATATTTCAATCAAAGGTTTAAGATACTCAAGTGTCTCCTTAACATTCAAGTTGATAATATGACATGCACAACGCTGATGCAAGAACATAATTGAAATAGCAGATTTAGGTTGTCTTGGATCCTCTGCAGGTACCTCAATACTAAGATATTTAGAAAAAATAGGTCTAAGTTTTTGCATGGCTGAAACATCAGATGAAGCATTGTCCAAAGTAATAGCAAACACTTTTTTAAGCACACCATATTCAGCAAGAACAGATACAACTCTATGAGCAATGTTTTGTATGGGAACAATCAATAAGCACAAGACAAAGCACCCTCTTCTCCAATTGCCAATCAGGGTTTATGCAATTAATGAGCTACAACACTAAGGTAGTCCTCTTTGGCATTACCAGACCAGATATCAGATATAAGGCACACACAATTAATTGAATCAAAAGCAAGTAGGTCAACAAGCTTAGACTTTCTTTCAATAAATATTTTGGTTAAATCTCTAGTGGTGGTTTGTCTAGAGACAGCAACAAACTTAGGATTATGAGCATTTTTAACGTATTCCTCAAATGCATCAGATTCACCAAAGCTGATAGGAACATCTACCCTAGCAAGCAATCAACAAGGTTCAGTATGAGCATGCATAGGACAGTAATCTCAATTACGCATAGAATCATCAGGATTAAAAGAGATATGAGACTGTATCATGTTCCTAGTTTTCTTGAGCCTCCTAGCGCATTTATTCCTGTGATGATGCAGGTGGCTGGTGCCACCACTAGATCTACTAGAATACTCCTTGTGGCAATGGATGTAGACATCGCCATACTTGATCTGCTTACCTTTGGGACCGGTTCTAAAGAGCTTCTTGAAGTCTAGCCATCAGAGGTAGAGGGGCGTGAAACCTTGTCGACATCATTCTCATCACCTTGGTCTTCTTCAACACCACCACCACCTTTTGTAGCATTAAGGTCGATTGGGTCCTCTGCTCTAGCTCCACCTCCAGTTCCACGACCCGAGAGCTCTTCTAGCTCTTCATCGCCCATGTCGTCGTCGTCGCTGTCGTCATCATCTCCAGGGAGGTCGTGCAACCTCTCATCCTCATCATCCACAGTAGTGGCACTAGCCTCCACCGTGTCTTCCGAGATAGAGGGGAGCCGGGCCGGCATCCTCATTGGCCCTGCCCACAAACGGCTACCCAAACTCAAAAGAAGAACAAGAACAAGTCAGATCAGAGCTAGGTTTAGTGTTGGAAGCTAGGGCTAGGGTTAGGTTTCTTACCTTGTAGTCTCCAGCGACGTAGAAGGAGCAGCTCTGACTCCTCCAAGCAGCAGCAGATCAACGGATTTGAAGAAAAAAAAGACAAGGGTTAGAGAAGAAGCGGTGTGGACGAATGGCGAGAAGGAGAAGAGGTGGGGATTTTACCTGCTTCTTCGAAGCTTCGGATCCAGAGCTCTCGAAGGGCAAGACGAAGAGGTGGGGACGACGGTGAGCCGCCGTCGCCCTCGCCCCTAGGAGTCGCCCTTCGCCACGGCTGACAGAGAGGCAAAGAGGAGAGGTCGAAGGCTAGTCGCAGCGGTGGGGGAGGGGTGAGCAAATGAATTAGGGTTTGGGTGGGAGAGGGGAGTGAGGCCAGTCGCGGTTTATGTACAGCGCTTGCCCAACGGTCATATCCAACGGCTAGAATGAGGTGGTGGGGGATCCGACGGCTACTGGCGAAAGGCCATGCCTAAGACGGGCCAGGCCGTTTTGCTGTGCCATGCCAGTGCCAGGCACAGGCACGAAGGCAGCCGGGCCGGGCCATGCTTGGGCCGTGCTTTCTCGGGTCGTGCTCGTGTCAGCCCATCGGGTCTGGCCCATTTGGAAAATTGTACAAGATTCCCACCCCTCCGTTTCCCTCCTCATGCACGCAACCATTTCATTGTGTCAGGTCATTTCCGTCTCTTGACCATGGTTTTAAATCTCAAACTATATATATAGCTTCCTCACCGCGTCGTTGTGTTGTGCCTGACGCGCCAGCTGCCGGTTGATGCCACGCCGCTGTCGACGTTGCCATAGGATACCAGTGCGCCATGCAGGACTTCTTCCCTCAGTCGTATTTATTCGGCGGTGACATAGGGTACCAGTCGAGCAGGACGCCCCGATGTTTCAGCTGCTGGCGACAAAACACACACGCTGCCAAGAACGTTTCGTGCGTGGGTCCTAACTTTTTTACTATATTAGAAGTTATACATTCTGAAAATTGTTGGAGATACCTCTTTTGTTGATTTCAATTATTTTTGGTGACATGGCAAACTCAAGCATTTTGGGAATAAAAATTTTGGGAACACTTGGAGATGCTCTTACAACAGACACTACATTTCCCAAACTTGCTGCCTTTCATTCATTTTTGCGCGTCACACATGCACAATGGAAGTGCAAATCCTCTCCATCCAGAAATTCGAATTCTCTACATCCAAAAGAATGCACTTTCTGCCCTTCATTCATTTTTGCGCGTCACTACCTCGCTTTCCTCCACCTATTCAAGGACTGATATAGGAGGATGACCTTCATTTCCCCCTCGTAGTTAGCATTTGGTACAGGATAGGATGTTTAATTCCTGCAGCCTAGTAGCATCATGTTCAAACATAAAAATAGGATTTCATCTGTTACGTATAAATTTTCAGAACATTACTATATATATAAATCTCTTTCGTTTCGAAATTCTTTCCTGAGTTAGTATCCTTGTGAGGATGGTCCCGTCCAAGTACCTAGCATAAAACATTGTGTACAGCGACATGTCGTTGCTGCATAAAAAAAATCAGGTCTATTAATGTTTACCAAGTTTGTTTTGTATTTGTTTCTTGCTCTTAGATTACTATACTCACTTTTCATAACTTGATGCAGTATAAAAATTTTATCAAAATATTTACATCTTAAATATACGTACTACCTGAAAGCAATTCCAGAACAGACCTATGTCACCATACCACACTGGATAAACAAAATTCAATATATAAAAAAATGAACAGGTCTATTCCCTCAGAAAAAATTAACAGGTCTACGATACAAATGGAGTCACATTGAACAAAACAATTACATCTACATCCTAAAAATTATTTTATCTCTTCAAAAGTAGCAGTACAAAGTGAACATTTGGAAATACCCAAGGTTTGACAATAAACATATTTGCTAACATATTAAGCATCCAGCGAAAGCCATCCACTTTGTTTCTGACTCGAAACTTTACATAAAATTCTCCCTAATCAATGCTACCAATGTCAAATGAACTCAAAAATAATTCTAAATAGAATGCCTCTAGACCTACCATGAGGTTCAGCCCAGTGGTAAACTCTTGTCCACTACAAATATTGTTGATGGCAATTTTCAGATAGTCCTTCTTTCTATTTTCAAAAAGAGCTATAAAATCTAGCTTTTGTTCTCTTGATAAATCCTAGGAACCCATTTCTAATTAGCCAAGTCACTAAGACCTTTACTATTTCAAAAGATTCCTTTCATGAAGAACTAAATTTAAGTTTTTAATCTAGTCAAAACGATGAATTATGTTTCTTATAAAAATAATTTTGAAATCACAACCTAGGTGATCATTGTCTATATCAACAAATCCCTCCAATAGTTCACCACATAAGTGGCCGGGAATGTTATTATCAAATTCATTCTCCTCTTCATCAACTAGAATATTGACCCGGATTTCCGTACTAGACGGTTCTGATTTGGATCTCGACACTTCAATATCCTTTCTCAAGGAAGTAGACTCCAAAACTGAATTAGATTTGCATCCTAAGTTAATTCCTAGATCTGAAAGGCCATGCATCTATAAACTTTATTAGGTATTTTAGAAACAGGTGTAGTGTTTTCCCATGTCTAAAAGCTCTGTAAATAAAAATGGTGTCTCCTGAATTCCAGTTTTCCTCTAAAAAATCAGTCTTGCATTGTGGCAGCGTAGTGCCAGAGTTCATCTTCTATCACCGGCACCAAGAAATCTCTATCCCTATCAATTCTTGCTGTTGCCTTCAATTTTTGCCAGCGCTAGTTGACCAACTCCGCTAATAAGGTGTCTAGTAGTGCTCGATCTTACTTCAGGAGGACAAAACGTAATATTGACAGATTGAATTGAGACGAAGATTTCCTACGAAATCGAGAATGGTACGGCCTGAGCCTGACGGTTACGGGAGAAGACAAAAAATAATGGGGCCAAGACTCCCAGGAGGAACCAAGAAAGTGGCTGGCTGCTGGGTACTCAATCATAGATTCATCCGTACTGCTGCCAATAATGCCAGTACTATTTCGTACCCTAGCTGTGGCCATGAAAAAAAGAAACATTATTTCGCTCCGATCTTAGCGAAGCATTGGTCGTCCCTCTTGCAGTGCGGCCACCCTGTCACAATGCAAGCCAAGTCACATGTTGAACAAACTAAGTTGTGTTTACACTCTGATGAGTGATTTCTTCAACCGATCATGCGTGTGAATCCTATACAGCTAACTGACTCGATCATTCCCCAGAGAAGAAAAAAGATGCAAAGAAATGGAATCTCCAGCATAGATCACTTGGTGGGTTCACATAAATTGTTATAAAATTTCGGCCCAACTCGTGTGTCCATGAGCCGACAAGGCCTTTGGCCCAACGTGCACAACATATCCAGAACAGACGTTTAGGCCTAACTCAACTCAAAAGACTAGTCTGATAGGTGAGGGTTGCCCAACCTTATATGTTGTGCACTCCCAACATCAACTTCCGATGTGGGACTAGAGCCAACAATCTTCCCCGTCACACATCGGACTCAGCTCTTCCCATCTGAAAGAGGCCGGAACCTGAGTCCACCATGGGATCTAGGCCCAACGTCTGATCACACATTCGTGTGAACCTGCTGCAAGACGTTCACGGGCTCCCCCGTAACCATGTGACTCTGAGATTGCTCCAGAATTAAGTAACTATGGGCTTTGATACCAATTGTTATAAAATTTCGGCCCAACTCGTGTGTCCATGAGCCGACAGGGCCTTTGGCCCAACGTGCACAACATATCCAGAACAGGCGTTTAGGCCTAACTCAACTCAAAAGACTGACCTGATAGGTGAGGGTTGCCTAACCTTATATGTTGTGCACTCCCAACATCAACTTCCGATGTGGAACTAGACCCAACATAAATATATATATCAATATCAATTAATCTTTATTTTTGTTCTCTTGTTGAGCTTTCATTGCTTTTGCCGAGCTGATCTGATCATCAGCTCTGTCCACGCGTATCATCAGCAATAATAGTACATACATGTGGATAGTCTCGTGTGATGATTCCAGAGTGAACTAAGCTTGCATGTGATGACCCCGATAACGTTGACAGTTTGAGACATTGTTTATTTCACGTACGGTAACGAGTCCTATAGGACAAGGACAAACCGCTGCCACCACCACGCCGCCGGTTCTTGCTTGTTTAATGGTTTGGGGTTTGTCATTGGAATAGGCATAGAAGAAGAAGTGTATTTTTTATTTCAGATTTTTTTATATGTAATTTGGAGATTTACTGTGCCAAGTTTTAATATAAATCTCTCCTTCCTTTTATAAAAACAACTCCCCAAAGGACAAATTTGGGTATTTATTTGGTTATAAACAAGTTCATGCTGATCAACGACATGACAATTTGGCCAATTTCATCACTGGTGTATGGGCTTTGTAAAACTCAATATATTTAATCTCGATCGTAACTACCAATATAGAGGATGAAGACAAACTAAGCTTGGCAGCATTTCTCTTGAGATCTAGGATAAGCTTTGTGGATGTAACAGCATAGGTACTCCCTCCGTCTCTTTTTATCTACTACTCTCACTTCTGGACGAGTTAAAATGAACTCAACTTTGACCAAATATATACAAAAAAGTATTATATTTACAGCACATAATTAGTATAATTAAATAGATTGTTGAATCTATTTTTTATAGTAAATTTATTTGGAGATGAAATATGTTACTAATATATGTTGTATGAACTTAATTAGTTGAAGTTAAAAAAGTTAGACCTGTATGTTCCCGTAGCAACAAATGTAAATGGACAGAAAAACTATAGTTTTAGGTTAATCTAGCATGTACTTTTTAATAATAAGTATGAAAACAATAACTCCGTACACCACATGGAGGATGACGCCCTTTCTTATACCTCTAAACAGGAAAGGCCATTTTTCCATTCAGACAATTCTGTCCTATTGCAGCCGCTGCATCACATGCCAAGTACGATATTGATAAATTTTATGCCCTAAGAATTTTGTCTCTATCTCCCTAATCTTCTTGAGTGTGAGCATGTTAGTTATTGCATTTTGTTAAAACGCATAGCATGTTCTAGGTAACATCGATAGATTTATCGGGAAACTAGCCAACAAACAGCCTTAGAAGCCTTGGTTTTACTGTATATTATTTGACTCAGTTTTCCAAATGAAGGAAAACAAAAAGTACATCCAAGACTAGCTACAGCTGTACTAGCTAGTAGGAGCAAATAGGCCAGCAGCAGGCAGCGCCGAACAACGGTATATAAGAGGAACACATGCTCACATGCTCTCCTCCCTCCCTCCTTCTGCCTACCTGGCTAGCTAGTCTTCGGCCGGCCAGCGACAAGAACTCCTCTTCTCTGACCAAGAATCCGGCCGCCTAGCTACCAAGGCACGTCGTCTTTCTTGCATTGCATCGATCGACAAGTCTAGCTAGTTCGTTGCGATGATGGCCATAAGCTACTTCCGGGCGCCGAGGCGGCTCTACGGTCGGAAGCAGCATCAGCAGCAGCGGGAGAGCGCAGCCCTGCTGGTGGACGACGACGACGACCAAGGTGAGGCAGCGGCGGCGGCGGGCGCGGTGCCCAAGGGCTACTTTGCCGTGTACGTGGGCGCGGAGTCCCGGCGGTTCGTGGTGCCCACGAGCTACCTCAGCGAGCCGGCGTTCCGGCAGCTCATGGAACGCGCCGCGGAGGAGTTCGGATTCAACCAGGCCGGCGGCCTCCGCATCCCCTGCCGCGAGGAGGACTTCCAGGCCACCGTCGCCGCTCTCGAGCAGTCCAGGCGTCGCGGCGGCGGCGGCAGGGCGAGAGGGTCGGCGGCCGGACCAACGCGACGGGCGCGTGCCAGCTGCTAGCGTAGGAGCTCAGCATCTTGGCATGTGGAGATGAGATCATTCTTCAGATTGCAGAAGATGCAGGCATATGGATCGGAAGACAAACTATTATTTGGTTCTTTGATTATATATAAATAGCGAAGTTGATCGACGAGTAGATAGTCATACTGTCATAGACCTTAATAATTGGATGAGTACTATTGGTGGGTGTTCCCTACAAATTCTTTGTAAACTGACATGAAGATGAAAAAAAGGAAATATATTTGATCAGAATGTCTCATCCATAAATAAATTGACATCCTCATCCTCCACGGGGATTCAAAGAAACACTGGCATTACTTGTTTCAGTTCCATCCATGGATGCTGAGATGTCAGATATATATGTTTTAGTAGTACTAGCTAGTTGATGCTGAGCTTGCTTGCAGCACCTCAAGATTTAAAGAATGCCTGGATGGATTGGATACATTCAGACAATTCTGTCCCAGAGATGAATGAGAAACATTGTTTATATAACTTTTCCGCTGCAATTCTTGGAACACAAAGGCATGCATTGCCAAAGATTACTTCTAACAAATTGGATCTTGTATGATGCTCGCAGGAAACAAGCATGGCACTGAAGACTGAAGCTTCAAGATTGTGTGTATGTCAGAATACATGCATGTGCGAACGGTTCACTGGCATTCGGTATTGTCTTGTCTCACGTAGTGCTTAGCCATGTGCAATTGTACGGGGACCTCATGGAGTCACAAAAAACAATATAAGAGGTTAAACTAAAGAAGAATAGGCTGCTGTTTCATCCAAAGCGCAGAGAACTCCATGTAGCTTATTGTATTAAGAACTACGAAGGCGACATCGTAGTACAACAGTATGACAGCCAAACTATCATATGGCAGAAATAAGATGAGCCATCTCCCAGCACTCCTTGCTGCGTTGACCTCCGTTTTCCAACAAAATTCAAGGTTAAAGCGGCGATGGCTTGCCTTTCATTGCAACTTGATTTTGTACTGAAGGAACCTTGTGAGTGCGACAAAACACACCAAGTTTTATGTTTGTATAATGATGTGAGTTTTAAGATTTGATGAGCCACATGTCATGGTTCTTCGGACAAGGGAGCTAAAAAAAAATGTGCCCCAGATTTCAGAATACATAAAACCTTCAGCTCACATCTAACGCCACTAGCCATGACGTTGAAAGAAACTTGCTATAGTTACCAGTTCAATATACAAGACAGACAGTGCGTATATATGGAAACTACAAATTAGTACTCTCCATCCCAAATTATACTATGATCAAATTTGAAATACTTTGATTTGCTAAAAAACTTGAAAATGACTTATAATTTAGGATGGAGGGAGTACATCTTAAATTAATTCATCAATTGAATTGCCACACTGCATGCAGTCCCAAGCACCATGATTAGGCTAGTGACTGCATTGCGTTCAGAGATCAGTAGGATGAGCATTTTACCACAAAAACATTTCCATGCTACTAAACCCTGTTAAGACATTTGAACTACATTGCTACTCTAAGGTAAGTATAATAACCAAGGAAAAAAAAACTGTACATGGATAAAAATTAAAACCACCTGAGATCTACATTTTGTTAACAATTCCTCCCTCCACGCGTTCCCAAGGAAAAGACTTGCAATCCAGCCTTGTTTTAGGCCTGACATGCACTACCCTACTGATTGGACTACATCCGGAAATCCATCACGCAGACGGTGTTGTTAGAGAAACAGGCAGCAATCTTGCTGCCTTCTTTGTTCCAGCACACTTCAAATATGCCCCCACTACCTCTGTAGGTCTTCAGGATCCAGCCTTCTTTCACAGACCAGATGTGTAGGCACTGATCAAGGGACCCACTCGCTAAGTATTCGCCGTCAGGGCTAAATGCAACAGAGTACACTGGTTGCCTACAGCCACACATAAACTCCATTAACATCGCAAGCAAAGCACAATAAAGTGTCAGAATATTTTGCATTTTCGTAGTATCAATACCTATGGCCAGACAAGCTGTACAGAAGGCGTCCTTGCTCAACTTCCCAAAGCTTGATAGTTGAATCAAAAGATGCACTGCAAGTGAAACATAATAGCCAAATCAGTTCTGGTCCTACGAGGCAAGAAACCAACTCCAGACAGCTATAAAATCCTAGTTACATCAATAACAATGATCTTACCTCTGCATGTGAACAATCAACAGCAATAAGATAATAATAATCCAAATGCTAAACTGGCTGGAACTAGGTATAGTGCCAGATTTTCCAAACCAAATACGGCAAATTTTGTTACTGTTGACCCTTTTTCTGTCCCTACATGATTATTTCTTTTTTCTTGGAAGGGATGATGCTATGTATGCTAGGCATAAGAAGGACGATACTTGATTGTAGCGAATAATGAGAATCGCTAATAACCTACTACGCAAGGAAAACTGATTCACAATAACACTACTAATCATGATACCCATGTGGTACTAGATTTCGAAGAACCACAGTTGTGAGTCCAGTATGGATAACCAAAGTATACCTTACAAACTTTGGGAACTAACTAGAATGACAATTTGCAGTGTATAACATCTACCAAATTTCAAAAGATGTAGCCAAGGTTATCAGTATCTCGATACATTGGCATGGTGTTGTACGATACTACAATACTACCCAGGCTAGATGATATGTATGGATCGCTGAATCGTTTTTGGGTAGTATAGTATCAAACCAGGAACCTGAGATAAGTAGAACCGCGCTACAAATGTGATTCCATGCGACTCTACTCAGGGTCAAAATAATAGCCCTTGGATTTGATATCTGGTGGCCAAGAATGGAAGCAATTCACAGAAATAGATGTGTACTCTCAGTTTCTTCTGTTCTTCTTTTCCCTTCCCTTGGATTTGGATCTCTCCATCCTTCCTGTACGTGGCTGCCTAATTACTCGATCTATAAAGTCGTGATGGGGTAAGGAGTCAGGGGAGTTCATGAAAGGGTTGTGGGTACTTGCATTATCTAACTGGTACTTGCAGAACCATGTCCGCTGTCCCCAAATGCCCACTGATGTGCAAGAGGATTTTCTTTAGTTCTTTGGAGCTGATGCAACATGCAACAGTTAATGGAGACTATTAACAATTTGGCACGTACTATCCAAAGGAATGATCCACATCGATGAATGGAGAAGTGTGTGAGTGTGACAAAGCACTGAGAGTCAAGTACCATCAACCAATACTATAAGCACAAACTGAGGGACGATCTTTGCACAAATATATCATTGTTACACTAGACAATTTATCTTGGAAACATATGTTAAATGGAACTATTTGTTGTAATGTAGTAATCAATATGTTAATGTGTGGCTTTATTTTGGTAACTATATTTGCTTGTGTGCCGATATATTTAAAATATACAATTGCATAGTATCCCAATACTATGATCAGATACTGCTTGAAGAAAAACGGTACTACCTAGAATCCTGATACTGATAACCTTGGATGTAGCTACAGATGTGCTGTCTATTCTCAACCATGAGTTATCCAAATAGGAACGCAGGGACTATAAATGCTAAACATTGACATAAATTAACAAATAAAATAGTATGCAGGAATTTTATATTTGCTTAAACAGTTTACCTAGCCAACAGCAACTGCTGATTAGGATTGTTTGTTCCTGGACCTGTTGGGCTCCACCGAATAGTGTATATTTCCTGAAAATTACAGTTAGACCACATTGTAGACAGCTACATAAGTTCAAGAGATCATAAAAGAAGGCAGGTTTGACAGACCTTGGTATGCTCCTTGAAATCAAATACACATTTGTCTTGTTTCATACTCCATATCTGCAAATGGAAGGTAAAAGAGGAGGGGGATAGCTTTACGGGCCATAGGAAGTATGCGGTTTACGCTCACTTATAGAAAGGTTATATGTACTCAATTGCACATCTAACAGGTACAGCAGATGATACAGATAAACAATACTGAAAAAATAACATATATTGTAGCACAATAGTGAACAAGGGAGACTACCATCTGTAAAATTAAATGGACAATTTCATTTTGGAAAGAAATATGGCACCTTTGCTGTCCAATCATCAGAACAGGAAGCCAAAAAAGAACCAGTCGGATCCCACTTGATAGCATTAACTTCACTCTGGAAAACATATATAGTTGATACAATGACGTCACACTGGATGCTACTTTTGCAAAAATCAGAAATACAAAATGATAAGACATATATTTGTATGTGACTACATTTGTGTACAAAATTGCTTGTTATGATCATAACCGTTCCACAAAGGAAATGAGGCCTAGGAGGAACTAGGCGGTTTTTCAATAAAAAATTAAGAAGACATAGGCACCCGAATTGGAGTTGATGCTCAGAACCTGGGTTGTTGGGTGCACGATCACACTTACCACCAGCCAGCCACACTAGGCATACTTCCTAGTAACCATTTAATATACCAGGAAGTATCAACAAACTGCTTGCATGGTTTTTCAAGTTTTGAGGATAATATAAAATAAATGAAGCGTCAGATATCAAGAGAATGTGTGGTCTTTTTATTTGTTCACCCTTCAATTTTTTTTTAGTTGTATAGATAGATAATCAAGAAAAGAAAATGCACACAAAAACATGCAGTTTGTCCCATGCATTTTAAGAATCTAATTACTGAGAAGACTGACCTGATGACCACTGAATGCTTTAACTGGACGCTGTTCCCCAATCTTGCAAACATAGATCATGTTATCGATTGAACATGTTGCAAAAGAGTTATTATTTCTCCAATCAACATCTAGTGTTGGAGCTACATAGAAGCAGGTGGGGTGGGAGTTAGGTTTGATAACCACAGATAGATCTAATGCAATGTCAGGTTAAAATAAACACCATTCAGGAATGTCAATTGTACCTGAATGAAATTCAAACTGCTGCTTGCATTCCCATGTCTTCGTATCCCAAACAATAGCAGTTTTATCAACACTTCCACTTAGGAGAAAATCTCCTTTCTTATTCCATTTCAATGAAAATATGGGTCCCTTGTGTTTGAACAGTGTCTGCTTAAGGTCTCCTGAAAAATTCATTTCATCACACGAAAGGATAAGACAACAGGGGGTAAACAAAACATTTAGACTGTATGACCTATACCTATATATGACTTCTTCAAATATTATAAGAATTAAGAATACAATGATTTACGCCAGATAATTCTTTAGAGAAATTTTTAACGCACAATGAAGAACCATTAGTCAAATACAAGAGTCCTACAGTTACAACAGTCCCACATTGTTGATCGAACAAACTTTAACATCGGAATAAAAAGCTAAAGCCAACTATGTATGAATACAGAAACAGTTGTTCACTCACCATCTCTACTCCATATTCTTGCCTGTCCATCGTAGGAACCTGTAGCTAGTAGTGTACCTTCACCCTGTAAGGGATGGCAGAAAAGCAAATACAATGATGAGTATGCAATAGTTAAGGAATGTATATGCAAACATAGAATTTTTTCACAAGATAAATTAACAGGTAGACTAATAGAACAGGTGGCTATAAATTGCACTCTAGGTTATGTTCCCATTGATCTTCACCCCAGAAACATTAAATGTTAGAAAAACATGATAAACAAAATTTCAAGGCATGAAGAACCTCACATTCCAGTCAAGTGTGGTGACATCCTTGCTCTTTTCATTGGTCCGACCTTTAAAATGCTTCAAAACATGAACACCGGGAGGAGATGATTGCATATGGGAACCACATGGACCATCTGGAATTGTCCAGATTCTAGCGGTTGAGTCTCCTGACCTAGCAAGTTTGAAATATAGCAGTATATCAGTCAACAAAGTTAAGATAAACATAGGCAACTTTCATGGTAAATATGAGGGTTGCGAAGACATAATTTGCAATAAATAAAAGACTGGGTGGAATATGGGGACTAAAAGTATGTGGACATGCAGAATTTTGTGAAAGCCAGATTAGTGTGGAAAGTAACTTCACTAATTTTCATATCTCGTGTAATGCACCAGATTGGCACCACATCTTTGTCACACCTCGGCCCAGAGCTTAATAGGATTAATAGGATACTCATACCAACAAGTTGCAACTTCTTTTCCGGAAGCTCATTACTAAAGAACTCCGAGGTTAAGCATGCTTGGCCTGGAGCAATTTAGGAATGGGTGACCGACCGGGAAGTCTTCCCAGGTGCACACGAGTGAGGACAAAGTGCGCAGAAAAGACTAGTGTTGGTCTGTGAGGACAGTTTATGTCCTAGATAAGCGGCCAGATGTAAGCGGGCCCGGCCTTGAGGAGGCGGGACATTACAATCTTCCTCTCCCAATTCCCTTCCCATCTAGAAATCATGAAAAAAGAAAATGGCAAGACATAAAAAAAAGAACAGCAAGCAACCACGCACTCACAATTTTTCTCCCTTTAGTTACCATCCTATATTCCTAACCCATTTTACTCCTCTCATCAACTCACCCTCCCTGGATCTGACCCACAATAGCAAGGATAATCCCACCAGGGCAACCAAAGACAATGAGAGGGCTGGCGGGCGATGGGTTGAGTATAGGCAGTAACAATGGATGACAGTGAGTGCATTTGCAGTGGTGGGTGGTGACAATGGAGAGCTCATGGCCTCATCAGAGCAGGGTCAATGGGCAAGCCAACCTGTGAAAGAAGAACATCCCATCTGCCTCCAACATGGACAGAAACGAGCCAGGCTCTACTAGACGTGAACCAAACAGGCCCTATGTGAACCTGCCATAGCATTGCCTCGCCCCCCTTCAATTGAGGTACAAATGGATTCATCTTCTATAATTACCAAATTTGAGGTTTGGGAAAAGTCCGATAATCACATTCTTCCGATTGTTCTGACAGGAAGGAGCACTGTGCTCCGAAATGTCTCCACTCTCCAGCCTCACCATGGACAGACATTAGCGTTGCCTCACCCCTCTCCAATCGAGGTACAAATGGACTCATCTTCTATAATTACCAAACTTGAGAAAAGTCAGATAATCGCATTTTTCCTATTCTTCTGACAGCATTGCCTCAGTTAAATGAATGGTGTTAGCTGGATCTTTTCAATTTTGACTAGTTAGTTAAATGTTATGTGATCTACAGTTTGTCAATTTAGAAATTAGAAGAATCAATGTATGTTAATAAGTCAAAAGGAAGTGTCAGTGTAAACTCAAAGCCCTGCAGACCCCTAAATAGTGTGGTTCTGGAATGCTAATTCCCTGTTTCAAGGTTGCAGAAAATATATTACTGACATATCTAGCCCAGATGTATTATGATTTATTCTAGTGGACCATCTATACGAGCATCGCTTTTGGTTTTAAACTTTGGGTGAACCTTGTTCTGAATGGGAACTTTTGTCACATGCACTCTTTTGTACAGCTTAATTATTAATAAGCACCTCTCGATGCAAGCTTCCTTATGTACTCACATACAAACAAATGTAAAGTGGTCACAAAACTGTGTATATGATGAAAAATTATTTATATGAAGTACTCATAAATATTCTGTTTGAAATAGATTAAGTTTCCATTGCAATGCACGGTAATATTTACGAACCTGTTGTCATGGATATACCTAGTAGCTAACAGCCATACCTCAATTAGAGGCAAATCTGATGGATAAGTCCCTGTGTGTGTGCTACAAGAGCACATGGTCCTTGTGTCCTTGTGTCCTTTGTAAAAGCATCCTTGACTGCTTTTAGGATAGCAGTTAGCATCTTAAGGACAGCATCTTGACTAGGACAGCATCTAGGACAGCATTTAGGACAGCATCTTAGACTAGCATCTTAGCATATGCTTGGCTGGTTAGCAGCCTATAAATATGTATCCCCAACCCCTAAGGTTGGCATAGCATGGTGTGAGAAATAAATCCAGAAAATTGCCTCAACTCTGAGATCTCTGTGTGCTATCCTCTCGATGAGAGTAAGGATCCTGCTCACACCTAGAGCAAGGATCCAGAGACTTAACAAGTGGTATCGGAGCCGTACTATCCTGTAGCCTGAGCATTTCCTGCTTAATCCCTTCTCCAGTCAAGCTCCCTGCCTCGCAGCAGCCCCAGCAGCCAGCAGCAGCCAGCAGCAGCTGTTTTGGCAGCCTCTGCCCCTCGTGCAGCAGCGCGCCATGACCACGGGAGGGCAGTCTCAGCACTCGGCCGCTTCCAGCGCGCGGCGTCGGCAGGAGGCCGACCTCGCCGCGGCAGAGGAGCGCAGGCGAGCGGCGGCAGCAACCGCTGCAGCAGCAGCGAGGGCGTCGAGGCTGGCCCAAGCGGAGCTGGCAGCAGCCAGAGCGGAGGTGGAGCAGCAGCTACGGATGCAGCGCGTGCAGCTGCAGAGGAGGTTGAGGACCTGCGCTGCAGTCACAGCAGCTCCATCTCTGCTGATGACAGCACCGACCCGGACCTTGAGCAGCTGGAGAGGCAGGCAGGGCGAGGGCGAGCGGCGCAGTGGGCAGCTGCGCATGCCCACGAGCCCGGCGACGCTCCTGGAGGAGGCGCCCACGAGCCCGGCGACGCGCCTGGAGGAGGCGCGCACGGCGACGGCGGCGCTCCGAGTGCAGGGAACCGCGACCCCAACCACGTGGCCCGCGAAGAGCGGGCACTGGAGGCCATACGTCTGCGGGAGGCTGCTGCGCGGCTGGACGCCGAACTGGACCGCGAGCAGGACTTCCCCGAGCGGGACGAGCGTGCTGCACGCCGAGCCAACGCTTGGCTCGAGCGCCAGGAGCAGCACGCACACGGCCGTGTCGGACACGAGGGCAACCGGCACGGCGGTGGACGGGTCGAGGAAGAGCACGGCCATCGTAGGCAGCGTGGCTCTCTCTCCCCGGACCGGTACCGTGGCTACCACAGGTACCAGGCTGTTGCCAGGGACGTTGGCCCCGGTGGTAGGTGGCCTACCCTCACCAAGACCAACTATGTTGAGTGGGCTGCGGTGATGAAGGTGAGACTTCAGGTGCTGCACATGTGGGAGGCAGTCCGGTACGGCGACGTCGACTACGACCAGGATCGACGGGCACTGAATGCCCTCATCGCTGCAGTCCCGTCCGAGATGCAGTTCTGGCATACCAGCAAGCGGACTGCCAAGGAGGCTTGGGACGCCATTGCTGCAGCACGCATCGGCAGCGACCGCGCCCGCAAGTCCACATTGCAAGCACTTCGCAAGGAGTGGGAGAACCTGGCCTTCAAGCCTGGTGAGGACGTCGATGATTTTACTCTCCGTCTCTAACACTCTGTTGCAGAAGTTGGTGCAGTTTGGCGACAACACCTACAGCGAGGAGAGAGCTGTCGAGAAGCTTTTCCGCTGCATCCCCGAGAAGTACAGGCAGACGGCTCGCTCAATCGAGTCCCTGCTGGACCTCTCCACGATGTCGATCGAAGAGGCGATAGGTTGTCTCAAGGTCGTCGACGGTGATGAGCCACAACCCTTCTCGGGGCCTGCCACCGTTGGTGGGAAGCTCCTTCTCACCCGGGAGCAGTGGGCTGCCGGCCAAGGTGACAAGAAGAAGGGGGAGCCTTCTTCCGCAACAGCCGGCCGCAAGCGCGGCAAGCCACGTAAAGGCGCCCAGGCCGGGGCGCAAGGGCGCGCCGAGGGCGGCGCCCGCAGAGGTGCCCAGGGCGGCGCCGCCGAGAAGCCCAAGCCGGCACAAGATGACGCCTGCCACAACTGTGGCCGTGCTGGTCACTGGGCCAGGGACTGCAGACAGCCACGACGCGCCCAGGCCCACGTCGCGCAGGCAGAGGAGGAGCAACAAGCTCTGTTCATGGCACATGCGAGCGCCGAGCTACCTCCAGCAGCACCGGTTGCAGCGGCCCTTCTCCACCTCGACGAGCCCAAGGCACATGCCCTCCTTAGCAGCGGGTCCGGCAGTGGCAGCAAGATCGATGGGTGGTGCCTCGACACCGGCGCCACCCACCACATGACTGGTCGGCGGGAGTTCTTCTCCGAGCTCGACTCCGACGTTCGAGGCTCTGTCAAGTTCGGGGACGCCTCTGCCGTGGAGATCAAGGGCGCCGGCTCCGTCATCTTTGTCGCCAAGAACGGCGAGCACCGGCTGCTCACCGGCGTCTACTACATCCCCGCGTTGAGGAACTCCATCATCAGCTTGGGACAGCTGGATGAGAACGGCTCGCGCGTGGAGATCCACGACGGCGTGCTTCGCATTTGGGATCCCCGTCACCGACTTCTCGCCAAGGTGAACAGGGGGAGCAACCGCCTCTATGTTCTTCACGTACAGGTGGCGCAACCCTTTTGTCTTGCAGCTCGGCGGGACGATGAGGCCTGGCGGTGGCACGAGCGCTTTGGGCACCTCAATTTCGAGGCCCTGAAGCAGCTCGGCAACAAGGAAATGGTGCAGGGCATGCCGTGTGTCGACCATGTGGAGCAGTTATGCGACACATGCGTCCTCACCAAGCAGCGACGGCTGTCCTTTCCCCGCCAAGCAAGCTTCCGCGCCAAGGAGAAGCTGGAGCTCGTGCACGGCGACCTGTGTGGCCCCGTGACACCGGCTACACCTGGAGGACGACGCTACTTCCTCCTCCTCGTCGACGACGTGTCCCGCTACATGTGGGCTGTCCTCCTCGACACCAAGGGGGCAGCCGCGGACGCCATCAAGCACCACCAAGCTGTTGCGGAGAAGGAGTGCGGCCGCAAGCTTCGGGCTTCGGGTGTTGCGCACGGATAACGGCGGCGAGTTCACGGCGGCTGAGTTCGCGACGTACTGTGCCGATGAGGGGATCAAGCGCCACTTCACCGCGCCGTACACCCCGCAGCAGAACGGCGTCGTCGAGCGCCGCAACCAGACGGTGGTAGCCACTGCCCGCGCCCTCCTCAAGCAGAGAGGGATGCCGGCGATCTACTGGGGGGAGGCGGTGATGACTGCCGTCTATCTCCTCAACCGCTCGCCCACCAAGGCGCTTGACGGCAAGACGCCGTACGAGGCCTGGCACGGGCGCAAGCCGGGGGTGAGCCACCTCCGCGTCTTCGGTTGTCTGGCGTTCGCCAAGGAGCTCACTCACGTCGGCAAGCTCGACGACCGGAGCACTCCAGGAGTGTTCATCGGCTACGCGGAGGGCGCCAAGGCCTACCGCATCCTCGACCCTGCGACACAGCGCGTCCGCATCTCCCGGGACGTCGTGTTCGACGAAGGGCGAGGCTGGACCTGGGACAAGGCGGTGGACGACGGCTCGACTTCGACCCTCAGGGACTTCGTCGTCGACTACGTCCACCTGGAGGGAGCCGGGGGAGTTAGCAGCTCATCTTCACCGAGCTCGTCCTCCTCGGCAACCGGCTCGCCATCAGCTTCGGCGAGTCCTCCACCGCCTCCGCCACCAGCGAGTCCACCACCACCACCGGCTACACCACGCACTCCTACACCGGCTACGCCACGCACTCCTGCACCGGCTCCCAACTCTCCTGCACCGGCGCCGGCATCTCCAAGATCGGCACCAGCAGCTTTGGCCCGTCAGCGTTCGGTGGAGTTCGCCACTCCGCTGTCCGACGATGAGGACCGCGTCGACGCCTACCACAACGACGAGCCTCTACGCTACCGCACCATGGACAACATCCTCGGCAACCAGCCTGTCCCTGGGCTGGCGGTACACGACTTCGAGGCGGAGCTGCACCTGGCACATGAGGACGGTGAGCCTCGCTCCTTCGCTGAGGCGGAGGGAGACGCGGCATGGCGTGCCGCGATGCAGCAGGAGATGGACGCGGTCGAGCAAAACCGCACTTGGGAGCTCGCTGACCTCCCTCGTGGTCACCGCGCGATCACCCTTAAGTGGGTGTTCAAGCTGAAGAGGGATGAAACCGGTGCCATCGTCAAGCACAAGGCTCGCTTGGTGGCACGAGGCTTCGTGCAGCAGGAGGGGTCGACTTCGACGACGCCTTCGCCCCCGTGGCACGGATGGAGTCCGTACAACTCCTTCTTGCGCTAGCTTCCCAGAAGGGCTGGCGTGTCCATCACATGGATGTCAAGTCGGCGTTCCTTAACGGCGACCTGAAGGAGGAGGTCTACGTACGTCAGCCGCCGGGATTCACAGTTCCCGGCAAGGAGGGCAAGGTGCTTCGCCTGCGCAAGGCCCTCTACGGCTTGCGGCAGGCACCGAGGGCGTGGAATGCCAAGCTGGATTCCACGCTGAAGGGGATGGGCTTCGAGCAAAGCCCGCACGAGGCGGCCATCTACCGGCGGGGCAGTGGAGGAAAAGCCCTACTGGTAGGTGTCTACGTCGACGATCTTGTGATCACCGGTACCAAGGAGATGGAGATCGAGGCGTTCAAGGAGAAGATGAGGGCGACCTTCCAGATGAGCGACTTGGGCCCTCTCTCCTTCTACCTGGGGATCGAAGTCCACCAGGACAGCTCCGGCACCTCCCTTCGCCAGACTGCCTACGCCAAGCGCATTGTGGAGCTTGGCGGTCTCACCGGCTGCAACCCAGCCCACACTCCTATGGAGGAGAGGCTGAGGCTGAGCCGGGAGAGTACGGAGGAGGAGGTGGACGCGACGCAGTACCGGCGCATTGTGGGCAGCCTTCGCTACCTTGTCCACACGCGACCGGACTTGGCGTTCGCCGTCGGCTACGCCAGCCGGTTCATGCAGCGACCGACGACGGAGCACCAGCAGGCCGTGAAGAGGATCCTCCGCTATGTCGCGGGCACCTCTGACTACGGCTTGCACTACCCGAGGTGCCCCGGCGCGGCACATTTCATCGGGTACAGCGACAGCGACCACGCCGGCGACATCGACACGAGCAAGAGCACCAGTGGGACGTTGTTCTTCCTCGGCAAGTGTCCGATCAGCTGGCAGTCGGCCAAGCAGCAGGTGGTGGCTCTGTCCAGCTGCGAGGCAGAGTACATCGCAGCCACTACCGCTGCTACTCAGGCTTTGTGGCTGGCTCGGCTGCTTGGCGATCTCCTTGGCAGAGACGCAGAGGCAGTGGAGCTCAGGGTGGACAACAAGTCCGCCTTGGCCTTGGCGAAGAATCCAGTCTTCCATGAGCGCAGCAAGCACATTCGGGTGAGGTATCACTTCATCAGGAGCTGCCTGGAGGAAGGGAGTGTCCGGGCCAACTACATCAACACCCAAGACCAGCTCGCCGACTTCCTGACCAAGTCCCTTGGGCGAGTCAAGTTCCAGGAACTTCGCGCCAGGATCGGGATGGCTCAGATACCTCACAAGGAGTCACACAAGACTTAGGGGGAGAGTGATGGATAAGTCCCTGTGTGTGTGTGCTACAAGAGCACATGGTCCTTGTGTCCTTGTGTCCTTTGTAAAAGCATCCTTGACTGCTTTTAGGACAGCAGTTAGCATCTTAAGGACAGCATCTTGACTAGGACAGCATCTAGGACAGCATCTTAGACTAGCATCTTAGCATATGCTTGGCTGGTTAGCAGCCTATAAATATGTATCCCCAACCCCTAAGGTTGGCATAGCATGGTGTGAGAAATAAACCCAGAAAATTGCCTCAACTCTGAGATCTCTGTGTGCTATCCTCTCGATGAGAGTAAGGATCCTGCTCACACCTAGAGCAAGGATCCAGAGACTAACAAAATCTGTTAAACTTGCCTTAGTTTGCTGATTGGGTTTGTTTGGAAGGTTGGAGGAACAATAGGAAAGAAGAGAGGAATTATAGGGAGTGGTTAGGCTATTTATCTGTAAGCTGTATGGGGATTAGAGGAGAGCAGGAATTAGAAGGAAAAGCCTTCTCAGTTCTCTCTGCTCGGCCATGGGCAAGGCCCCCAGAGGGACCCTCTCTGGCTCTCCCCCTCTCAACACTAGGCACCGCCATAACATCTGGTATCAGAAATGCCAAATTCCGATGAGGGCAACAAGCCGCCGAAGGTGCCAATGATGAGGCGATGCCGCCACCGGATTCCACTGCCAAGGCACTGGCCAACCTCACCCAGCAGATGGCGTCTCACTGGGTGCCCCTAAGAATCCCGACTGTCGGCGACCACCACCACCATCCCGCCAGTGTTCCCCTGCGGCTTTTTTTTTTTGGGGGGGGGGGTGGGGGGTGCCATCCCAGGTGTTGGCTGTGGTGTGGCTGCAGGCTGCTGTGCGCGACTTCCTAACGCATCGGTGGGTGCGGAAGATGCGTGATCTGCAGGCGATTCAGCCCCACACCCCTTCGCTGCTCCTCTAAGTTGTGCATCAGCTCGTCCAAGTTACACATAGCCGAGCGGAGGACCTCGATCTCGTCCGCTATGTCGGGGATCTTGGGCATATGCTTTCCCCCGCCTGCCCCCCGGCAGCAAACTCAAGAGTATGTGGCGGCGGCGCTTGGGAGGCACTCCCCTCTTCCCTATGTGGCACAGACCGGCAGCCATCCGGCGGGGAGAAGGCATGGGTTCACTGGCAGGCGTGTAATGCGTAGCGCCACCGTATTCCGCCAACAACCGCCCGGCGCCTCCGCTGGTCGCTGTTGCGACACACCACCTTGCTGCCTTCTCGGCGATGTGCATGCCGACGGCACAGACAGGCGAAGCTCCATTTTCCTCCGCAACATGGGTGGCTGCAGTTGCTATGCCTTGGCTCATCCATTCGGATGGACCTGGGTCTAGGCTCGTGGCTCGGACCGGATGTGGTGGCCAAGCTGCAGGGACTGCTGTGCTCTTGTTTCTTCAAGACGTCAGCCCATGTGTGGACTGCTACATGGGATCTAGGTGGTTATACATGTGCAGTTTTTGCGTTGGGACGGTGTCCACCTTCCATTGAGGAGGCCACTAAAATAGAGTACAAACCCACTTCATGTTGAGAATAATAGAATGAGCCGAGATTTAAAAAACCTTGTTTTAGGTGTTAGATCTGTGTCAAGTCGAACCATCATTATAAGCTTATTAGGTTGCAGCTCAAGGATGAGCTGCTTGTCCAGAAGGGGTGTAGTATTAGAAACGTATGTCCTGGGTATACCTAGTGGAGCTAACAGCAGCACCTCAATTAGAGGGAACAGCCTTGCAGTTAGCTGATTAGGTTAGTCTGGAAGGTTGGAGGAATAATAGGAAAGAAGAGAGGAATTATAGGGAGTGGTTAGCCAGGGAGGCTATTTATCTGTATCCCATATGGGGATTAGAAGAAAAAAAACTTCTCTCTTGCTCGGCCATGGGCAAGGCCCCTGGCCAGCCCCCTCTCTCCCTCTCAACCGGCGCCATAACAGAACCCTAAATGTATCAAAGATCTGATCACTGATCACATTTTGGGCAATGATGACATGCAACTGTTTAGTGTGGCAAAAAGCATATGGCTACAAGAGCACACAAAAAAATCATACATACAAATATATATGCAATAACGAAATAATAAAGACGCACCCTGAAGCTAGAAGAGAACCAGTTGGACTCCATGCACAAGCGAAAACCTGAATACAAAGAAAGAAATAGTAAGAGAATATAACAGATTTCCCTAGTTTTAAGAGGGAAAAATAGTTGCATCCTATAGGACCCTGCTAACCTCCGAACTGTGTCCTTCCAAAACAGTAACATCAGCATTAGATATCTCCTGAGCAGTTGTACTTACATCCATTGGAGTGGGACCTGTGGTACTTACGATTAGTAAAACTTGGCAATGAAGGTAAAGTGATACACACAAAACCAAGTCTTGACACCAATACTTCCATGAGAAATTGTAACTCCTTAAATCACATTTCTTTTATTAGTTAATTATTACTACTGAGGTAGTGTTTGGTTCAAAATGCTAACATAAATGGTATTGATAACAAAAAGCACCTGGATGGAAACTAATCAAGATAACAGATCTGTTTGGTTGGGAGCAAATGTAACAGAAACAGTTAAACTCTGCCCTTTCCCCTCTAGCAGATTTCTACTTCTCGTATTGGACCAACGGCCGCAAGCAACCAGAGAATTCAGTAAAGTGATACACACAAAACCAAGTCCCAAAACCAACACTTCCATAAGAAACTGTAACTCCTAGAATCACATTATTTTCTTTAGTTAATGGCTACCATGAAAAGCGACTGCAACGGAAACAAATCAAGACAATACAGTATTTGTTTGGTTGGGAGTAAATGTACTGGGATCAGCTGAAAGTATGCCCCTTATTCTTTGGCAGCTTTGCTACTTCTCCCATTGGAGTAATGTTTTCAAAAATCTAATCGACCCTAATCACCATGGCATTGATCCTGACTAATCGCGACTAATCAGGGCTAATCGTAGTGCATAATTGACTGCCATGGCACTGATAAGCCTGATTAATCGCACACCAGCTGTAACCAAACAACTCGGTGACAATCGAGAACGACAAGGACAGGGGCAACAATGCTCGCAGTGGGCCAGAACCAAATTAGGTGGGCTTGGAGGGTACTGATGATGAGGTGCCACAGCCAAATCATGTGGCACGAGGGCTCCACAATTCGTTGACAGCCAGGCAACAGGAAGACACGTGTATGGCAGCAAGGTGCCACCAGCCATTGGTGGCAGGATATGAGGCAAAGGATTGGACAATCATGAGAAGGGAGATGCGGCACTATGATTTTGGAAGAGGATCGACAAGTTGTATATTTTTCTGACGCGGGATATTTTGGCTGGTAATGGATCTCTAGTGGACTGTTATCACTTATCAGAAACCAGACTGTTATCACTTATCAGAAACCACGCAGTTTAGGGTCTGCCCAAACCAGGCAAAAACAAATGTGGTCATGTTACCTTCTTATCTGATCATGGAGTAGAACAAATGAACCAAACAGCTACTGAATTTCCACAAAATCGAAACACAGTATCAAAAATCAATTCCATGCTCATTTGTCATAGGAGATATCAAAAAATATATTGCGTGATTGACAGGATTAAGTGCCTGCTTGGTTTGTTACCAGAATTCGCCATGCCTAAAGTTTTGGAAAGTGGAAGTTGAGGAAAAAATATTTGCCAAAGATTTGGCAAGCCAAATGTGAGATGTCTAGTTCCAAGCACTAGCGCAAGACAATAATAGGCATATGCTTAATAAGCAGAAGTCCACATACTACATTACATAGTCCAAATTAACTGGAAACTTGTTCGCACTGCAATGTAAACAGTACTTGACAAATTTAGAAAACATCAAACATTGGCACACTGCTAAGTTAAGAAATCATCCAAGCATGTCAACATTGTACTCAACATGATATAAGAAGAGTTATCAGGTAGTAATTAATCACCTCCACCAGCAAGAGAATCATCCTCATGCTTAACCTTATCAATACGCTCTGCATGCTGCCTTTCTCTTTCTTTCTCTTTCTCTTTATCATGGTCCCTATCTTTTTCAGATTTGTCCTTCTCCCTGACTTGCTCTTTATCTTTGTCATGGCGTTCCCTCCCCCGTTCGCCACCAGGGCGTCGTTCATGGTCCTCAGTACGTTCTTTCTCTTTCCCCTTATCCTTCTCACGTTCAGTTTGAGATCTCTCCATTTTCCTCTTTTTCACAATCTGTTGCAACTCTTCAGCATCTTTTGTGATGATTTCAAGTGGCTCCAGAAGCGCAAAATCCCTCTCAACTTCGTCATCATTCTGAAATAAGAAACATGGATGGTGTCGCATCGGTTGGCAGTAGTAATAAATACTGAAAGATAAACAGCTTACCTCATCATTATTAGCTTCCAGTTCTATGTACTGGAGGCCTTTCTGCACAATAGTGATAAGAGCTCCAGGTGGGACTGCATTTCCATCAATGCCACCCTTATGGATCCCAGCTTCATAACCTAGAGTAAATGCAGCATGAATAAAACCTGAAAAGAATGGTTGCAAGAGAAACTGTTAGCAACCAAAATCATACTATCTTGCTTAAGACAGGTTGGTGTGCAGCCCTCCAGTATCTGAATGTTGTCACTTGCAAACAATATTTAGACGAAGGGAGTAGCAGGTGATGAGAACACGCCATCATCCACCAAGAACCAAAAGCACTAAAGGACATGAAACAAGGTCCTTATAATCTTGTTAAGGCAAGAAACACTTTTAGGCAGTTACAGAACAGAGACAATAGTTAAGAATCCTCTAGAGCTAAGTTCCATCATACTGTCTATATCTAGTTTCTGCATTTCAGGTAAGAGCAGCAAAATGGCAACAGAGGCCAGAAGAGAACAAAACCGACTTTGTTTTCCAGAATTTACCCATACAACTGATTCCAAAAAAGCTAAGAAGAAAAATCATCTTTCAAATCACAATCAACGTATTCCCCAACCCTGTCCCTACCATCATGCATGCTACCCTAAAAAGGCATGTGGCCTAAGTACCATTCTTGCTTGTCAGATTCCCATTCTCCTATGAAACACATGAGTTTGCCACAGTTAAATGGGAGGGTCAATATCCTGCAGTATCAATCAAATTCCCCCAAAAAAAAAGATATAATTTACCAGCAAAACATGTGATTTTTTTTTCATGGACCATGGAACCAAACCATGGGAGAAGGAACACAAAAAGGTAACGATAGTATTCCTGTTTTCTTAGTTGAGGCACCAAAGATTGTTCACAGCTAATAGAACAGTTGCACTCGAGTTAGGGGTTGTATCTAATTTCTTCATTTCAGAGCAACATGGGGGGAAATGACCAGTGAGGTCGTTGAACTAGCACCGAAATTTCCTTATATATACCACACGAATCACTCCCAAGAACCACCAAAAATCGCATTTTCCATCCAAATATGCATAATCCCGGACCCGCCCCCAATCTAGAAGCCTCCTTAAACGGCGTCAGCATCCCCTCCCGCCGTACGGAACCCTTCTTATTCCCTAGAGCAGCGCACGAATCCGCCACAATTCAACCGAGGAACTACTAGCCCACCTCGCAGCAAGCAAAGCTCCTAAACCCTAATCGATTCAAAAAAAAAAAGAGGAAAGTTCTCTCGGCAGCCACAAGATGCGGGGGCGGAAGAAAGGGGGCGGAATTGGAATGGCGCACGTACCGGACTCCTGTAGGTAGCGGAAGACGAGGAAGTTGAGCTCCGTCGACGTGAGAGCCCCCATAGCCGGCGGCGCCGGCGCGGGCGCGGGCGCGGGCGCCGGCGGAGCGGCGGGGGGGACGGGGACGGACGGAGCGGCGAGGGCTAGAACGGCGCCGCGCGATGTGGATGTGTGTCGTCGTCGCTGACAAGGGTGGGAGTGTGTCATGAATGAAAGCGTCTCCGGGGGCACGCCCACAGGACTGCGCCCAACTTAAGATCGGACGGTGCGGAGGCACGTCACGCACAGGGACGGCTAGATCAGCACCGTGCCAAGCATCAGATCAGGCTTCCGTTACCGCCGTTCCGGGACGTTACTACTGGGCCAGGTGGGTTCCGTCCGGTGCTATACAAAACGGCAACTTTTTTTTTCTGAGAAACACAAAACGGCAACTTTGGAGTCAGACGTCCGGACGCGGTTTTCCTGGGCCATAAAAATAACCCGGCCCAACAACCAGGACGCCTGTGAGATGAAATTTTTTTATTAATAAACGTATTTTTTAAAAAAATTACAAAATTAGTCTCCGTTTTCAAAAATTTACAGGAATGGGCCACCAGTCGCCCGTTGGAAGGGCGAAAATGGGCCTTGTCGCCCGACTGGCGGGCTACCTGGGCCATGTCGCCCGACCAACAGGCGACGTGGAGCTCGTCGCCCGGCCGATGGGCGACGTGTCCCCCACGTGTCGCGGCGGGCCCCATGTCGCCCGACCAGGGGGCGACTTGGCCGTGCCTCGCCCGCTAAATGGGCGACGTGGCCCCACGTCGCCCGACCAGGGGGCGACTGGCCCTTGTCGCCCGAACAGGGGGCGACGTGGCGGCTTTATATAAGGCCCCCGGCGGCTAGCGGCTAGCGCAGACAGTTGAAGGGGAGAAGAGAAGAGAAGGAGAGGGAAAGAGAAGAGAAGAGAAGAGAAGAGAAGAAGAAGAGGAAGAAGGAGAAGAGAGGAAGAGAAAAATTTTCGGTAAGTAAAAAAATAATTTTATATATAATTATTTAATGTGTGTTATATTAATTGTTAGATAATGTAATGAGCAGTTGAGCGATTAATATTATATTTCGGTAGTATTACTTATATTCTTATTTTATATATATTGTTAAATTAAATAGTTATAGTTGAAATAATATTAGTAATATATTACTGAAAAGGTATTTTAGTTGAAATTTTTAGATTACACAGATGTCGGACAAGTTAGGATTTCAAATTTATTATGGAGAAGGAGAAATTATTCAAGGTGTACACAGGGTTGATCTGTCAGGATTTGCCTCAGTAAGTAGATAGGTGTCTAGGGCAAATGAGAGAACAATTAGTGGTGTGCAGAATTGGTTGATGCGAATATTTGGGCTTGACAGGAACCAACATGACGTTAAGGTCATGGGTATCGTTAGTCGTGCTCGGGAGGGCACTTTTTGGGAGTTAGTACCGCTTAATGCAACATCAACATGGAGAAAATACGTCAACAAAGCTGTAGAACATGGGTGGCCTCTAGTCCTTCTTGCTCAGGCATATACGAAGGAGGTTCATGAGGTACATGGTGTAGAAGAAGAAGGAGGTCCGAGCCATAACAATCACAATGATAATGAGGAAGATAATGAAGAGGGTGATCATCACCTGTCATCTATGGTACCTACGGGTGAAGCGGATGAAGGAGAGCGCATAGAGCATATAGTTGAAGAGATGGCTATGGAAGATATGGAGAATGAGAATATATCTGAAACTGACTCATCTGAAGATGAGAATGAAATTCCTGTCCCACTGGAGTGGAAGAGTAACAGTTTGAAGAATTTGATGATCAACGAAGGAAATTCTGTGCCGTGGGAATATCATGAGAATGAACTAGTAGAGGGAGCTATGTACAAAGGCAAAGATGAAGTGATGAGTGCCGTGAAGTACTGGTCTCTGTCAATGAAGCGGTCTTTTGTAGTTGTTAAGTCCAACAAGAAAGTATATGATGTTAAATGTGTGTTTTCGGACTGTCCATTTAGGGTACATGCTTATGAGCAAAAATGAAATACAGTTTGGAAGTACTCTATAGTAACAGAACATACATGTGAGTTACAAGAATTAGAGAAGTCCAATACTGCTCTTACATCGAGCTTCATTGCAGAGTACATATATAATCAAATTGTTGATAATTTAAGGTATGAGCCGAAATCTATAGTGACTACTATAGAGGAAGATTTTAAATACACCATCAGCTATTCAAAGGCGTGGCGAGCGAAACAAAAGGTCATTGAGAAGAGATTCGGTTCGTACGAAGCATCTTATGAGAACCTACCAAGATTGTTAGAAACC
>CM041640.1:42683742-42740926 GCA_023333625.1 Bothriochloa decipiens | reverse complement strand
GATATGCAATATGGTTCAGTGGAGCGTGATCTTCCTCCTCGATGGTCGGACATACAATCAAGATGGTGCATGAGGCACTTGGGTGCAAATTTTTTCAGCCATTTTAAAAATAAACACCTTATGAATATGTTTAAGAGGTTGTGCAATCAGAACCAACAAAGAAAATTCAATGCAATGTGGACACGTCTTGATGAATTAACAACAAAGCAAACAGAAGAGTTAGCGACTCGTACGAATCAAGACCCGAATGATATGTCTGTTCCTCTTTCAGGCCTCCCAACGGATGCCTTGAGGAACGTGGTTCGGAGGTCGGGGTCATCAATCAGGTGCTTCTCAGATTGGATTGAGTACGAGCCAAAGGAGAAGTGGTCATTATTATATGACACAGATGGGGCGAGATTTGGAATAATGCCAATAAATTTGGCGGAGGTGTACAATTGGGTCATTCGAGGCATGAGAGGATTACCTCTTGTAGCAATCGTAGAGGGTATTTTGCATGGAACGTGCAAGTACTTCCGTGAAAGATATATGGTTGCTTTTAATGCGATGGCAGATAATACATTGATTTTTTCAACATTCATGACAAATTACATGAAAAAAAAGATGGAGAAGGCAAGCTTGCATCGTGCACGTCCTATGGGCACAGCAGAGAATCGCTTTGAAGTTCTGTGTAGGGATCGAGGCCGTCGTGGTGGCAATCGAGAGAGAATTGCACAAGAGTGTGTTATTCGTTATAACTCATGCAGCTGTTCGTGCATGAAACCGAAACTTCTACACAGGCCGTGCTCATATGTTATAGTAGCTTGTTCACTTACTAATTTGTCCCCGAAGCCGTATGTCTCACATTATTTTACGAAGGAGGTAGTCATGACAACCTGGAATGCAGAGATTTATGGTTTTACAATATTTGGTAGTTTTACAAACAATCCTGAAAGTAACTACCTGCGGGGGCCTGATAAGGACAAATTAAGACAGAAGCCTGGTCGTCGTAAGACACGGCGCATTAGAAATGATATGGATGAGTCAGAAGTGGGAAGACTGGAGCATCGGTGCACCAAGTGCAATGGCACAGGACATACTTATAAAAAGTGCACGCGTGCAACCACCACAGAGGGAGCTGCAGAAGCAGGACCTTCAGGGAATCCGCAAGACGGCCGTCGCCCTCGTGCATGTCGTGGATTGCGGAATCAAGGCGAAAATGCTCTTTAAAAATAATGGTAATTTGTCCATGTTCACACGTGACACACAGGCCTGACGGACCAACGGCGCCACTACCTCCGCGGCCTACGTACCAAACAGGTGAGTAACTTATATTTTTTTCGTATGTAGTAATGGTAACTTGTTCGTTACTTATAAGTTTTATTATTCAGGTCCACCTACGTACTCTGCCGGTTGGCGTCCGGAGTTCGATATCATTGGATCATCTTCGCAGCCTGCTCACATGCCTACAGGTACGATATAGTTGTGAAATTTAATTATATTATCTAATACTGCTTTATTCGTAACATTACATTCACTCTGCATGGTCAGGTATGCACTTTGACGGTTCACGGCATCAGTTCGATTTCGGAGGTTCCTCTTCACACGCTGTACTCATGGTTCCAGGTATGACCTACTTTTAAGAGTTCGACACGTTATATATTAGTTTTACCATCAGCGTTATCATAACGTTGGTCTTATATGTTTAGGGACGACCCGTTACGACTACGAGGGATCGGATATCTCTGAGCACGCTGACACTTTTCGTCAGCGATCCCCGTCACCCTTCGACCTTGACAGTTACCTGGAGCAGGAGCCGGCGGACGTACTTGCGCCATCGCAGTTACATGAAGCACCACCACAGACACAGCCCTCACAGGACGAGTACGCGACACCAGCTGCTGCTGGAGGCCATCCTGCACGTGTTATAGTTCCTCCTTCGCCATTTACTTACTCAGCCGGCCATGTGCGAGCGGGCCGCAAAGCACCAAAGCCTGGCATGATTAGGGATGTTGCACCTAAGCGTGGACGATATTAGTTTTGTATGATTTGCCGCCGATGTTGTTTTCTATGATATTGTACTGATACTATTTTAGTTTTTAGAACTTAATTAATGTTTCACTGTTGTATTTTTTTCATCTATTAAGCTTGGGCGAGCACACGACAACGGCGTTTTCGCACGCCCATTGCATGACTGCGTATTATTTTTGCTATTTCTCCGACTTCGATATTTTTTCTGAAATTTCTGAATAAATAAATATTATTTTAAAAAATCTGAAATTTTTTCTGAAATTTTCAAATAAATAAATATTATTTTAAAAAAAATCCCAAAAAATCCGGTCGCCCATTGGCTGGGCGACTAGCCTGGTCGCCCTTTGGACGGGCAACGTGGGCCTGGTCGCCCTTTGAACGGGCGACCTGGGCCTGGTCGCCCTTTGGCCGGGCGACGTGGGGCTGGTCGCCCTTTGAAGGGCGACGTGGGCCTGGTCGCCCTTTCAACGGGCGATTCTCTCACGTCGCCCTTTCAACGGGCGACTGGTGGTCTGTTCCTGCAATTTTTTAAAAACGGAGACTAATTTTATATTTTTTTAAAAATAAATTTATTAATAAAAAAAGTTCCCTGTGAGATAGTGGAGAACTAGATGCAAGAAACATGAGGTGACGAGGCTCTGGTCCATTTCGACGAGGCTCTCTGGTCCATTTGGAAATCGCGCAATGAGGTGGTCTTTCGACAAGCTACATCGCCCGATGGCTCTAGTTTTCAAGACTCTTGATGCTGCTCTCTTCTCAAGGGGCTTGTTTGTATTTTCTACTATTGTCACAAGTATAAACACTCACGAATCACTTTTGAAAAGGAATTGGACGATTCAGTATCGGACCATGATCATAGCATTTGCTGGTTTACTCCTGCATAGTCATTAATCTTGCAAGAAAAACAAATTGGTGTGGTTCTGTTCTGAGATGTATCAGACATTTTAGGACAAATTAATTTCAAATAAGGAAAGGAATGGGGAGTTGGGAACAAGATGTTGGAATGGCAAAGTCTAGTTGCTAGAATTGCTCTTATTAATACTTCCACCTGGAACTTAAATAATAATGGCATGTTTATTTTTAAATCTGTGTACAAATACCTAGTCGATTAAAGTAACAAAGGAAATTTAGCATATATATGAATGTACCCCTGAAGATACAGATTTTTATTTAGATTGATGCTCCTTCTTCGTAGAAGAAGGCTAAAGCCGAAGTTTTTCCGTTATCTACAAAAATTATGATCACATACTTTCCATGCATCAACTCTATAGATTTTGAGAAAATTGAAGTGCATGCATATATAACGTCGACACGTACTTTCGATGCTTAAATATATGCTTCATTTCCACTTAGGTGGTGTTTGGTTGCGTCTTTTTGCACAATATACATTTGACGGTTGTATCCAGTATTGTTATCGACATCTGGTTAGGTTGTTTTGTAATTGGTCCACCATATTATATTCTACGCAATATAATGCCCGTACTGCCCACACTACCATAGACGGATCATGTTGCAGCAGTGTACCTCATGTGAACCAACTAATCAAACTATTTGATTAATTTCTTAAATCTGCAGTAGTACTCATTCCCGTTAAGTTTGTGTTTACACTGTTCTTATGAAACAATATGTACTGATTTTGTGAAATATGAAATGTATGCATATATATCACAAGAGCACAAACAGTTAAACGCCATAGCAAGTACACTACTATAGATTTGATCTTCACTGCAGGCATCATCACCGTCGTATTTAAGAAAACCGGAAGTGATAGTGCCTCTAGGCACGTCACTATCGGTTTTTGACTTAAACCGATAGAGATAGCTGAAACAGCAGTGATATTCAGGCCCTCATTGCCGGTTTGAGCCACGAACCGACAGTGATATTAGATCTTCACATCACTGTCAGTTTAAGCCACGAACCGACACTGATATTGAAGTTTCTCATTTAATATTTGATGAAGATGAACTTTATATCAAAATTATAGTACTCGACGAGGTCTACAATTCTTTAGTTTAAACTGTTTAATTTGAGGTATTTTGAATGTCCAAAAATTTAAAATTTAAAATTTGTTTTTTTTCGAATGGCCTCAAATGGAAAAATGCTCAACACAAAAGATGTAGATCTCAAAAATTTATGCAACTTTATAGTTGATAGCTTTTTATTTTAAAATAATACTACTTTAAAATATTATTTGAAAAGTTAATTTCAAATTTTTTGAAAGTGTAATTCTCTTTTTAATCCGCTGCTAAAACTTGTAACTTGTTTTTCTCCCTAAAACTAACTTTAAATGTGATTATTTTTCCTAAAATTTTCTAAAATCATGTTCTATCACATTATTATGTTCTTACTACTATTAGTTTTCATATTTTTTGTGAGAATTTTAAATTTTGAATTTTGACAAGTTCAAATAACATTTTGAAACCTCAAATGATTTTAGTTGAAGAATTCATAAACTACAAAAGTTGTATAACTCATAAAGATGTATAATTCTAACTTTGATCATTTTTTTCATATGACAAAGTGAAAGTAATATTTTTCACAAAATTTACATACCTCTATTATAGTTTGTGGGAACTCTATAGGATAATATGACAGATATGTAAAATTTATGAGTAACAATACTACCGCTTTGTCGGATGAGCAAATGACCTAAAAAATATTTATAGATATTGATTTCCGTTGCAATTACTTGGTCTTATTGTAACTATATTGGATTTGGTTGCTTTTATTCATTAATATTGTTATGGTTGTTAGGGTTGCAATAATATTTAGTGGTGTTATAATTACTAGATGGTTATTGCAACAAGAATTATGAATGGATGCAATATAATGTTCCTATTCCATAATTTTTTTGTGTTTTAATAATCTTATGGGGTGTTGCAATTTTTAGTTACTTATTGCAACTAGAATCCTAGATTGATGCAATAATATGTTACTATTGCAATGATTTTTTGTGTTGATGTAGACTAATGTATTTGGTGGGTTATTCTTTGTCTACGGCCAGCTGCACACATGAGTGTCATGTTGGTCAGAGATGCATGCGGCTCTCTATTGATATTTCTTATGACTATTGGATAATTTCGCAAGCGCATAGAATATATCGATGTAGCACTTCACTTAAGAGTATCCCAAGTATCGTATTTATTTCAATAGGGAAGCTATGTAGACAAGAATAGTTTAATCAAACTACTACAGGTTTTTATGTTTTATAAATGTAACAAGTAATGCACTAACAAGGCGACTAATAACTATAAAAAGTAAAAAAATAAAGTGGCGTAGTAGGAGAGATCACAGAGTGATTGCAAGATAAATTATTCCACATGTAATCAATATAACCAAAATGGTAATCGAAACTCAACTAGCACATCGGGGCGCTCGCGCTCCAGATTTAACCGGACATAACGCACCTGGAGCCCTGGCGATTTAAAGAACTAACCCAAGAGTGGTGGACTACACAGGCAAACAGGATTGTCACCACCTGTTGCTACCACCTACGGAGGACTAGCCACAATTCTAAGGTAACGGATAGTCTAAGCACATCGCTTACACTACAAGCTACTACTCTAACCTCGCGCTAAGACTAGAGCACCGACTAGCGGCGTAGAACCCACACTAATTGTGAACAAACTATCCAAGTTGAATATGATTGATAACTCAACACAACTATAAGCTAAGTACTTGAAGTAAATGCTTAAAGTAAGTGCTAAAATGGAAGTACTATAAGTAGGAATTATATTACAAATAAGAGTACTCACAAAGGAATTGCAAGAGCTATCCCGGAGATTTCCAAAGACTTCTCCTGAGCTCCAACTCTTCACTCGCACTCTCACTACTAGCCTTGCTACTAGAGTAGACTACCAGTGAGACAACAAATCACTAAAACTCTTCTTCTATTGTATTTCTGGCTTTTCCTTGTTGTTACAAGCACTACCCTTGGGGGGTATTTATAGTACACAAGAGTGGGAGAGGTATTTGTAGGTGAGGGAGGTCGGTGGCCCTGAGGTGGGGGCGGGCACCCTGGACAGGGCGGCCGCCCTAGGATCCACCGCCTCTCGATCGAACGGTGCCTCAGCTGCTTTCCCAGGTCGGTTGCATGTCAGGTAAGTCGGTTTGCATGGTTGGAAAGTCGGTTTGGAGCCTTCAAGTGGATGACAGTGGGTCTATCGATCCAAGTCACTTGTTTCGGTCACCACTCGATCAAAACCGACTTAGATGGACGGTCTGAGAGTCATGACAAGTTGAAGTCGCGGATTGGTGACGTGGTGGACCGATTTCCCGATGGCGGGTGCCTTGGTCCAGGGTGGGCGCCCTGACACCTGGGTCTACTGCTGTCCACTTTTGTTCCATGCCATGTTCATGTCATTTTGTACCTGTTTTTGACGTTTTTACCTGCATTCAAATAAAACTCTTATACAAGTAGAATTCCATTAGTTATAAACCAAATCCCTATTTTTTAAGTAGAATTTTGCATTAAAATCATACATCGTTGATGGTAAAAATAACCATATAACAACCATCAACACTCTCCCCATTGATACATCTCTCTAACACACACGTATCGCGCCCTAGATAGTGTGGAAGAGACATGACACGACTCTCCCGACTAATGTGGTCGCTCATTGATCACCTTTACTACTAACAATGAGTATATAACACTTGTACAAACCTTATTAATTGATACATTACAATTTGTTTCTAATGAACTACTTTTATTATCCTCTCTTTGCTATGATAATGCAAGCAGGAGAACTTTGGAGAGGAAAACAAGTCAAGATACAAACACCATCTCAGATGTGGAACACAAAATCATATTTTTCTACATAGCCTACAAGGAAACAACAAACCACAAATCAACTAAGATCCATGCTAATGGATAAATGGCAAAGTACCCAACTAGAAGGTAGCTATTGTTTGAGGAGTAGTAGTACCATGTCCATCAGGACACGACACTGGCCGATGCATTTGCAAAGCTACAAAAAATGCATGAAACTCAAGAGGTTGAAAGGCAAGCTGAAAGGGAAGAATATAGGCATCAGATCAAAGAATGGAAAAATTCTACTTAACCCTTGAGGTATTGGTCTATTTCTAACCTACACCCTGAAGTATAAAAACAGATATTAGACACATTAAAGTTTCACAAACCATGCTAATGATCCCATGGGGCAGTTTTACCAAGTGGTTTTGCTTACGTGGCAGTATAGTTGGATGTTTTGAACACTTTGGCGCTTGGGCCCACTTGTCAGATGTTTGTTCCTTTCCAATTATGTGTGCTTGGGGTGGATGGAAGCAGGGGTGGCGGGCGGGCCTATCCTCACCGTCGTCGGGCCGATGTGGCTGGCACGACGACGGATGTGACCTTCTCTATCCACAGAACCACACAACCACTGGGTCTCCTCTTTCCACTGTTAAGAATATCCAACTACACATCACAGGATGTAGGCCAGGCTTCGTGTTAGTTGTTGTAGTGTACCCAAAGTTTTCTTGTACATGAAGTAGATTAGATATAATTGAACATGATTGATTGTTTCCTTGTAATCCAAGATGTACTGCCACGATGGGGGATGTTCCCATCCTATTTAACATGAAGCCGTGAGCCTGAGAAGGCATCACGTTACTGCCATCTTGACATGGTAATCAGAGCTAGGTGTTTAGTCCAACGCATTCTAGATGGCTTCTTCTTCCGTGCCACCTGCATCCTTCTCCTTGATCGGCTGCCCCGTGATGGAGAAGCTCGCCAAGAACAACTACTCCGTATGGAGCACCCATGTTCTGTCGGCCATCCGTGGTGCACAGCTGGCTCATTTCCTCGACGCCAAGACAGCGGTGATGCCAGCCCCGATGGTGGCCAAGTCGGCTGAAAAGCCTGATGATCTCATCCCCAATCCTGACTTGAGGAATGGGTTGGTAAGGATCAGACGATCTTCAATTACATCTACTCATCTGTCTCCAAGGACATCCAGGTGTAGGTCTCCGGCTGCACCACCACGGCTAAGATCTGGAAGGCGATCCAGGAGAGCAATGCCGCATAGTCCCGTGGCCGGGTAATCAACACCCGCATGGCCTTGGCCAAGGCACAGAAGGGTTCATTCACCATCGCCGAATTATTCAACAAGATCAAGTCACTCGCCGATGATATGGCGTCGACTGGCAAGAAACTTGACAACAAAGAGATTGCCTCCTACATTCTGGCTGGGTTGGACATGGAGTACAATCCAGCCATCTTGGCTGTCTCTGGTCGCACCGAGCCAATCACCCTTGGCGAGTTGTATACACAGCTCGTCCGTTGCGAACAGAGGCTCATCTCCTTCATGATGGTGGATCCAGTTCCTCGGCGAACGCTGCCCTCATGGCGGACGTGGAGAATTTCAGCATGGCAGCGATGGTCACGGTGGCAAAGGCGGCCGTGGTCGTGGTCGCTACAACGGAGGCAACAACGGAGGCTACAACGGTGGCAATGGTGGCGGCAATGACGCCGCCATAAGAACAATGGAGATGGCCCCACCTACCAGCTCTGTGGCATAGAGGGCCACACCATCCTGCGCTACTCCAAGCACTTTAACACCTACTTCTAGGGCCACCAGAGCGAGTCACGCTCCACCTCCACTATGACGACCAACTACAACATGAACACCAATTGGTACATCGATACGGGTGCCACCGATGACATCACGAGCGAGTTGGAGAAACTCACCGTGAGGGACAAGTACCACAGCAATGACTAGGTTCACACGGCCAGCGGTGCAGGTATGAGAATCAACCAAATAGGTCAAAGTTTTGTTCATACCCTAAGTAGTGATCTTGTCCTAAACAAAGTCCTTTTTGTTCTAGAAGCTAATAAGAATCTTGCCTCCGTTCATCGTCTTACATCTGAAAACAATGCTTTTATTGAATTTCAGCCAAATCATTTCTTGATCAAGGATCAGGTCACGAAGAAAACGCTACTTAGAGGGGAGTGCAAGGGTCTTGTACCCGTTGAAGTCATCCAGTTCGTCTGAGTCTAATAAAGCCTCGCATGCCGCCGTCAAGATCTCATCATCTCGGTGGCATAGCCCTTTAGGTCACCCTTCATCAGCAGTAGTCAGTCATGTCTTTAGCAAGAGGCAAATTCCCTTTGTTTCTGATTTGAATAAAGACTCTGTGTGTGATGCTTGTCAAAAGGGTAAAAGTCATCAGCTTCCATACCCTAGATCGACAAGTGTATCTTCTAGTCCTTTTGAACTTGTGTTTTCAGATGTGTGGGGGCCTGCTCCCACTTCGGTTGGCAAGAATGATTATTATGTTAGCTTCATCGATGACTTTAGCAAATTTACATGGATCTATTTGCTTTGACATAAATCTGAAGTTTTTCAAAAATTTCATGATTTCTAGTCTATGATAGAGCGTCAATTCAATAGAAAAATCCTTGCCATTCAAATGGATTGGGGAGGGGAATATCAAAAGTTAAATTTCTTTTTCTAGCAAATTGGCATCATTCATCATGTTTCATGTCCTCAAGCTCATCAGCAGAATGGGTCTGCTGAACAAAAACATAGACATATAGTGGAGGTTGGCTTATCTTTACTTGCACATGCCTCTATGCCTCTCAAATTTTGGGATGAGGCCTTTTATTACTGCTGCTTATTTGATCAATCGGCTTCCTAGTAAAGTTATTCAGAACCAAACTCCACTTGAGCGCCTCTTCAAACAAAAACTAGATTATCTTGCTCTCAGAACCTTCGGTTGTGCATGTTGGCCTAATTTGCGCCCATATAATGCTCGCAAGCTTCAATTCCGGTCCAAACAATGTGTTTTCTTAGTTATAGCAACTTGCATAAAGGCTTCAAGTGCCTTGATGTATCTGAAGGATGTGTTTATATCTCACGAGATGTAGTCTTTGATGAAAATGTTTGTCCTTTTGCCAACCTTCATCCAAATGCAGGTGCTAGGCTCAGATCAGAAATCCTCCTTCTACCGCCCTCATTTTTGAATCCTACAACCGACTCTGGGGATGAAAACTCTTTTCATCCTAATGGTAATGGTTCCCTGCACACTAACCATGTTCGTGAGCATGTAGATCCTTGTGAAAATCCAACCCAAAATGGTGAAGGTTTGGGCTCAAGTGGCCATGATTTCATGCGCCATGGTGCCTTTCCTTTTTTGGCAGGGATAGACACGGATCCCGGTGTGGATTCCCCTACCATGAAACCTGGACCTGGCGACGTATCGGCCTCGGATCAAGCGTCGTTATCTGCTTCCTCGCCGCTCGCGTCGGCGCACCCAACGTCCAGTTTGCAGTCGTCGCGTGTCAGCTCCTCCCGCGCTCCGACCTCGACGCTGGGGGCAAGTAGTAGGTGCTACCGGTGCATCCACCTCGACGCCACCGCCCGGTGGATCTTCTACACTAGCTGCACCTATAACAGGTGTCCCTGGATCCCCTATCTTCTGCTCCACTCGATCATGTGATCCCAACCGCTGCTACTCCATCTCCTTGACCGCAGTGACCAGCAACAAGGCTTCAGCATGGAATTCGCAAACCTAAGGTATACAATGATGGTACTATCAGGTATGGGAATCTTGCTGCTACACCTGAAGAGTCACCTACATTGCAACAAGCTTTAGTCAATAAGAATTGGAAACATGCCATGGATGTAGAGTTTGAAGCATTGCTAAAAAATAAAACTTGGCATCTAGTTCCACCATAGAAATGAAGAAATGCAGTTGACTGCAAATGGGTGTACAAAATTAAGAGACGGTCTGATGGTAAGACAGAAAGATATAAGGCTTGATTAGTGGCAAAAGGTTTAAACAAAGATATGGAATTGATTATGAAGAAACCTTTAGCCCTATGGTTAAAGCTGCAACAAATTCATCTAGTGTTGCCGCTTGCTATCTCAAGAAACTAGTGTTTGGGCCAATTGGATGTTACCAATGCTTTCTTACATGGTTATCTTGAGGAAGATGTTTTTATGAGGCAACCACCGGGTTATGAAGACAAGTCTAAACCCAACTATGTGTGTAAACTTGATAGAGCTCTCTATGGTTTAAAACAAGCACCTGGAGCTTGGCATCACCGTCTGTGTAGCAAGCTACAGAACCTTGGGTTTGTCCCTTCGGCTGATACATCCTTGTTCTTTTATAGAAAAGGAAATCATGTGATTTTCATGCTTGTATATGTTAATGACATTATAGTGGCCGCTTCTTCACAGGAAGCTATAAATGCCCTTCTTCGAGATTTGGAGAAAGACTTTGCAATCAAAGATCTTGGTGAGTTACATTATTTCTTGGGAGCATAGGTTCAAAGAAAGAATGGAGAGTTACTGTTATCTCAAGAAAGGTATGCCTTTGAGATTGTGCAAAGAGTCAATAGGCATCATTCAAAACCTATCAAGACACCACTATGTCCTACTGAGAAACTCTCAATGACAAATGGTACACGGTTGGGATGTGAGGATTCAACTTGGTATAGAAGTATTGTTGGGGCACTTCAGTACCTAACACTTACAAGACTAGACTTGTCATTTGCTGTAAACAAGGTCTATCAGTTCCTTCACTCTCCAACCACATTACATTGGGAAGCGATAAAAAGAATTCTCATATATGTACAAGGTACAATTAGTTTGGGCATGAAAATTAGAAAGACTAACTCTACTATGGTGAGTGCTTTCTCAGATGCAGATTGGGCAGGATGTCTAGATGACAGAAGGTCCACTGGAGGCTTTGCTGCGTTCCTTGGCTACAATTTGATATCTTGGTGTGCTAGAAAACAGGCAACCATTTCAAGGTGTGGTACAGAGGCTGAGTACAAGTCCCTGGCCGATGCCACAGCTGAGGTGATGTGGATACAGAAATTGTTAGAGGAATTCGGTATTCCACATCCTCGAGCAGCACGGTTATGGTGCAATAATTTAGGGGCTACATACTTGCCCGCTAATCCTATTTTCCATGCGTGTACAAAGCGTATTGAAATTGACTATTACTTTGTATGAGAACGTGTTGCAGCTAAACTTCTGGACATCAAGTTCATCAGTTCGGCAGATCAAGTAGCGGATGGTTTCATTAAAGCTCTTTCTGAAAAACTGATGATGAAGTTTAGAGACAATCTCAACTTGGCTGATAAGTTGTGATTGAGGGAGGGTGTTAAGAATATCTAGCTACACGTCACGAGATGTAGGCCAGGCTTCGTGTTAGTTGTTGTAGTGTACCCTAAGTTTTCTTGTACATGAAGTAGATTAGATATGATTGATCATGATTGATTGTTTCCTTGTAATCCAAGATGTACTGCCACGATGAAGGCTGTTCCCATCCTATTTAACACAAAGCCGTGAGCCTGAGAATGCATCACGTTACTGCCATCTTGACATCCACGTCTCCCGCGCGCCTACTCTGCTCTATGAGTGCGCCAGTGCTTCGCTCATCCTGCGTGGTGCGTGGGGTTGGGGGCGGGGGTGGAGGCTGAGAACGCCCACGAGGTATGAAGAAGGCGGCGATGAAGGGCCTGGAGTCCTAGAGGTGTGTACTGATGGGATCGAGCTCCTGGAGTTGAACATCGGCGACGCCACGCACGACTGGGCACCACTAGCCTAGACCCGGTGCTTGCAGTGTGGTTCAGGAGGCCTGGCGGGAGGAGCGGCTACTAATCCTCGCATAGCGACCACTAGAACGGTGCGCCCGATGGAAATTTATAGTATGGACTAAAAAAAGAAAGGTGGCTAAGTGATTGGGGTACTTGAGAGTTTTTAGGAGCACACATAAAAATCTTGGAATTATTCGAGCAAGATACTTGAAATAAGGATGTTGGATTGTGCAAGTAAAGCCAATCCCTACTAGGAAGATGGGACTACCCGAGGAAGAGAAAAAAAATCTAATGGCAGAGTATCTCTATCTCTTAAGGGGTATCTTCTAATTTGAGCCATTGATCATAGAGCAGACGGACTGAAATAGATGGGAGGAAGAGAGAGAAAGGGCTGGATGGCTGATTCAGAAACACCACGACGGAGCAGCCATTTCCGGCGGCGAGGAGCTGGCCGACGCGCGGGAATCGAAGCCCACAGCCCACGGTTCTAGGGCACCGGGAGAAAGAGGAGGGTAACGTGAGTGCACCGCAGGGAAGAATGCGGCCGGGTAACGCGGCTGGCGAGGAGGGCGCCATGGCCGGCGGCGAGAAGGTCTTCGGCGCGCGCACAAGGCCCTAGCGGCCATAATTCGAGAAAATAAAGGCATAGGGAGAATTAGGGGAACAATGCGAAGCTCACCACAGCGAGAATCAAGAGCGGAGATGAAGCGGGGACGATGGACCACGGTGAGTGGCGGACGGCCACGCTCTATGAAATCCGATGACAGCAAGTGAGCGAGCGAGAATGAAATTCAACGAAGTAATAGGCTTGGGAGGGTCCTTACGGCACGTTGGAGCTTGACGGAGGCCGAAACGCGGCAGCAAGGCGGCCTAGCGATGGCGCGGACCACGCTGCGGTTGCTGCGCGCTGTGAGAGAGGCGATTTGGAACGGGGCAGAAGAGGGAGCGGCGATGGGGACAGGCTGGAGACAGGCTGCCTATTTATCGATGCCGGGGCGCAGGGGACGCTCCCACGACCGCGAGACCAAATGGGCGTTGGCGACAGCGGTTCCGGCTTCGTACGCTCGCGTCGCGAACGGAGAGGAAGGCACTGGCAATTGCCACTCAGACTGGGCCGGCCCATCAAGGAGGGCGAGCAGGCCAATGGGCCAGCAGGCCGAATTCTAGTAAAGATAGAAATGAAATAGCATTTTTTCTGATTCATTTTCCAAATCCATTTCAAAAGGATTTTGAAGTCCATTTCGATTTAGATCAAAACCAGTCAATACAAAAATATAATACAGCAGCATGAGTGCATCACATGTGTCTAGGTAGCCTCATGATTGATTTTACTTTAATAAAAGTTATTGTTTCCTATAATTGAATCCACACAAAATTAAAATAAATAAATGAATTTAGCTATTTTCAAAGAATTCAAATTTTAGGGTGTTATAATTCTACCACCCTTAAGATAAATATCGTCCTAGAGATTTAGATGGCGATCGAAGAGATAGAGATACTTTGCCATTAGATTTTCTTCTTTTCCTCAAGTAGTCCGATCTTCCTAGTAGGGATTTGCTTTACTTACACAATCTAATATCCTTATTCCAAGTATCTTGCTCGAACAATTCTAAGATTTTTATAAGTGCTCCTAGCAACTCTCAAGTACTCCAAAAGGTGCTAATCACACTAAACTAGTGTCATGCCTTTGAGCTTTATAAACCTCATGTTATCTTGTTAAGTACGAGATGTACTGACGCTTGCTTTACTTTTTTTATTTGATAAAAATCCTAGATGGGTATCAGTTTGGAGGAATAGACTTGTGGTCAACCAGTTAGTTCGTCTTGTGAAATAGAGTCTATGCTTGGAGATCAGAGTGGTCCCTCTGTTTGTCTTAATGTTTCTAAGTTTTATACAAATACGTTATATTTAAACATTATGGTTTAATACTACTTCTTAATTTGTAGCTATATATAAGATTTGACTTACATATAGTGTACGTATGGTTTTCTGTTTAAAACCGGATGTTACATCATGCCAAAGCTCATGTACGCTAGCTACACCACGCGAGGGGTGGCGGTCTAGCCAGGCTAGATAGCCGTGCAGGTCTCTGCTAGTGTGGCAGCGGTGTCAGTGTCGTAGTCCTTGGTGATGAGCAGGTGGTTGGGGCACCAGCACGACGCCTTCATGCGTACCGCCGCCGTGTCAACGCCGTGCTCCGCTGCGCCCACGGGCGGCGTGGAGCTCCTGGGCACCGTGCACGAGATCCACCACTACTAGTCATCATCATGTGCCTTGACTCAGCACTGTGAGGTCTCCGACTTCGGACATGCTGTGGTGGTCGACATCGAAGAGTCAGCCGATCCACTGCCTGAAGGATGCCAGTGCCGAGACCGCCGCCGCAGCGATGGTGGTGCTCGAGTCCCGTGACAACTCATCCTTGAGGAAGTTGTAGAAGTTCTGCATTGTAGTAGCAATAATATATATATAGGGTAAATTTTTTTTACTCCCTGGGAGTAATTACTCCCACCTACATACAAAGTGTATTTCCTCCTCTCGCACGTATAACGGACGTCAAGTTGATTAGGAGGTCAATTAAGTGGATCCATTAACTGATGACCTAAAACAACCGATCCTATGTACTTCTCTCTCCTCCTCATTTATTGGATCGGTCGGCGCCTCCCCAGAGAAAAGCGGTGGCGACAACCACCATTCCACTCGGTACCTCGCAGCCGCCGCCGCCGCCACCACTTCGTCTCTTCCACCTTTGTTCCCCGTCCGACCTGCAAGCGCCGCCATCGTCGAGCGGGCGCACCTGACAGGGCGAGTCTAGTGGAGTTCAAGCTCCATCCTCGCCGAGCAGCTCCATGCAAGTCCGTGCGCCATCCTGTCGCCAGAGATTCGTCGTTGCTCGCATCATCTTCGACACCCGAGATCTCCGGTGTCGGTGTTCTGTCCCGCGGACAAGAACCCAACGAGTGAAATGTTGCGTGCTCCCTAATCCAGACGGTGATGCAAGATGAGCACACGATTTTTATCCTGGTTCGGGCAAGAGAAGGCCCTACGTCCAGCGGAGGAAGAGAGATTGTATTATCCTGCACCGAACTGCTTGTACAGGGGGAATACAAGCGAGCGAATAAGAATGGAGGTGGAGAACAAAGCCTAAGTCTAGCAGTGCTATGCCTATGCCTTGCAGCTATGGAGCTCGGATGTCTTAGAATGTTGTCCGATGCTTGTTCAAATCCCTCAAACTAGCCCCTGGCGTCCCCTTTTATAGGCCAAGATGAGGCTCAGGTGTACAGGAACCCTACGGCTGTCGTAGGTGATGACGTTGAGAGGGTGATGCCGATCGTGTCATGGTTGCTATAGAGGCGTGCATTGGGCATGGCCTGCCCTGTAGCGATGTGCTTGGGGACAATGGCTATCCTCCATTGGTGTCACGATGACGCCGTAGGTGGTCGATGAAAGACCTGTGCCCATGCGTGAGTGTGTGAGTCCCTGTAGATGTCGCATCGGAAGTTGTTGGAGTGCTGACCGAAGGCGTCGAGGTCCAAGTCAAGGGGTTCTCGGGGGGGGGGGGGTCGAGGCCTAAACAGATAAGGCCGAGCCCCGAGAAATACGGTGCGGGTGTTGACAATCACGTCTCGAGGGGGTGCCTGACGAGGCACGGTGTCCGGCATGGTGTAACAGTGCGGTACGAACCGATGATTCTTCGGGTATGGGTGGTAAAAGGAGGATTTGACTGCCGTACCTAGTCTCTGTAACATTGTTGTGGCCATGAGGTTAGGCAGGAGTTGGTGGGAGTATTAAATGTCTTGGATCCCGTACGGGAAGTAGGTGAGCCAAAAGGGGGGAGCAGCTGTCGACGGAGGGTCGCTCGCCCATGCGGAGTTCCATCACTCAACGGGGGGTCGGCCGCCCGTGTTGTGATCCGTCACTCAAGGCCCCTGTCTAGGGACGACGCATACAGATCGGTGCGTCCTGTTCCTGGGCTAGCCCAGTACAGATCAATCCATGGGTGTTGGGCCTTGTCTCGTTGAGGAGCCATTGGCTTGATTTGTGGGGAGCTTTCTTGGGGATTTACGCTAATTGCTCGAGGATTATTTCTCCTGGGTCAGGGTTTAGGGTACCTCCTTATCCTAGTACCCGACAGTAGCCCCCGAGTCTTGGTGCGAGTGCTGGCACTCACACAGAGGCTCATTACACTGGAGTCATAGCGCTTGTCGTTTTTCGAAGGGTGCGTGCGAGCATACCCTTCGGGGGTAATCCCCGAGGCCTCGGAGGAGTAGAATACTCCTTTGAGGGATTTATGTGCTTTTTGTCGAGGGACGCTCGAGCGGTCGAGCCCCCGAGCATATTCGACCCTCTTTCATCGAGGGGTGCTGAGCGTAGTCAATCCCTGGGCCTTGTGTGGCCGGGGCTTCGCTAGCATTTGGCTTCTATCCCCATGAGCCCTTTCGAGTGGGTATGGGGTGAGGAGCGTCGTACTACCCTCGATGGGCGAGTCTCTGTCGAGCTTTTATCAGGAAATTCAAGTAAAAGCTCGTGCCCGGTTCGATGGGGGTCGACTAGTGGCCACAGAGGCGCTCTTATTGAAGCAAACAAATGGCCACATGGATGCCGATCCCTTTCAATTGGGTTCGGTGGCTCGATGCCTCCCTCCGTGGGGATTCCGGAGTGGACCCTTAGTTTTGCCTTGAATATGTTCGGGGGGCCTCAAGAGTTCGTTCTCGAGCCGGGGCCTCGCCTCAGCTCCCCCTAGCCATCCTTGACTCAGATACTCGATGGCAGTTGTCGAACCCTGACCGAGGGCCAACCTTCGCTCCCTTAAGATTTTTACGTGGGGCCGGGGCCTGCTTTCCTTCTCGTGGAAGATATCATCGCGGATAACTCCTCCCATCCATTGGGCGCATCTTTTTATGCAGGAGATGGAACAACATAGTCATGGTGGGCATGGGCAACGACTAGAGACCGAGCGCACGACGCGTGTCCCTGTATTTGGGAATCGAGGAAGCGGTTAGGTATGCACATTAAACGTCTGCTTCCCGGCTAGATCCACACATTGCTCTTCAGCTTGCCTATAAATTCGGGGGGTAGGGTTCCATCCATTCCCCATCTTGCCTTCATGGTTCCGCCACAGTCGCCACTAGAGACCAATGCAGATCAATCTGTCAGCGCAGGGAAGAAAGGGAGAGAGAGAGATTGGGAATCTTCCTTCCCATCTGTCCGTCGAGCAGATCCAATCTTTTGACATGGGTGTGGAGCTTCTTCCCATGGATGACTGGCTTTCATTAGCCGTGATGGCGCAGGAGCTGTAGAAGTTGGTGGACGAGGGGCTCCTCCGCCCCATCACCTCGGCCGATTGGCCGGAGTGGAGGGTGCCACCGAGGAATGACCGGGAGCCGAATCCATCGGAGGGTTACGTCCTGAGCTTCATCGCCTTCCATAAGATAAAGCTCGGGGTGCCCCTGAGTTGATTCATGCGTGTGTTGACCAACCACTACAAGGTCGAGCGCTAGCATTTCTCCCCCAATGCCATTTCCAACATGGCAATCTATGCTGCCGTTTGCGAGGGGTACCTGGGGATGGGGCCACACTGGGAGTTGTGACTCCATCTCTTTAAGGGGCAGTTCTTCACCAAGCCGATGTCACCAGGGAAGAGGAGCAATGTCCGCTCCGGCTACTGCAACTTGGCATTAAAGCAGGCAGAGCAGTACATCCTGACGGGGCTGATCTCCAACCACAACGGGTGGCACACCTGGTGTTCTACCTCTGGAATGATGACGGCTGGCTATCGCACTACACTGGGCATACCATCAAGGAGCGTCCATTCCATTAGCCGCTCGACGTGGCGGGGGAGCATCAGGCGAGGTGGAACCCCCTCCTCAACGCACTGAGGACGTTGCGCAACCAGGGCCTGACCGTCGGGATCGTCATCTTCACTTTCCATAGCCGGAGGGTCCTTCCACTGATGCAGCGCTTGCTGTGCCTGGACCATATGGGGCCAAGGATGCCCCTCGAGTGGTGTCGGATGTCGGCCAAGGAGATTCCCATCAAGGAGGTTGTGAGGCACGTGAAGGGGGTGGTCACCGGCCCTTTCACACCGGAGAAGGTGAACAACATCCCGATGCTGCCGGACAACGACCACATACAGTTGGTGAGTGATGTGAACTAGGGTTCCTGTTCTTCTGAAAGGTTCTAATAACTCTCGATTTGGTGGAATCGCGACACAATTCGATCCGGCTTCCAAACAACTCGGCTCTGAACCCCGCAATCGCAGCACCACATCTCCTCTGGTTATCGACCGTTGAAGCACAGTTGACCTCGCCAAGAAGGCTGAGTCCTTTGCCTGCTAATCGAAGAACACAAGCAAGAACACGAAAGAATGCAACCAATTGCAGATGAATGATTAATCTCACGAGTTAGGGTCTCACAAACCGACGGCGTGGCGAAACTGTTGTGAACAGAATAATCTAAGCAAAACCCCAAAACCTAACGAGAGAGGCAGCGGCTGGTTATAGAGGTCTAAGGGTCATCGCCACCCCTGGACACGCCCCCTAATGGGCTCAACAACGATACACGGCCCAACGGACCAAAAACGGTGACGCAGCACCGGAACAGATTCTGGATGCTAACTTGTTTCGATGTTTTTCGATGATTCTGAAGGAATTTTGACCTCAAACCAACGCCATTGGCTTCCTTATGAAATTATCTTTCCATCCATAGGTGGATCATCAAAAACGGAGTTCGGATACATCCTGGGAGTCCACTTTACTCTACACTAGTCTTGGACTCCGAAATAGGCTCGAAGTCGACTTGTTTTGGGCCTCCACCTTGACTTGGACGCCCTTGCTGGTCCTCCACGCCTCCAAGCCATCCCTTATGTATCCCTTGGTCCTCTCCATAATTCCTAAGTACAATATAATCATTAGGTAGCAATCTATTCTCAAAATCATAAAAAGACTTCCTTAAGAACGAGCTCACCTGTAAATTTAATTATCGTGCGCGAGCTCTTGTGATTGGACCTTGAATGTCCAGCGGAGGATCATCTTGTGCATTCAATGGAGTGATGTCCTCATCATCCTCCCCCTCTTGAATTGGAGTCATCCTCGACTCAAGGTCATGTTCTTCTCCCAAATACGGCTTCAAATCTGAAATGTTGGAAGAAGGACTAACCCCGAACTCGGGTGGCAACTCAAGTTTGTATGCATTATCATTTATTTTCTCAATAATTTTATAAGGACCAGCAGCTCTTGGCATTAATTTTGACTTACGCAGCTCTGGAAACCTATCTTTTCTCAAATGTAACATACTAAATCACCTGGTTCAAGTTTAAGTTCTTTTCTACCTTCACTACCAGCAATTCTATACTTTTTATTCATCTTTTCAATATTTTCTTTAGTGGTTTAATGTAACTTACGAATAAATTCAGCACGTGCACTAGCATCACTATGCATTCTTTCATTGGTAGGTAAAGGCAAAAGATCAATTGGAGCACAAGGGTTAAAACCATACACTACCTGAAAAGGACTTACCTTGGTGGTAGAATGTGTCACCCGATTGTAAGCAAACTCCACATGAGGCAAACATTCTTCCCACATCTTTAAATTTTTCTTCAAAACAGCTCTTAGCATGGTGCCCAAAGTGCAGTTCACTACCTCTGTTTGTCCATCTGTTTGTGGGTGACAAGTTGTTGAAAACAACAATTTTGTGCCCAACTTATTCCATAGAGTTCGCCAAAAGTGACTCAAAAATTTGACGTCGCGATCTAAAACAATAGTAGACGGCATACCATGTAAACGAACAATATCTTAGAAAAAGAGGTCAGCAATATGAGTTGCATCATCACTTTTATGACATGGTATAAAATGTGCCATCTTAGAAAATCGATCCACAACCACAAAAATACTATCCCTTCCTCTCTTGGTCCTAGGCAATCCTAAAACAAAGTCCATTGAAATATCTGTCCAAAGAATAGAAGGAACAGGAAGAGGCATATACAACCCATGTGGATTCAAGCGAGACTTAGCTTTTTGACATGTGGTGCAGCGTGCCACGAACCGCTCAACATCTCTCTTCATCTGTGGCCAAAAGAAATGTGTGGCCAAAACAGCTACCGTCTTTTTAGCACCAAAATGGCCCATCAATCCTCCTCCATGCGCTTCTTGTAGCAACAAAAGACGAACAGAACCAACTGGAATACATAGACGGTTAGCTCTAAACACAAATTCATCATTTATCACATACTTGTTCCACGCACGGCCCTCTTTACAATTCAGCAACACATCTTTAAAATCAGGATCAAGCGCATATTGTTCTTTTATTGTTTCAAGCCCAAAATCTTACAATCAAGTTGGGACAACATAGTATATCGTCTAGACAAAGCATCAGCAATTATATTATCCTTTCCTTTCTTGTGTTTGATAACATAAGGAAAGGATTCAATAAATTCAACCCACTTAGCATGTCGACGATTCAGATTATTTTGAGAACGAAGATACTTAAGTGATTCATGATCTGAATGTATAACAAATTCCTTAGGCCACAAATAATGACGCCACGTCTCTAAAGAACGTACAAGAGCATACAATTCCTTATCATACGTAGAGTAATTTAAAACAGGACCATGCAATTTTTCGCTAAAGTATGCCATAGGTTTACCATCTTGCATCAAAACACCTCCAATGCCAACTCCACTAACATCACATTCTAACTCAAAAGTCTTACCAAAGTTTGGAAGTTGTAGCAATGGTGCGTGTGTAAGCTTATCTTTTAACATCTCAAATGACTCCTCTTGTGCCTTACCCCATTGGAACACCACGCCCTTCTTTGTCAACTCATGTAATGGGGTAGCAAAGGTGCTGAAATCCTTGACAAAGCGGCGGTAGAAACCTGCAAGACCAAGAAAACTTCTCACCTGTGTGATGGATTGGGGTACTGGCCAGCTCCTAATGGCTTCAATTTTTGTCTCATCCACCTCAATTCCCTGTGGAGTAACAACATATCCAAGAAAAGAGACTCGATCCGTGCAAAAGATGCACTTCTCAAGGTTACCAAATAAGCGTGCATCACGTAAAGCATCAAAAACAGCACGCAAGTGATCCATATGTTCATCCAAAGACTTGCTATAAATCAAGATGTCATCAAAGTAAACTACCACAAATCGCCCAATAAAAGCCCTTAAAACTTCATTCATCAATCTCATAAAAGTACTAGGTGCATTAGTTAAACCAAAAGGCATTACTAACCACTCATATAATCCGAATTTAGTTTTGAAAGCTGTTTTCCATTCATCTCCAAGTTTCATTCTAATCTGGTGGTAACCACTACGCAAGTCAATTTTAGTGAAAATTACAGAGCCACATAACTCATCAAGCATGTCATCAAGCCTAGGAATAGGATGACGATATCGAATAGTAATATTATTAATGGCTCTACAATCAACACACATGCGCCAAGAACCATCTTTCTTAGGAACCAAAATCATAGGAACAACATAAGGACTAAGGCTTTCTCATACATACCCGCGGTCCAAAAGCTCTTGGACTTGTCGCTGAATCTCCTTAGTCTCTTCAGGGTTGGTTCGATAAGCAGCACGGTTTGGCAATGTCGCTCCTGGAATCAAATCAATTTGATGCTCTATTCCTCTCATAGGTGGCAGCCCCGGGGGTATCTCAGCTGGAAAAATGTCCTCATACTCCTGCAAAAGGTTAGTGATAGCAGGAGGTCTCGAACTAACAACATCATCAAGAGAAAACAAAGCTCGTTTGCAAACCAAAGTATAGCAAATATCATCATCAAAAATTTTAGCAAGGTCACATTTTCTTGCAAGCATAAAACCACTCTTCAATTTAATTTCCTCGACCATAGAATTAGGTGTGAACTTATCCTTTTTAGGTGGGTAAACAGAATTTGCAACTTGCTAAGTTTCAGATTTAACATCATGCAAACTAGCAGCTCGTTCTTTATCAGCTTGTACAATTTCGCTGGGGTCATTAGCACCAAAGTAATTTTCTTTCCTTTATGAACAAAAGTGTATGTATTACTTCTACCATGATGAATAGCATCATTATCAAATTCCCAAGGGTGACCCAATAAAAGTGAACAAGCTTCCATAGGTACTACATCACAATCAACAGAATCAACATAGGTACCAGTGGAAAAAGAAACTCTGCAAGTTTTTGTTACCTTAGCCTTACCGGAATCATTCAACCACTGAATATGGTACGGATGGGGATGTGGGCGTGTAGACAAGTCAAGCTTCTTGACCAAATCTGAACTCACCAAATTATTGCAGCTACCCCCATCAATGATGACACGTGCTCGCCGGTTGTTGATGACAAAGAAAATTTGGAACAAATTATGGCGTTGCAGCTTCTCAGGTTGTTGTACTTGTGCGCTAAGCACTCGCTGCACAATGACACTCATGTAGGCTGATGTGTCCTTGCTACCAAAGACCTCACCTTCTTCTTGAACATCTTGTTCTTCATCATCATCTTCCACATCAGAGGTGCTGATGTACCCATCCTCTGTAGCAATGTATGCCCGCCCACTTGGACAGTCCTTTTGCACATGTCCATAACCATGGCACCGATGACACTGAATGCTAGGAGTGCGTCCTGTTGAGGCAACAGAAGATGCACTCTTTGATGGTTCCTGCACTAAATTTTTACCTGAACCAGAAGGTTGTGCAGAAGACGTCCTCTTGTTCGCTGGTAGAGGCGCGCGAAAGGAGGATGCCTTGGGAAACCCCGATGATGCTCCCGTGCGTGGTGTGTATGAGGTGCCAGCCTTACTCTTGGCCTGCTTATCTCGCCCCTGCAATTCCTTCTCTGCAAGCATAGCAAATTAAAACAATTGGTTGACAGTGTTAAATTCCTTATAATCAACTATGTCCTGAATTTTCTCCCTCAAACCCGCATAAAAATGAATAATAGAATCCTCAGTTTCCTCCACTATGCCACAACGCATCAAACCTTTCTGAAGTTCACCATAATAATCCTGCATAGATTTATGTCCCTGTTCTAAACCCATTAGTCTTTTATGTAGATCTCTATGATACGATGGTGGCACAAATTTATCATGCATAGCAAACTTAAGTTCTTCCCATGTATGAGGTTGGCAATTATCTGCAACTAAACCAGTCCACCAAATGATAGCAAAATCTTTAAATTCACTAGTGGCTTGTCTAATGCGATGTTGCTCAGGCACAAGATGGGCACAGAATTTTTGCTCTACTGTCATCTCCCAATCAAGGTATTCCTCGGCATCATAATGTCCCGAAAAAGAAGGTATGGTAAATTTAACCTTAGCATAAGGATCATCGGGAGCATGAGTACGATTACCTCGGTGGCGGTTGAAATGTTGAGCGCCACCCATACCTGTGGTATTTGTGCGAAGACGATGACGTAATCTATTTTCTCTTGTCGCTGCTCTATCAACATTACCATTAGCATCATATACCTCATCGCCAGCATTGCTGCCATCATTATTTTCTTCAGGTGATGGCGGTTCTTCTAAAGCAGTTACCCTATCGGTCAGCGTGGACAATCGTTTATCCAATCTCTCAAGGGTGTTGCCAATCTTGAGATCAATGAGTGCAGCAGTTACAGCCTTGGTAACTGTCTCGTTCAAGTCCTTCTGAGCATTGTTTATAACAGATTGTAGTTGCTCCTGGCTGACACACTCTGAAAACTCTTTTGGTGAATTCTCTTCTACATCACCTGCCATTGTAGACACAAAACACAAGCAGCAAACAGTGAAAGTTATCCCTAATAATCCTCTACAAATGTGGAGTGGTGCCTCTCAAATTTAGAGCAAAAGGCAACACCTTAACAAGTTCTGATCGGTTCTTACCAGCAAGGCACGGATACCTGAAAGATGTAGCACTGGGATTATGGGTGTCACAACTTTTGCTATCCAGAAGTATATGTGGGGCTTAGGAAGGCTGGCCAAAAAATATGTGAGTGGTACACAATTCAAAGACAGAAAGTAATATTGAATTATAGTCCCAATTACTTGTTCTCGTTGCTGGCCTAACGTGTTCCAAGTACCAAATGTGTGTGTGAACAAGGACAAAGGAAGCACAAGTATGATGGAGAGACAAGTATGAAGAAGAAAATCATGTGGATGCAGCAAATGAGAATAAAGAGCCTGAAGGTGGAATGTGGAGGATCTTATGGAAGAAGAAGATCCTGAGATAGTAGAAGAGGAGCCTGAAGAGGACGAGGACCCCGAAGAGGAGGATGTGATCCCAGTGGATGACAGTGAGGAGGATGAGTAGTGAGTTTGGGTAGTGAGTTGTGTAATATACCCTTTTTCTTACTTTTTGAACCACAGTAGGAGTGGGAAGTCTTGCCGGAGTGCAGACTGTTATAACAAAAATAATGTATCATAAGTGTGTTGAACTTTTATAGCATATGCTTACCCAGTTCAATAATGTTTTGTGAAAAGAATGGTTTGTTTACAAACAGATGCCTGCTCATACTCGCTCCCAAGGTGATGCTGGGACATCACGTGATGGAGGTAATGCACACAACCCTCCACCAGTTCCCCCAACCTTGGCCGATGCCATTGCGGCCATAGTCAATGCCACCACAATGATCGCCCAGAACCAGAATCAGAATCAGAATGCACATCAGGGGAATCGTTGTCGAAATAATAGAGATGAGACCACATATATGGACTTCATAGATACACGTCCTCCAGTTTTCTCTAGGGCAGATGAACCAATGGAAGCAAATGATTGGCTCCGTACTATGGAGCAAAAGTTTGGACTGATTGAGTGCAGAGAATATTAGAAACCCATGTTTGCAGCACAGCAGCTGAGAGGTACTACAGGAGCCTGGTGGGCTAATTTTGTTGCTGCTCAGCTAGAAGATCATCGCATCACATGGGCAGAATTTTGTGAAGGCTTCGTAACACTCTGGTGTTAAGCATGCATAATCACTTGCATTCTTAAGCATAAGCATCATTATGCATAGCATTGATGAAAAGAGCAATTGTTATTTTATGTGGATGTTTGAATTATTCGAATTATGCTTGCATTTCACATGAATTGAATAAGTGGTATGAGTGTTTGGTGTTGGATGACCTCTAAGGTAACCTAGACATGATTAGGACACCAAATAAACCTAGGTTTATGTTCATGGTTTTGGTTAATTAAGCTTTGTTGTCATAGTTGACCAAGGTGGGCCATGAAAGTGGTTTTGTTTGACTGATTCAAAAGTGGTAGCTAGAGTGCTTGCATGTGTGTGCACCCTAAATAAACATTGTAGATAATTTCATAAGGAACAAAAGTTGTTATTACCACTTTTCATGAAAATGCTTGGAAGATGTTCAAAAATGTTCAAAAAAGGGTAGATTTGGGGGCTATTTTTCCATTTTTAGGGATTTAAGGGGTATTTTCTTTGGACTTTTGTATTTCAAAATCTATGCAGAATCTGGCATACTTTGTATAGATGAAATGTTCTACTCTTCTAGAGCTACATTTTCTTTAATATAAGTTTTGGCTAATTCGGCATGGTTTGGGAGTTATAGGGCAGAAAAGGTTGTATTAGAGATCATGGAAATAGCTTTTCAGTGACGGTTGGTCAAAGCCGTCAGGGAAATGGCCGGCCACCGCCCATCACGCCCAGCCCGCGCGCTCCACATGGCGCGCGTCCACCGGCGGTCCGGGGTGGCCGCGAGCGTCCCGACCGCGTTAAATCGAGCGCGGCAGCTCCCTCCTTCCTGTCCCCCTCCTTTTTGCCTACTCTCCCTGCCTCCTTCCCCGGCTCCGTGAACTCGCCGTCGCCGCTGCCGACTGCGCTGCCTTCGCTGAGCCACCTCCACTGCTCATTTTCTTCTCCGAGCACGCCACCAGACTCGCCTCGTCTTGCTCGTGCTCGTGCGCCCCCTATCAGCCGTCCTCGCCGAGGGTAAGACCCCCAATCGCGAGCTTCTTCCCCGCGGCCGGCGAGCCGGTGACCACCGCCGCCGTGTCTCGGTCGATTCGGTCGACATTTTCTCTCCCTGTCTCACGCATTAGGTGTGTCTTGATGTGTAGGTGCTGTAGCCCGAGTCCATGAAGTCCATGCGGGTCAGTCCTCGCCGGATTTTCGGCTGCGCCGCCGACGGGAAGCCGCCGTCCGCCTGCGCACGCGGTCGAAGCAGCCATGGCCTCGCTCTGGCAGCACTTTGACCCTCAATCGACTCGCCCTGAACTGCTGTTGCTTTCCCTCGAGTCAATTTAGTCGGGGAGCCCCGGCAACGGCCGGCGACGCCGCGCCGACGCCGTCGGGTTGCCTATTCCCTGTGCAAGGACCTTGTCCTTGAATTCAACCTAAGTCAAGGGTCTTCGTGTATAACTGCCAGACAGAGAACTTCTTTATAGGGCTTGGCAGATTTCTGGTTAACTCAGGGTCTCCGGTGCAAAAGTGTTTTTCTTTTTTCTTTTTCAGAACTGATTCCAGATTTTGATTAAAACTTTGAAAATTTATAACTTCTTCATTTTTTATCCAAATGAGTTGGTTCAACTTGCAGTATTTTTATTATGAGAAGATCTATGCATGAAAAATATGAAATATGGATTTTGTGATACTTTTCTGTATAGATTTATTTATCTCTATTAATTGCTTTTATCTTAGAAAATACATAAATAATTCTCTGTTGCTTAGAAAAATGTGAGACCAAGTTTGTTAGTCTTCTTATGTCATGCTCTATCTATGAAAAATGTTGTGAGGCTATGTCATGTGGAAAGTTTGGTCTGTCTAGTTATAGTGCCTGTTTCCATGTGATGATAAATAATTCATAATAAATAATATATAAGGAAATTGTGAGTGTTTTTATGCTAATCTAGAGCTAATGATATTCTGAGATCTATTGTTTGACATATTTTTATGTATAAAGTATTTTATGCCCAGTGAATTGTGCTACCTTGTCATTTTTATGTAGGATAAATTACTTACTGTTTTGACCTAAAATTTTTATGGTAGTCTTTTTTGGGTATGCTTAAGCTTCTGTAAATTTTACAGAATTTTCTGAGTAGTCTAAAGTCATGTTGTAGTTATACCCTGATTCCTTTTAATAATAAATAATGCTTTAAAGCTATCATTTCATGTGTGTAAAAATGCTTTTTCTGCTATTTGTGATATGTTGATCTGTTATTGGTTTTGGTTTAGTAGAGGGTAGTGTGAAAAACAATAGTCGTTGATAATTCCTTTAATGTGTAAGTAAATTGTAATGCGAGGCTTGTTTAAGATTTGTCGGTAGAAGAGAATGCAGATGACATGTGCTTCTCTTATATGTTTTAAAATCATATCCTTTATCTTAGCTAAGCATTCATTCACCATCAGCATCAGTAGTGTATTTCTATGTATACATGGTATTCATACGCACTATGCATCAAACAGGATCGTCAGAGCTCGAAACGGTAGTTCCCGGAGCACAAGGAGAGGAAGGCCAGCAGAAAGCTTTGGCGCGGGAAGTAGCAGCAGAAGAGGATCCCGAAGTTGATCTTCCGGAGTGTCCCGACCACCAGCCAAGCTCTTTCCTGAAAGGCAAGCCCCGGAGCATTCTCCCGGTGGTTTGCAAAATATCTAACTTGAGTCCTCTACTTGTTTGATGCATTAAGTTATAGGCGTTGTTTTATACCGTTGTTGCATTACTTATATTCCTTGCCACTGTATATCCTTCAACCCTGTTAGGTTCAGGTACAAATATTTGCTTAGCCCTGCTTTAACTAGATCAGTAGAAGTTGGGTGATTTCCTATCATCCGCGAGTTATAGGTGGTGACTCAGAATGGTTGAAAACATTGTTATCTTGGATAACCATGTGGAGATAATAAATCGAAACCGAGCGGGATTGGTGTTGAGACTGAACTAGAGGTTCGGTGTGGTTATCCTGTCTGTGTTGAACTAGGACCCCGTCCGTTGTACGTCCTCAAGTCATATTGAATTTATGCCTTACATTTAGCCGGAAGGATAAGTCGTTCCGACCGCGAAGCCTAATTTTGATTTGGGCCGGGAGTCGACCTACTGTACGCATCGTATTGGTGAAGATGGGGGACTACAGGTTACGCAGAGAGTAAGTCCGAGGTCAGGGTCGCCCTGAAATTGCATCATATTTTCTGTTTTGTTGTTGCCTATACAATGACAGAGTCGTATGGGTGCCATTCACTTGAATGGTAATGTATGGATCAAATTGCCTCTACGCCCTGGTAAGTGTGAGTTGTGAGAGCATGATTGGATGCAATGCCAGTCTAGGGGAGTGCTTATTTCTGCCGGATTATTCACATGTTGCACACATGTTTATATGAAGGTATCCCATGTTGGGACCGTCTTCTGGCGGTGTCGTCTTCTACGTGACTTGTTGGGGTAGTAAGTAATCGGTGTTTTCACCTTGTTCGAAAGGTGCATGAATTTTTACGTCGAAATGCATTCATATGGGATATGGGCTAAAATGAATTTTCTGCAGGTACACTAACCGCGCGAATGGTAGAACGAAGTAGTTACGTATAATGAGAGAACGATGATGCCACCGCATAGAGCGTTAGATTATTAGTTCGTGAGAACGTATGTAAGGTGCATGCATCATGGTTAAAATTGCTCATTCATACATTTATGGTTCCTTCCCTTATAAATAAATTGTCTCATTTCTTTAAAATTTTAAACTTATGGGATATACAACTTTTGGATAGATGCCGAGAACCAAGTAGACTGCTCACAAGTCCACTGGAGGAGGAGTGCCTCGTGGTCCTTTGGCTGTCCGTGAGTCGGCACCAAGGGAGGTGGACACTTTTCTTGAGGAGCACGCCATGCCTAGCCTTCTTTGGAGGATTCTCTCCAATGCTGGGTACACGGTGGGCAAGGAGCCTCACTACTACTGGGACAAGGAAGACTTGGTGAACTATGGAGAGGCTCGTGTGGAGGTAGTTGTCCCACCTTGGGATGGTGACCCCCACTGGGTTGGGTGGTGCTATTTTGGTGCGGGCAGGACTGCCAAGACGGGTTCCACGTTTGCAGCTTTTGACGTGGTGGAGCACCTGATGGAGGAGATACCTCACCAGCTTGCCCAGGCTTTTCCTGGAGTGTTCCCCTTTGCTCACCGCCTTTCTAGGTGGCCACATGCTGAGGGAAACCCACTGGAGGCAGGTCCTAAGGAGGCACAGGGTAGCAGCACGCCTGCCATGAGTGCTATGTTTGCAGTGATGAGGGCCTACGTCAACATGGAGACTAAGGCACTTCGTCTGAATGAGAAGTTCAAGGAGGCTCGAGCTGATGCACGCAAGGAGAAGTGTGAGTTGACTCGTGAGCTTCAGCGCTCCCGAGAGGAGGTAGCCCGTGTGTCTCAGCATCGAGACAAGGTTGTGCTGGAGAGCCAGAAGATGGCTCAGGCTAAGGATGAAGCCTGGTCTAAGTTTCATCATCTTAGCATCCGTCAGCAGCAGGTGCTAGAGGACGTGGAGGATGTTCATGCTTACAATGCTAGTCTTCACGAGGAGGTGCACAGGAAGCAGGAGGAGATCCGTTAGCTGAGAGCAGCCTTAGCAGCAGCTAGGAGGGCTATGAACAGTGCTTCTAGTGAGAGTAGCAACAATGGAGAGTAGCCTTGTTTATGATCGCTAGTCTCTAGTTGTTCTTTTGCGTTCCTGTCGGGTGGTCATGTAACCCTTTTGCACGCTATCGAGACTTTGATGTAATGTGGAACATGGTGTTTGATGTGGCAATATCCGTACACTTTTAAAAGTCCAGTGTATGTATGCTGGCAAAATGTGGATGTTGTAAGACACTTTGCGATGGTTTGAAGTAATATTAGTAGTAATGTTGTGATGTGAAAATTGGAATTATTGTGCCTCTATTATTGTGCAAATTTATTTCCCTTGATAAATTCAGTTTGGCATGATTTTTACATTCACCTCTCATTATGACAACATTCACCTAATAAATACTTATTGCTGAAATATGCAGATGCCGGTTACCCATAGTGGTTCGGGTGGTAATGGTAGTGGTGGTGCTGAAGAGGGTGCCGATAACACTGCACGTGGTGTACCACCCCCACCTCTAACCAATGTGGAGCAGCTGTTTGCTCAATTTTTGGGCAGCCAGCGCAATGTGGAGTAGCTTCTTCATGAGAGCTTGGCCCGTGATGTTCGTCAGGGTCCTCAGCAAAATCAGTATAGCAGCTTCAAGGAATTTCAGGACACTAAACCTCCTGTATTTAAAGATGCTCCTGAACCGCTGGAAGCAGATGAATGGCTCAACACCATGGAAGACAAGTTTCGTCTTCTAAGATTAACAGAAGAGCTGAAAACAGAGTATGCAGCCCATCAACGTGAGGGACAAGCAGGGACGTGGTGGAAGCAACATCACACCACCTTTTAGTAGGGTGTTCCTATTACTTGGGACCATTTTGCATGTGCTTTTCAGGGAAATTTCATTCCTCCCAGTTTGATGGCTATGAAAAAGACTGAGTTTCTATCGCTCACTATAGGAACTCGTAATGTGAAGGAGTATCTGCATGCCTTCAAAACCTTGAGTCGGTATGCTCCTGAGTTTGTCAACACTGATGAGAACAAGATAGCTAGTTTCAAGAGAGGCTTGAGTTCCAAGTTGATGAAGACCATGAGCACTTCTGCCTGTGTTAGTTTCAATGACTTTCTGAATGATTGTATTATGCAAGAAAACAGTAACAACGTTCATGCTATCGCCAAGAATCACAAGAGGGCTCATGATGGAGGTGGTTCTTCTCAGGCAAGAGCCCCAACTGTTTTCCGTACTCTGTATCATCCACCTATGTCTGGTGTGAGATTCAGGCCCCCGTAGCAGAAAAGGCATAACAATTATCCAGCTCAGAATCCACAGAAGCATAACAGAGTATTTAAAGTTCCTGCTCCATAAGGGAAACCAGGACAGAGCAGCTTGATCGGTGCTAACAAGACACCTGTCAGTGGACCTTGCTTCAACTGCAACCAGATAGGGCACTTTGCTCGTTATTGCCCTTTTCCCAAGAAGCAGTAGGCCCCGTACCAAGCTTGTGTGCACCACACCTCGATTGAGGAGATTCTTGCTGGTGAACCAGTGACTGCGGGTATGTTTTCTATGAATCAAATCCCAACCGCTGTTTTGTTTGATTCTGGATCATCGCATTCTTTCATGAGTCAAGCATTTGCACAGAAGCAAGATCAAAAATACTTGAATTGAGCATTGAATTCAAGGTTAGTTCAGTTGGGGTTGATATAACTACTAAACAGATAGTTCAGGGTGCAACCCTAGACCTAGATAAGTGGAGGTTTTAGTTGAACTTGATAGTTCTACCTGGCTTAGGAGTGGATGTCATAGTGGGAATGAGTTGGATGAAATTCTGGGGTGCTGTGATGGATATAGGTAATAGGATGCTATCTATCAGAAATCCTCTTAGGGAGGGTACCTTTCAAGTGCCATTACCCCAAAAGTTTAAGCTGGAGAGCATATCCTATTCTACTCGTGTGACCCCTCTTCCCGAAATTCCTGTCGTGTGTGAGTTTCCAGATGTTTTTCCTGAAGAGCTTCTAGGTCTTCCACCAGATAGGGATGTTGAGTTTTGCATTGAGTTACTGCCTGGCACCGCCCCAATTTCTAGGAGGCCATATCGGATGCCGCCAAATGAATTGGCAGAGCTGAATAATCAGTTGAAGGAATTGTTGGACAAGGGTCTTGTTCGCCCTAGCGTGTCGAAATGGGGTTGTCCTGCTATCTTTGTGAAGAAGAAGGACAAATCTCTACGGATGTGTGTGGATTATCATCCACTCAATGCAGTGATCGTTGAGAACAAGTATCCGTTACCCCGAATTGACATTCTTTTTGACCAGTTATCCAAGGCGAGAGTGTTTTCCAAGATTGATCTTAGGTCTGGTTACCATCAGATCAAGATTAGACCAGAAGACATGCCTAAGGCCGCTTTTTCTACCAGATATGGATTGTATGAGTATCTTGTTATGTCCTTTGGCTTAACAAATGCTCCTGCATACTTCATGTATCTGATGAATTCAGTCTTTATGCTTGAGTTAGACAAGTTTGTGGTGGTGTTTATTGATGACATCTTGGTGTACTCAGAAAATGAAGAAGATCATGCCGAGCATCTGAGGATTATTTTAGAAAGGCTTAGGGAACATAAGTTGTATGCTAAGTTTAGCAAGTGTGAGTTTTGGCTCAAGAAAGTTCAATTCCTTGGCCATGTTCTATCTGATGAGGGAATCTCAGTAGATCCAAGCAAAGTACAAGAGGTGATGAATTGGGAAGCACCAACTTCTGTGCATGAAGTTCAGAGTTTTCTTGGTCTAGCCGGATATTATCGTCATTTCATTCCGGATTTTTAAAGATTGCCAAACCTATGACAAATCTATTGCAGAAGGAGAAGAACTTTGTCTGGATAGAGGAGTGTGAAACAGCTTTCCGTACCTTGCGGGAGTTGTTGACCACTGCTCCTGTTCTTGCGCAACCAGATTTAGGGAAACCTTTTGATGTATATTGCGATGCATCAAAAATAGGCTTAGGATGTGTGCTTATGCAAGAAGGGAGATGTAACCCCCAAGGTGTTAAGCATGCATAATCACTAGAATTCTTAATCATAAGCATCATTATGCATGGCATTAATGAAAAGATTAATTATCATTTTATGTGGATGTTTGAATTTTCAAATTATGCTTGCATTTCACATGAATTGGATAAGTGATATGAGTGTTTGGTGTTTGATGGCCTCTAAGGTAACCTAGACATGATTAGGACACCAAATGAACCTAGGTTTATGTACATGGTTTTGGTTAATTAAGCTTTGTTATAATGGTTGACCAAGGTGGACCACGAAAGTGGTTTTGTGTGACTGATTTAAAAGTGGTAGCTAGAGTACTTGCATGTGTGTGCACCCTAAATAACATTTGTAGATAATTTCATAAGGAACAAAAGTTGTAATTACCACTTTTCATGAAAATGCTTGGAAGATGTTCAAAAATGTTGAAAAAGGCAGGTTTGAGGGCTGTTTTTCCATTTTAGGGAATTTTAAAGGCATTTTCATTTGGATTTTTGTATTTCAAAATCTGTGCAGAATCTAGCCAAACTTTGTATAGATGAAATGTTCTACTCTTCTAGAGCTACATTTTCTTCAATATAAGTTTTGGCTACTTAGGCTTGGTTTGGGAGTTATAGGGCAGAAAAGTTTGTATTAGAGGTCATGGAAATAGCATTTGAGTGACGGTTGGTCAAAGCCGTCAGGGAAATGGCCGACCACCGCCCATGTCGCCCAGCCCGCACGCTCTGCGTGGCACGTGTCCACCGGCGGTCCGGGGCGGCCGCGACCGTCTCGACCGCGTTAAAGCGACCGCGACCGCTCCCTCCTTCTGTCTCCCCCTCTCACTCTCTGCTCTCCCCGCTGCTTTCTCCCCCTCCGCGAGCTCGCCGTCGCCACCGCCGACTGCGCTGCCATCACCGAGCCACTTCGCCACGCATTTTCTTCCCTGAGCGTGCGTACGGAGTCGCCTCGTCGTGTGCACGCTCTTGCACCTGCCATCAGCCGTCCTCGTCGAGGGTAAGAGCCCAATCGGGCGTTTCTCTCCCGCGGCCGGCAAACCGGCCACCGCCGCCGCCGTGTCTTGGTTGATTCGGCCAACATTTCCTCTCCCTGTCTCGAGCATTAGGTGCGCCTCATCGAGTAGCAGCTGTAGCCCTAGCTAATGGAGCCAATGCGGGTCACCTCTCGCCGAATTTGGCCTCGCCGTCGGCCAGGGAGCCGCCGCTCCGGCGTGCGCGCGCCCGAGACCGCCACAGTCGTGCTCCACCCTTAATAGAACCCTAGATCAACTCGCCTAGAGCCGCTCATGCTTCCCCTCTGCTCAATTTGGCCGGAGAACCCCGGCAACGCCCGGCGAAGCCGCGCCGACGCCGGCGACCTAACCCCTCTCTGTGCAAGGACCTCGCCCTGAATACGACAAAAGTCGAGGTTCTTCGTGCATAACTACCAGACACAGAGAACTTTTTTATCAGGCTTAGTGGATTTCTGGTAAACTCAGGGTCTTCGGTGCAAAAGCGTTTTTCTTTTTCTTTTAAGAAATCTGATTCCAGATTTTTGTTAAAATTTTGAAAATACATAACTTATTTATTTTTCATCCAAATGAGTTGGTTCAACTTGCAGTATTTTTCTAATGAGAAGATCTATGCATGAAAAATATGAAATTTGAAATTTGTTATAATTTTCTGTATAGATTTATTTATCTCTATTAATTGCTTTTATCTTAGAAAATGCATAAGTAATTCTCTGTTGCTCAGAAAAATGTGAGACCAAGTTTGTTAGTCTTCTTATGTCATGCTCTATCTGAAAAAAATATTATGAGGTTAAGTCATGTGGAAAGTTTGCTCTATCTAATTATGGTGCCTATTTCCATTAGGTGATAAATAATTCATAATAAATAAAATATAAGGAATTTATGCATGAAACATTTTGGAGGGTGTTTTTTTGTCAATCTAGAGCTAATAATGTTATGAGATCTGTTGTTTGATATTTTTCTATATACAAAGTATTTTATGCCCAGTGAATTGTGCTGCCTTATCATTTTTGTGTAGGATAAAGTACTTACTGCTTTGACCTAAAATTTTTATGGTAGTCTTTATTTGGTATGGTTAAGCTTATGTAATTTTTACAGAATTTTCTGAGTAGTCTAAAGTCATGTTGTAGTTATACCCTGATTTCTTTTAATTATAAATAATGCTTTAAAGTTATCATTTCATGTTTGTAAAAATACTTTTTATGATATTTGTGAGGTGTGTGATCTGCTATTGGTTTTGGTTCAGTAGAGTGTTGTGTGCAAAACAATGGTTATTTATAATTCCTTATAGTGTGCGAGTAAATTATAATGCGAGGCTTGTTTGGAGAATTGTCGGTAGAAGAGAATGCAGATGACATGTGCTTATCTTACATGTTTCAAAATCATATCATTTATCTTAGCTGAGCATTCATTCACTATCAGCATGAGTATTGTATTTCTATGTATGCATGGTATTCATACGCACTATGCATCATACAGGATCGTTGGAGCTCGAAACGATAGTTCCCGGAGGACCAGGAGAGGAAGGCCAGCAGGAAGCTTTGGTGCGGGAAGCAGCAGCAGAAGAGGATCCCGAGGTTGATCTTCCGGAGTGTCCCGACCATCAGCCAAGCTCTTTCCTGAAAGGCAAGCCCCGGAGCATTCTCCCTGTGGTTTGTAAAATATCTAACTTGAGTCCTCTACTTGTTTGATGCACTAAGTTATAGGCGTTGTTTTATACCGTTGCTGCATTACTTATATTCCTTGCCACTGTTTATACTTCAACCCTGTTAGGTTTAGGTACGAGTATTTGCTTAGCCCTGCTTAAACTAGATCGGTAGAAGTCGGGTGACTTCCTGTCATCCGCGAGTTATAGGTGGTGATTCAGAATGGTTGAATACATTGTTATCTTGGATAACCATGTGGAGATAATAAATCGAGACCGGGCGGGATTGGTGTTGGGACTGAACTAGAGGTTCGGTGTGGTTATTCCGTCTGTGTCAAACTAGGACCCCGTTCGTTGTACGTCCTCAAGTCATATTGAATTTATGCCTCACATTTAGCTGGAAGGATAAGTCATTCCGACTACGAAGCCTTATTTTGATTTGGGTCGGGAGTCGACCTGCTGTACGCATCGTATTGGTAAAGATGGGGGACCACAGGTTACGCGGAGAGTAAGTCCGAGGTCAGGGTCGCCCTGAATAAGGCAGCCGAGCGGTTCCTGGATACGATGGTACCTGTTGATCTCGCACTTTTTCCGAATTGAATGTCAGTGATTTGTAGCTCACCGTGGCTGGTGAGTGTGGTTTGTGTGAGGAATACCCGCCAGCTGGTTAGTAATAGATTATAATCGCCATCATTCCTGGACAGTGAACACTTGAGCAGCGGCATCGTAGTAAGAACTTGAACAAGGGATGAGATGGTTGAGCTGTTGAGATTGAAGGATACTCAACCGGAATTGGTTACTATTCTTATTGAATAATTATTACCATGCTTGTTTAGTACAGGTGCTAATGTAGCATGATAAGGTTAATTAGATTAAAATACATTGCTAGAAGGTTCTTATTAATTGTTTCTTAATGCAAGCTTTTCCGTAATTAAATGAGTCAGCTATCCCTCTTATACAGCCTTGCATACTCCTTGGAGTCAATTTATTTTTAGTTTATGACGGGTAAGTCTAGCTGAGTACATCCTCGTACTCAGAGTTTTATTTCCCATATTTTTGTAGATGGTGAGATGTTTTATGGCTATTGTCAGAACTGCTTCTATCCCGCCTTGGGAGATGACTAGACCTTGGGCACGGTCACTCTACTCTACCTTATGCTTTTGCTGGATATTGATCAAGAACCTGGCACTGTATTTGAACTAAGTGTGTATGGATTTGAACTATATCACTTCCGCTTTATTTCGAATTTGAGCTTGGTTTGTAATAACTTTATTCGTACTCTGATGTTTTAAACTATGTGCGAACTATGTATGTTGTGGATGGTGACAGCTAAACTTATTACGATCTTGGTAGTGCCAGAAATGTTTGAAATCCTTCGAGATTTCGGTATGACTACCGGGTTTATTAGGTCTTAATCATGTAGTTTGTCATCTTAATGGCGAATTACGTGCTTGTGCTCTAATAAATTGGTTGGTTCCATCACAGGAGAGTCATAGCTTATGCCTCACGTCAGTTAAAGAAGCATGAAGTGAATTATCTAACCCATGATTTGGAGCTTGCAGCTGTTGTGCATGCTCTAAAAATCTAGAGGCATTACTTGTTGGGTAACTTCTGCAAAGTCTATACTGACCACAAGAGTCTGAAGTATATCTTCACTTAACTCGAGTTGAACATGAGACAACATCGATGGATGGAGTTTATTAAGGACTTCAATATGGAGATATTGTATCATCCAGGCAAGGCAAACATAGTCGCAGATGCGTTGAGTCGAAAATCACATTGCCATGCTATTCAACCTTTGTTAGCAGATGATTTTGGCCTCATGCATCCTGCTGTGCTACATAACATCCAAATTAGTTGCTCGCTTGAAAGCAAGATCATCGAAGGTCAGAAAACTGACAAGGGTATAGGTCATATCAAGGAGAAGATGTTGAAACAGCCGCTTAAGCATTTTAGAGTGGATGAGAAGGGAATCTTATGGTTTGACGATCGTCTGTCGTACCAAAGGATAGAGAACTCAGAAATAAAATCATGGATGAAGCTCACTTATCAAAGTTATCTATTCATCCTGGAGGTAGTAAAATGTTTCATGATCTGAAGGCTCATTTTTGGTGGACCAAAATGAGAAAAGAGATTGCCGCTTATGTTGCATGGTGTGATATCTGTTGTCGCATAAAGGCTGTTCATTTGAAGCCAGCCGGAATGCTTCAACCGTTGCCGATTCCTGAATGAAAATGGGAAGATATCAGTATGGATTTCATTACCGGACTTCCCACCACTCAAAAAGGGCATGACTCTATTTGGGTAATCGTTGATCGACTTACCAAGAGTGCGCACTTTATTCCAGTTCGTACAGATTATCGACCACCTCAATATGCTGATATTTATCTCAAGGAGATCATTCATTTACATGGAATTCCCAAGACAATTGTATTTGATCGAGGATCCAGTTTACTGCTCATTTCTGGGAACACTTGCAGAAGGATTTGGGGACAAAACTGAAGCATAATACAGCTTATCATCCTCAGACTTCAGGTCAAACAGAAAGAGTGAATCAAGTTCTTGAGGATCTTCTGAGGGCTTGTGTTTTATCATCCAAGGGTTCATGGTGGAAGTGGTTACCTTTGGCAGAATTCTCTTATAATAATAGTTACCAAGAGAGTATACAGATGGCTCCTTTTGAGGCACTGTATGGCCGAAGGTGTAGAATGCCTGTGAATTGGGTAGGACCTAGAGAAAGAAGGTATTATGGTATTGACTTTGTTAAAGAAGCTGAAGAGCAGGTTCAAACAATAAACAACACATAGCAGCTGCACAATCCCGTTAGAAAAGTTATGCTGACAAGAGAAGAAGACCTCTAACTTTTAATGTTGGTGATTATGTGTATCTGAAGGTCTCTCCTATGAAGAAAGTGCAACGTTTTGGTGTTAAAAGAAAACTAGCACCTTGTTATGTTGGTCCATATCAGGTAGAAGAAAGAAAAGGATTGTGGGCCTATAAGCTCAAACTGCCTGAAGAGATGAGTGCAGTGTTTCTTGTTTTTCATGTATCCCAACTCAACGTATTCCAACCAAAGAAGTCGTTAAGGTTAAAGACATTAAGCTGAGTTCAGATTTAACTTATGAAGAGAAACCTATGAGACTCCTGGATGTCAAAGACAGAGTAACTAGAAATCATGTGGTCAGGCAATACAAGGTTTCTTGGAGCAATCATGATGATAGCGATGCCACTTGGGAAACCGAGGACTATTTAAAAGAAGTATATCCCGATTTTCATAAAGAATGGTTAGTCTACTTAAATCTCAGGATGAGATTTCTTTAAGGGGAGAAGGGCTGTAACCCCCAAGGTGTTAAGCATGCATAATCACTTGCATTCTTAATCATAAGCATCATTATGCATAGCATTGATGAAAAGAGCAATTGTTATTTTATGTGGATGTTTGAATTATTCGAATTATGCTTGCATTTCACATGAATTGGATAAGTGGTATGAGTGTTTGGTGTTGGATGACCTCTAAGGTAACCTAGACATGATTAGGACACCAAATGAACCTAGGTTTATGTTCATGGTTTTGGTTAATTAAGCTTTGTTGTCATAGTTGACCAAGGTGGACCATGAAAGTGGTTTTGTTTGACTGATTCAAAAGTGGTAGCTAGAGTGCTTGCATGTGTGTGCACCCTAAATAAAGTTTGTAGAGAATTTCATAAGGAACAAAAGTTGTTATTACCACTTTTCATGAAAATGCTTGAAAGATGTTCAAAAATGTTCAAAAAAGGGCAGATTTGGGGGCTGTTTTTCCATTTTTAGGGATTTAAGGGGTATTTTCTTTGGACTTTTGTATTTCAAAATCTATGCAGAATCTAGCATACTTTGTATAGATGAAATGTTCTACTCTTCTAGAGCTACATTTTCTTTAATATAAGTTTTGGCTAATTCGGCATGGTTTGGGAGTTATAGGGCAGAAAAGTTTGTATTAGAGATCATGGAAATAGCTTTTCAGTGACGGTTGGTCAAAGCCGTCAGGGAAATGGTCGGCCACCGCCCATCACGCCCAGCCCGCGCGCTCCACATGGCGCGTGTCCACAGGCGGTCTGGGGCAGCCGCGATCGTCCCGACCGCGTTAAATCGAGCGCGGCAGCTCCCTCCTTCCTGTCCCCCTCCCTTTTGCCTGCTCTCCCTGCCTCCTTCCCCGGCTCCGTGAACTCGCCGTCGCCGCTGCCGACTGTGCTGCCTTTGCCGAGCCACCTCCATCGCTCATTTTCTTCTCTGAGCACGCCACCAGACTCACCTCATCTTGCTCGTGCTCATGCGCCCCCTATCAACCGTCCTCGCCGAGGGTAAGACCCCCAATCGCGAGCTTCTTCCACGCGGCCGGCGAGCCGGTGACCGCCGCCGCCTTGTCTCGGTCAATTCGGTCGACATTTTCTCTCCCTGTCTTGAGCATTAGGTGCATCTTGATGTGTAGGTGCTGTAGCCCGAGTCCATGAAGTCCATGCGGGTCAGTCCTCGCCGGATTTTCGGTTGCGCCGCCGACGGGAAGCCGCCGTCCGCCTGCGCACGTGGTCAAAGCAGCCACGGCCTCGCTCTGGCAGCAATTTGACCCTCAATCGACTCGCCCTGAACCGCTGTTGCTTTCCCTCGAGTCAATTTAGTCGAGGAGCCCCGGCAACGGCCGGCGACGCCGCGCCGACGCCGTCGGGTTGCCTATTCCCTGTGCAAGGACCTTGTCCTTGAATTCAATCTAAGTCAAGGGTCTTCGTGTATAACTGCCAGACAGAGAACTTCTTTATAGGGCTTGGCGGATTTCTGGTTAACTCAGGGCCTCCGGTGCAAAAGTGTTTTTCCTTTTTCTTTTTTAGAACTGATTCTAGATTTTGATTAAAACTTTGAAAATTTATAACTTCTTCATTTTTTATCCAAATGAGTTGGTTCAACTTGCAGTATTTTTATTATGAGAAGATCTATGCATGAAAAATATGAAATGTGGATATTGTGATACTTTTCTGTATAGATTTATTTATCTCTATTAATTGCTTTTATCTTAGAAAATGCATAAGTAATTCTCTATTTCTCAGAAAAATGTGAGACCAAGTTTGTTAGTCTTCTTATATCATGCTCTACCTGTGAAAAATGTTATGAGGCTATATCCTGTGGAAAGTTTGGTCTGTCTAGTTATGGTGCCTGTTTCCATGTGATGATAAATAATTCATAATAAATAATATATAAGGAAATTATGCATGAAACTTTTTTGAGAGTGTTTTTATGCTAATCTAGAGCTAATGATATTCTAAGATCTATTGTTTGACATATTTTTATGTACAAAGTATTTTATGCCCAGTGAATTATGCTACCTTGTCATTTTTGTGTAGGATAAATTACTTACTGTTTTGACCTAAAATTTTTATGGTAGTCTTTTTTGGGTATGCTTAAGCTTCTGTAAATTTTACAGAATTTTTTGAGTAGTCTAAAGTCATGTTGTAGTTATACCCTGATTCCTTTTAATAATAAATAATGCTTTAAAGTTATCATTTCATGTGTGTAAAAATGTTTTTATGCTATTTGTGATATGTGTGATCTGTTATTGGTTTTGGTTCAGTAGAGGGTAGTGTAAAAAACAATAGTCGTTGATAATTCCTTTTAATATGTAAGTAAATTATAATGCGAGGCCTGTTTAAGATTTGTCGGTAGAAGAGAATGCAGATGTCATGTGCTTCTCTTATATGTTTCAAAATCATATCCTTTATCTTAGCTGAGCATTCATTCACCATCAGCATCAGCAGTGTATTTTTATGTATACATGGTATTCATACGCACTATGCATCATACAGGATCGTCAGAGCTCGAAACAGTAGTTCCCGGAGCACAAGGAGAGGAAGGCCAGCAGGAAGCTTTGGCGCGGGAAGTAGCAGTAGAAGAGGATCCCAAAGTTTATCTTCTGGAGTGTCTCGACCACCAGCCAAGCTCTTTCCTGAAAGGCAAGCCCCGGAGCATTCTCCCTGTGGTTTGTAAAATATCTAACTTGAGTCCTCTACTTGTTTGATGCATTAAGTTATAGGCGTTGTTTTATACCATTGCTGCATTACTTATATTCCTTGCCACTGTATATCCTGCAACCCTGTTAGGTTCAGGTACGAATATTTGCTTAGCCCTGCTTTAACTAGATCGGTAGAAGTCGGGTGATTTCCTATCATCCGCGAGTTATAGGTGGTAACTCAGAATGGTTGAATACATTGTTATCTTGGATAACCATGTGGAGATAATAAATCGAGACCGGACGGGATTGGTGTTGAGACTGAACTAGAGGTTCGGTGTGGTTATCCCGTCTGTGTCGAACTAGGACCCCGTCCGTTGTACGTCCTCAAGTCATATTGAATTTATGCCTCACATTTAGCTGGAAGGATAAGTCATTCCGACTGCGAAGCCTAATTTTGATTTGGGTCGGGAGTCGACCTGTTGTACGCATCGTATTGGTAAAGATGGGGGACCACAGGTTATGCGGAGAGTAAGTCCGAGGTCAGGGTCGCCCTGAATAAGGCAGCCGGGCGGTTCCTAGATACGATGGTACCTGTTGATCTCGCGCTTTTCCCGAATTGAATGTCGGTGATTTGTAGCTCACCGTGGCTGGTGAGTGTGGTTTGTGTGAGGAATACCTGCCAGCTCGTTAGTAATAGATTATAATCGCCATCATTCCTGGACAGTGAACACTTGACTTGAGCAGCGGCATCGTAGTAAGAACTTGAACAAGGGATGAGATGGTTGAGCTGTTGAGATTGAAGGATACTCAACCGGAATTGGTTACTATTCTTGTTGAATAATTATTACCATGCTTGTTTAGTACAGGTGCTAATGTAGCATGATAAGGTTAATCAGATTAAAATACATTGCTAGAAGGTTCTTATTAATTGTTTCTTTAAATACCAGCTTTTCCGCAATTAAATGAGTCAGCTATCCTACTTATATAGCCTTGCATACTCCTTGGAGTCAATTTATTTTTAGTTTATGACGGGTAAGTCTAGCTAAGTACATTCTCGTACTCAGGGTTCTATTTCCCATGTTTTTGCTGATGGTGAGATGTTTTATGGCTATTGTCAGCACTGCTTGTATCCCACCTTGGGAGGTGACTAGACCTTGGGCATGGTCACTCTTCTCTACTTAATGCTTTTATTGGATGTTGATCAAGAACCTGGCACTGTATTTGAACTAAGTGTGTGTGTGGATTTGAACTAAACCGCTTCCGATTTATTTTGAATTTGAACTTGGTTTGTAATAACTTATTTCGAACTCTGATGTTTTAAACTATGTGTGAACTATGTATGTTGTGAATGGTGAACGCTAAACTCATTACGATCTTGGTCATGCTGCAATGTTTGAAATCCTTCGAGATTTCAGTATGACTACCGGGTTTATTAGGTCTCAATCATGTAGTTTGCCGTCCTAATGGCGAATTATGTGCTTGTGCTCTAATAAATTGGTCAGTTCTATCACAGCCTTCCATGCTCACTTTATTCCTGAGGGCGTCCTGATAATTAAACCTGAAGAGTTTCTTTCCCTAAGACAAGGTGATATATCGGTTATGCAGTATTTTGGCAAATTCAATCACTTGTCCTAGTATGCTCCTGACCATGTTAGTACAGATCGCAAAAAGAAGGATTGTTTCCTTAGGGGTCTGAATAGTAAGATTCACAGGATGATGACTGGAACTTTGAATACTACTTTCCATGAGATGGTAAATATTGCTATCTCTTATGAAGAAAAGAACCGTCAGCACAGGGAAACAAAGAAAAAGAAAAATATGACATCTGGATTTTCTGGTGGCAATCAAAAGCGTCAGAAAATAATTTACCATCCCCAAAACCATTTCCGTTACCCTTATCATCCACCACAATACCAAGCCCAGCAGCAGACATTTGTCTGCCCTACTGCTGCTCTTTCTTATCCACGACAGCCGAATACTCCTGGTATTCGTAACCCTACTCCCCAGCCACAAAGTCTTCCATGCTTCAATTGTGGTAAGCCTGGTCACTTTGCAAAATACTGCCCACATCCGAGGCAGTATAATGCTTATGCTCCTAGAGCTTTTGCACCACAACAGCCGCAGAATCAGAACAAGCCTTTCATGATGGGTACGTTCCCTGTTGCTAATCATCCTGCAATTATGCTTTTCGATTCTGGTGCATTCCATAATTTCATAAATGGTACATTTGTTAAGACACATGAAATACCAACAATGGGGACAAAAGCAGAATTCTTTATACAATCGCTTGGGAGGCGTATGTGTACTAAAAAAATGGTACATGAGGTGCCTATGAATTTGGGTGGACACATTTTTCCTACTGATAAGATAATATTAAAGGATTAAGATATAGATATGATCCTAGGTATGAATTGGATGAAACGACATGGTGCTGTATTAGACATCCTAAATAGAACTGTGAGAGTAAATTTACCCAATAACAGCTCTCAACTTCTCATCCAACTTCCAACTCTTAAGAGAATAGTCGAGAAGGCATGTGTCACTTCTATGAAAGAGATCAAAGACATACAGTCATCTATGAATTTTTGAATGTATTTCCTGATGATCTACCGGGTCTACCTCCTAATAGAAAGGTGGAGTTTACAATTGATTTAAAACCTGGTACAGCCTATGAGCATATCGAATGACACCACCAGAACTAGCAGAACTCAAGACTCAGTTGCAAGAGTTACGTGATAAAGAGTTTATCTGACTTAGCTCGTCACCTTGGGGATGTCCTGCAATCTCTGTGAAAAAGAAAGATAAGAGTTTGAGGTTATGTGTTGATTATCGTCCCTTGAATGAAGTGAATATCAAGAACAAGCATCCTCTACCCCACATTGATTTACTTTTTGATCAATTAGTAGAGGCAAAGATGTTTTTCAAGATTGATCTTCGATTCGGGTACCATCAAATCAAGATTCGCCCGGAAGATATTCCAAAGACTGCCTTTACTACTCGGTATGGTCTGTATGAGTATCTGGTTATGTCTTTTGGACTTACAATGCACCAGCCTATTTTATATACCTGATGAATTCAGTGTTCATGCCTAAGCTTGATAAGTTTGTGGTTGTTTTCATTGATGATATTTTGATATACTCTAAGAATGAAGAAGAACATGCCGAACACCTCAGAATTGTTCTGCAGCATCTAAGAGAGCATCAACTGTATGCTAAGTTCAGTAAGTGTGAGTTTTGATTGATAGAAGTGAAATTTCTTGGACATGTTTTATCAGATAAGGTTGTTGCTGTTGATCCTGGCAAAGTACAAGATATACTTGATTGGGAACCACCAAAGACAGTGCATCAAGTCTGCAGTTTTCTAGGAATGGCGAGTTACTACTGTCATTTCATATTGGATTTTTCAAAGTTATCCAAGCCTATTACTGAATTGTTGAAAATGATGTTAAGTTTGTTTGGTCAACAGAATGTCAAGAGGCCTTTTAGGTATTGAATAAATTAGTGACTACTGCTCTAATCTTAGCACAACCGAATATTGAGAAACTGTTTGATGTTTATTGTGATGCTTCGGGCATTGGTATTGGATATGTGTTGATGCAGGAAGGAAGAGTTATTTCTTATGCTTCTCGATAGTTGAAGAAACATGAAGAGTATTATCCAACTCATGATTTAGAATTAGCAGTTGTTGTCCATGCATTAAAGATATGGCGACATTACCTGTGGGGTAATAAATGTCATATCTATACTGACCATAAGAGTTTGAAATATATTTTTACTCAAGATGAGTTGAATATGAGGCAAAGAAGAAGGTTAGAATTAATCAATGATTATGATTTGGAATTGCATTACCATACTGGTAAAGCAAATGTGGTTGCTGATGCACTTAGTCGAAAGAGTCATTGCCATTTCCTGGCAGTGAAGCCTTTGGATATTCTCTATGTCATGAGATAGAAAAGTTGGGTATAGAAATTGTGCAGCAAGGTAGTTTGTCTAACATTGCTCTTGAGTCAACACTCAAAGATCAAATTGTTGACGCTTAAAGAAGTAATAAGGGAATTAAGCATATCAAAAAGAAAGTTAGAAAAAAAGGTCTCTTGTTTCACAATTGATGATGCCGATGTCTTATGGTATAAGAACCGTCTGATCATTCCAAAAGTTCCTGAGTTACGTCAAAAGATCCTCGATGAAGCACACCTCTCAAAATTTTCTATTCATCTAGGAAGTAATAAGATGTACCATGATTTGAAACAAAGGTTTTGGTGGACCAAGATGAAGATAGAAATTGCTAAATATGTGGCTCAGCGTGATACTTGTCAGAAGGTCAAAGCTATACATTTGAAGTTAGCAGGAGAACTTCAGCCATTGCCTAATCCAGCATGGAAATGGGAGGATATCAGTATGGATTTTATAATGGGTTTACCCAGAACATCAAGAGGTTTTGACTCCATCTGGGTCATAGTGGACCGACTCACAAAATCTGCATATTTCATTCCAGTTCAAGAAATATATCCAACAATACGTTATGCTAAATTGTATTTTGAGCGTATCATAAGTCTCAATGGTATACCAAAAATTATTGTGTCTAACAGAGGCACACAGTTCATGAATAATTTCTGGAAACAATTGCATCAGTGACTATAGTGATCTTTTACACAATACTGCATATCATCCACAGACTGGAGGTCAAACTGAAATAGTGAACCAAATACTTGAAGATATGTTGAGAGCATGTGTTCTTGATTTTCTAGAGAAATGAGATGAGTGTTTGCCTTTAGCAGAGTTTTCTTATAACAACAGTTCCCAAGAAAGTATTAAGATGGCACCATTTGAAGCATTGTATGGTCGTAGATGTAGAATTCTATTGAACTGGTCCGAACCCGGAGAAAGGAGATTCTTTAGAGTTGATCTTGTAAAAGAAACCGAAGATAAGGTTAAGTAGATACAACAAAACTTAAAGGTGGCACAGTCTCGTCAGAAGAGTTATGCGGATAAAATGCGTCGATCATTGTGGTTTAATAAGGGAGACTATGTATATCTAAAGGTGTCACCAATGAAAGGAGTTACTCAGTTTGGATTCAAAGGCAAGTTAACACCCCGCTACAATGGACCTTTTTAGATCATAGAAAAATATGGACAATTGGCATATTGTCTACAATTACCGGAACAATTATTAGCTGTGCACAATGTGTTCCATGTGTCCCAACTCAAGAAGTGTCTTTGAGTACCGGCTAAGGTTGTTGATGTTGAAGGAACTGAACTTGAACTGACTTGACTTCTTATGAGTATCCAATTCGAGTTTTGGATCAGAAAGATCGTGTTACTAGAAGTAGAACAATCAAGTGGTATAAGATCCAGTGGGATCAACATTCAGAAGAAGCTACTTGGGAGTCAAAAGATTACCTGTTGGAGAATTTTGCAGAGTTTTATGCTTCTATCTAAGTTATAATTCCCTCTATTAGTTGTAACTAGTCTAATGTGAGTTGTAAAACCCTTTCCTTATGTACTTAATAGAAGTGTGTTTTCTTGACACATTTCTTTTTCCATTACTTTATCTATAGCTTTAAATCTCGGGACGAGATTTCTTTAAGGGGGAAGGGCTGTAACACCTCTGGTGTTATATTAACTAAAACATGCCATGTCATCATATGCATTGCAAAGCATTCATATTTAGGTCAACTTTGATGTGCATCAACTAAAACAAGTTTGCATTTCATAGGTTGTTTGTGTTTCTGAAATGATGTGTCACATGAAATCACAAAAATATATTTTTGAATGTCACTCCAAATACTTGATTTAGGCCCTGTGTACCTTGAGGTGTAAACTGTGTTTACACTAGTGTCAGGCATGGTGTATAAAGTCAAGTCTAACATTTAAAATCAAACTCCAAGTTTGGATTTAGATTTAGTTTCCGAATTTGAATTCAAATGGGGAGTCTATTAAAAATATTTTCAAAAGTCAACTTGGTCAACTAAGGGTACTATTGGGTCATTGACCTAAAAATGCCTTTGGATGATGTTTGTGATCATTTTTCGTATGTTAAAATTAGCTCTTTTAATTGAAAAATCCGTCTTCAATGATTTTTCATAAATAAAATAATTGTCTTTTATTTCTAAAATTTGTTTTGCCATCTAATTAGATCAAGACCTTTTCAAAATATAATTTTAAGCTTAATTAGACAACTTCAATTTTATGCCTTAATTTTATGCTTTTTAAATAATTATTTAACCTTTTTAATTATACTTAATCATTATAGGATTTGTTTGACTTTGGGATTGATTGATGACCTTAGGTCATTAACCTTAATGACCTTTGTTAATTTAATTAATTGTTTGTGCTTATCTTAATCATGTCATTAGGGCTTAATCAACGTTATTTTATGTGCTTAATGAACTTCATTAAAGACATAGTTAACCCTAATGAACTTAGTAAGTAAGCTTTGTTAGCTTGCAACTTTAACATAAAGAAAAGTTGTACTCGAGTTCTTAATTTGGTTATGCATCCATCAAGCATCATGTTTATTATTCCATCATGTTGAAACATATCATGATATTGTGTAGCTTACGTTAACGGAGAGTTTAACGTTGTCGAACCAGATCCCAAGGAAGAGCGAAATCAGGAGTTGGGTGTTGATCCAGAGCTAGAGACTATCTACCCCGAGCACCAAGGCAAGCCCCGAATGCATTTAAACCCTATCCTTAGTTTTATAAAAAATTTTATCACTTTAGTTATGAAATGCTGCATTAGGGAATAGGAGTTGGGTGATAACTTACCAGTTGCATTACCTGTCTTACTTCCATATTCCTTATTACCTATTTATTCGAAAAATGCGTAGTAATGCTTAGCCCTGCTTAATTAGCTAGTTTTCAAACAAAAAGTAAAAGAATGAAAAATGAGGTTGACTTTTCTTGATGGAATCATGATGATAGTTAATAAATTGAGTCCAGATGGGTAACTTGCATTGGGAAAGGAGTCCCTCTATAGTGTTTTCATCTGTTGATGCCCTAGGTCCCGTTCGTTGGTGAATTGTGTGTATCGAGACTAGAAAATCCATATACAATGGTGTGGTATACCGTGGGGTTGCTTCCCACGTATATCGATACATTATGGGTCAGAGGTCCCATGTGTATCGTGTGGTCGATATTCTTTTGGGTTGGTGCCCACGTATATCGAGACTAGAAAATCCATATACAATGGTGTGGTATACCGTGGGGTTGCTTCCCACGTATATCGATACATTATGGGTCAGAGGTCCCATGTGTATCGTGTGGTTGATATTCTTTTGGGTTGGTGCCCACGTATATCGTATGATCTGTTATGCATGTTGGTTAGAGCCTCATGTATATCGAGATCTAGGTCCCAGCTAGGTACAATCGATTCGAATCGCCGTTGCTTCTCGGAGAAGAAGACTCGATCTCTGTTCATCATCGTAGTAACAACTTGAATGGTGATTAAGGTTTAAGAATGACGTTGGTTAGTGATCTTGAGTTAGAGCAAGACAACTTTATTTTCTGTTACATCTAATGATGAGTTAAAACTTGATCTACAAAAGCTTTTCTGCAAAAGTCCTTGATTCTTGTGAGCTTTTCCTTGTCCCTCTGACCTGCATTCCTAAGTTCCTCCCCTCTTTTTTGTTGGGTCAGTCTTGTTGATTATTTTTGTACTTAGGGTTTGTTGAACCCTTGTTGCAGGTGAGCCCCATGAGTAGGTTTGCTTTGCATCCTGCTACATGACAGTCGTTGAGGAAAGTGATGACGAGTAGGATGTTTGACTCTGGGTCAGAGCATATCGTCTGGGTATTGTAAATAAGTTATCTATCGCTACTCCACTACTACTATGGTTTGTAATAACTAAACTTATGGTTTGTAAGATTTGAACTAAATGGTTTGTAAACCTATGTTATTGTAATCCTTTTGCTCTTTTACTCTGATGTATATTATTTTATATAAACTGTTGAAATACTGCAATGTCTTTTTGTAATGATTGATCCTGCTCGGAGAATCATGGATCCAGACCATTTAAGTCTTATGGAACACATGCACGGCTATCAGAGGTCTGTTTAGACAATGATAGGTGTGTGTGAGCTATATTATTTAGGAGGTTCTGCCACAGCTGGTATCAGAGCCGGATCATTATTAAAAGAGTTATTATAGCACTCTTTTGCGAAAACTTCAAAAGATTTGAGTCAAATAATTTTAATTTGATTATTTTGGGTCCAAATTGCTTATTTCTCACCTATGATTCTTTTTATCGACCCTTATTCTTATTTAAAAGTGTGGTGGTGGAATAGCATAATATATTGCCCTATGTTATAAAAGTTATCTTTATGTATGTGTTACTTTCAAAATCTTTTATGTTTAGATCGTAAGTTCGCATCATGCATCATGGTTAATTAAGTTGTTTAATTACCTTCCCCTTTGAAGTGGTTTGGGTTAAGTAGTATCAAACCTATTCATGCTAACCTTCAAGGTTCCTCCCTATCTATCCTTATCCTTTATGATCTTTCTTCCTTCAGGATGGCCAAGACTAAGCACACTCCTCGCAAGAGTACTAGACCTAAAGGAGTGCCTCGCCATCAATTAGCGCCAAGATATGAAATTGGTGAAAGCAGTAGTAACCCCAATCCAGATCTGCAAGCAGAAATAGCAAGACTTAGAGCAGAGCTAGAGAGGGCGAAAGCTGATAGGATTAGTGAGGCTACTGAGATTGGTCAGTTGAGGCATTTCTTGAAGTACACAAAGCACCAAAGAGATCATGCTTGGGCGCGAAAGGATGCAGCTAAGGAACCCTTCCAAGAACTTGAAGACTACATGGACGAGCTGGAGGAGTACGCTGAGGAAGTAGACGATGAATGTCAGAGATTGAACAACCTGTTGTATCCTGAGTACCAGCGACAGGCAGCTCAGAATGACCTCGGCCTTGTCATGTGTCCGGATGTGGAAGAAGAATATCTCAAAGAATTAGTACCCGCAGATGATGATTTTATTGATGAGGATGAGTATGTGGAAGAAGAAGAAAATCATGTGGATGCAACAAATGAGAATGAAGAGCCTGAATTTGGGAATGTGGAGGATCTTATGGAAGAAGAAGATCCTGAGATAGTAGAAGAGGAGCCTGAAGAGGAAGAGGACCCCGAAGAGGAGGACGTGATCCCAGTGGATGACAAGAGGAGGATGAGTAGTGAGTTTGGGTAGTGAGTTGTGTAATATACCCTTTTCCTTACTTTCTGAACCGCGGTAGGAGTGGGAAGTCTTGCCGGAGTGCAGACTGTTGTAACAAAAATAATGTATCATAAGTGTGTTGAACTTTTATAGCATATGCTTACCCAGTTCAATAACGTTTTGTGAAAAAGTATGGTTTGTTTACAAATAGATGCCTGCTCATACTCGCTCCCAAGGTGATGCTAGGACATCACGTGATGGAGGTGATGCACCCAACCCTCCACCAGTTCCCCCAACCTTGGCTGATGCCATTGCGGCCTTAGTCAATGCCACCACAATGATGGCCTAGAACCAGAATCAGAATTAGAATGCACATCAGGGGAATCGTGGTCGAAATAATAGAGATGAGACCACGTATGTGGACTTCACAGATACACGTCCTCCAGTTTTCTCTAGGGCAGATGAACCAATGGAAGCAGATGATTGGCTGCGTACTATGGAGCAAAAGTTTGGACTAATTGAGTGCATAGAATATCAGAAACCTATGTTTGCAGCACAGTAGCTGAGAGGTACTACAGGAGCCTGGTGGGCTAATTTTGTTGCTGCTCAGCCAGAAGATCATCGCATCACATGGGCAGAATTTCATGAAGGCTTCCGTGCTCACTTTATTCCTGAGGGTGTCATGACAATTAAACTTAAGGAGTTTCTTTATCTAAGACAAGGTGATATGTCGGTTATGCAGTATTTTGGCAAATTCAATCACTTGTCCCAGTATGCTCCTGACCATGTTAGTACAGACCATAAAAAGAAGGACTGTTTCCTTAGGGTCTGAATAGTAAGATTCAAAGGATGATGACTGGAACTCCGAATGCTACTTTCCATGAGACAGTAAATATTGCTATCTCTTATGAAGGAAAGAACCGTCAGCACATGGAAACAAAGAAAAAGAAAAATGTGACATCTGGATTTTCTGGTGGCAATCCAAATCGTTAGAAAATAATTTACCATCCCCAAAACCATTTCCGTTCCCCTTACCGTCCGCCATAATACCAAGCCCAGTAGCAGACATTTGTCCGCCCTGCTGCTGCTCTTTCTTATCCACTACAGCCGAATACTCTTGGTATTCGTAACCCTACTCCCCAACCACAAAGTCTTCCATGCTTCAATTGTGGTAAGCCTAGTCACTTTGCAAAATACTGCCCGCATCCGAGGCAGTATAATTCTTATGCTCCTAGAGCTTTTGCACCACAACAGCAGCAGAATCAGAACAAGCCGAGAAATCAGAATGTGCAGATGGGTAAGAATGAAAAGAAGTCAGGTAGAGTGTTCTACACACAAGTTGGGAAAATTCCAAAAGGAGAGCCTGTCATGATGGGTACGTTCCCTGTTGCTAATCATCCTGCAATTATGCTTTTCGATTCTGGTGCATCCCATACATTCATAAATGGTACATTTGTTAAGACACATGAAATACCAACAATGAGGACAAAAGCATAATTCTTTATACAATCGTCTGGGGGGCGTATGTGTCCTAAAGAAATGGTACATAAGGTGCCTATGAATTTGGGTGGACACATATTTCCTACTGATATGATAATATTAAAGGATCAAGATATAGATGTGATCCTAGGTATGAATTGGATGAAACGACATGGTGCTGTAATAGACATCCTAAATAGAACTGTGAGAGTAAATTTACCCAATAGCAGCTCTCAACTTCTCATCCAACTTCCAACTCTTAAGAGAACAGTCGAGAAGGCATGTGTCACTTCTATGAAAGAGATCAAAGACATACGTAGTCTATGAATTTCCGGATGTATTTCCTGATGATCTATCGGGTCTACCTCCTGATAGAAAGGTGGAGTTTAGAATTGATTTGAAACCTGGCACAGCCCCAATATCTAAAAGAGCATATCGAATGGCACCACCAGAACTAGCAGAACTCAAGACTTAGTTGCAAGAGTATGTGATAAAGAGTTTATCCGACCTAGCTCGTCACCTTGGAGATGTCCTGCAATCTTTGTGAAAAAGAAAGATAAGAGTTTGAGGTTATGTGTTGATTATCGTCCCTTGAATGAAGTGACTATCAAGAACAAGTATCCTCTACCCCACATTGATTTGCTTTTTGATCAATTAGCGGAGGCAAAGGTGTTTTCCAAGATTGATCTTCGATCCGGGTACCATCAAATCAAGATTCGCCCGGAAGATATTCCAACCACTGCCTTTACTACTCGGTATGGTCTGTATGAGTATCTGGTTATGTCTTTTGGACTTATCAATGCACCAGCATATTTTATGTACCTGCTGAATTCAGTGTTCATGCGTAAGCTTGATAAGTTTGTGGTTGTTTTCATTGATGATATTTTGATATACTCCAAGAATGAAGAAGAACATGATGAATACCTCAGAATTATTCTGCAGCGACTAAGAGAGCATCAACTGTATGCTAAGTTCAGTAAGTGTGAGTTTTGGTTGAAAGAAGTGAAATTTGTTGGACATGTTTTATCAGATAAGGGTGTTTCTGTTGATCCTAGGAATGTACAAGATATACTTGATTGGGAACCACCAAAGACAGTGCATCAAGTCCGCAGTTTTCTGGGAATGGCGGTTTACTACCATCATTTCATACCAAATTTTTCAAAGATATCCAAGCCTATTATTGAATTGTTGAAAAATGATGTTAAGTTTGTTTGGTCACCAGAATGTCAAGGGGCCTTTCAGGTATTGAATAAATTAATGACTACTGCTCCAATCTTAGCACAACCGAATATTGAGAAACTGTTTGATGTTTATTGTGATGCTTCGGGCATTGGTATTGGATGTGTGTTGATGCAGGAAGGAAGAGTTATTGCTTATGCTTCTCGACAGTTGAAGAAACATGAAGAGCATTATCCAACTCATGATTTAGAATTAGCAGCTGTTGTCCATGCATTAAAGATATGGCGACATTACCTGTGGGGTAATAAATGTCATATCTATACTGATCAGTTGGTTAGAATATGAGGCAAAGAAGATGGTTAGAATTAATCAATGATTATAATTTGGAATTGCATTACCATACTGGTAAACCAAATGTGGTTGCTAATGCACTTAGTCGAAAGAGTCATTGCCATTGTGTGACAGTGAAGCCTTTGGATATTTCTCTATGTCATGAGATAGAAAAGTTAGGTATAGAAATGGTGCAGCAAGGTAGTTTGTCTAACATTGCTGTTGAGTTGACACTAAATGATCAAATTATTGACGCTCAAAGAAGTAATAAGGGAATTAAGCATGTCAAAAAGAAAGTTAGAAAAGAAAAGGTCTCTTGTTTCACAATCGATGATGCCGATGTTTTATGGTATAAGAACTGTCTGGTCATACCAAAATTTCCTGAGTTACGCCAAAAGATCCTCGATGAAGCACACCTCTCAAAATTTTCTATTCATCCAGGAAGTAATAAGATGTACCATGATTTGAAACAAAGGTTTTGGTGGACCAAGATGAAGATAGAAATTGCTAAATATGTGGCTCAGTGTGATACTTGTTAGAAGGTCAATGCTATACATTTGAAGTCAGCAAGAGAACTTCAGCCATTGCCTATTCCAGCATGGAAGTTGGAGGATATCAGTATGGATTTTATAGTGGGTTTACCTAGAACATCAAGAGGTTTTGACTCCATCTGGGTCATAGTGGACCGACTCACAAAATCTGCACATTTCATTCCAGTTCAAGAAATATATCTAGCAATACGTTATGCCAAATTGTATTTTTGAGCATATCGTAAGTCTCTGTGGTATACCGAAAACTATTATGTCTGACAGAGGCACATAGTTCATGAATAATTTTTGGAAACATTTGCATCAGTCACTAGGTAGTGATCTTTTACACATTACTGCATATCATCTGCAGACTGGAGGTCAGACTGAAATAGTGAACCAAATACTTGAAGATATGTTGAGAGCATGTGTTCTTGATTTTCCAGAGAAATGAGATTAGTATTTTCCTTTAGCAGAGTTTTCTTATAACAACAGTTACCAAGAAAGTATTAAGATGGCACCATTTGAAGCATTGTATGGTCATAGATGTAGAACTCCATTGAACTGGTCTAAACCCAGAGAAAGGAGATTCTTTGGAGTTGATCTTGTAAAAGAAACGGAAGATAAGGTTAAGCAGATACAACAAAACTTAAAGGTGGCACAGTCTCGTCAGAAGAGTTACGCGGACAAAAGGCGTCGACCATTGTGGTTTAATAAGGGAGATTATGTATATCTAAAGGTGTCACCAATGAAAGGAGTTACTCGGTTTGGAGTTAAAGGCAAGTTAGCACCCGCTACATTGGACCATTTCAGATCATAGAAAAATGTGGATAATTGGCATATCGTCTATAATTACCTGAACAATTATTAGCTGTGCACAATGTGTTCCATGTGTCCCAACTCAAGAAGTGTCTTCGAGTAACGGATAAGGTTGTTGATGTTGAAGGAATTGAACTTGAACCTGACTTGACTTATTCTGAGTATTCAATTCGAGTTTTAGATCAGAAAGATCATGTTACTAGAAGTAGAACAATCAAGTGGTATAAGATCTAGTGGGATCAACATTCAGAAGAAGAAGCTACTTGGGAGTCGGAAGATTACCTGTTGGAGAATTTTCCAGAGTTTTATGCTTCTATCTAAGTTATAATTCCCTCTATGAGTTGTAACTAGTCTAATGTGAGTTGTAAAACCCTTTCCTTATGTACTTAATAGAAGTGTGTTTTCTTGACACATTTCCTTTTCTATTACTTTATCCACAGCATTAAATCTCGGGACGAAATTTCTTTTAGGGGGAAGGGCTGTAACACCTCTGGTGTTATATTAACTAAAATAAGTCATGTCATCATATGCATTGCAAAGCATTCATATTTAGGTCAACTTTGATGTGCATCAACTAAAACAAGTTTACATTTCATAGGTTATTTGTGTTTCTGAAATGATGTGTCACATGAAATCATAAAAATTATTTTCGAATGTCACTCCAAATACTTGATTTATGCCCTGTGTACCTTGAGGTGTAAACTATGTTTACACTAGTGTCAGGCATGGTGTATAAAGTGAAGTCTAACATTTAAAATCAAATTCCAAGTTTAGATTTAGATTTGGTTTCCAAATTTGAATTCAAATGGGGAGTCTATTAAAAGGATTTTTAAAAGTCAACTTGGTTAACCAAGGGTACTATTGGGTCATTGACCTAAAAATGCCTTTGGATGATGTTTGTGATCTTTTTGCGTATGTTAAAATTAGCTCTTTAATTGAAAAATCCTTCTTCAATGATTTTTCATAAATAAAATAATTGACTTTTATTTCTTATATTTATTTTGCCATCTAATTAGACCAAGACCTTTTCAAAATAAAATTTTAAGCTTAATTAGACAACTTTAATTTTATGCCTTAATTTTATTCTTTTAAATAATTATTTAACTTTTTAATTATACTTAATCATTATAGGATTTGTTTGAATTTGGGATTGATTGATGACCTTAAGTCATTAACCTTAATGACCTTTGGCAATTTAGTTAATTGTTTGTGCTTATCTTAATCATGTCATTAGGGCTGAATCAACGTTATTTTATGTTCTTAATGAACTCCATTGAAGACATAGTTAACCCTAATAAACTTAGTAAGTAAGCTTTGTTAGCTTGTAACTTTAACGTAAAGGAAAGTTGTACTCGAGTTCTTAATTTGGTTATGCATCCATCAAGCATCATGTTTATTATTCCATCATGTTGAAACATATCATTATATCGTGTAGCTTTCGTTAACGGAAAGTTTAACGTTGTCGAATCAGATCCCAAGGAAGAGCGGAATCAGGAATTGGGTGTTGATCCAGAGCCAGAGACCGTCTACCCCAAGAACCAAGGCAAGCCCTGGATGCATTTAAACCCTATCCTTGTTTTTATAAAAGTTTTTATCTCTTCAGTTATGAAATGCTGCATTAGGGAATAGGAGTTGGGTGATAACCTACCAGTTGCATTGCCTGTCTTACTTCCATATTCCTTGTTACCTATTTATTTGAAAAATACGTAGTAACGCTTAGCCCTGCTTAATTAGCTAAGTTTTCAAACAAATATTAAAAGAATGAAAAAGATGAGGTTGACTTTTCTTGATGGAATCATGATGATATTTAATAAATTGAGTCCGGACGGGTAACTTGCATTGAGAAAGGAGTCCCTCTGTAGTGTTTCCATCTGTTGATGCCCTAGGACCCGTTCGTTGGTGAATTGTGTGTATCAAGACTAGAAAATCCACATACAATGGTGTGGTATACCGTGGGGTTGCTTCCCACGTATATCGAT
>CM041640.1:42579677-42683732 GCA_023333625.1 Bothriochloa decipiens | reverse complement strand
CGATACATTATGGGTCAGAGGTCCCATGTGTATCGTGTGGTCGATATACTTTTGGGTTGGTGCCCACGTATATCGTATGATCGGTTATGCATGTTGGTTGGAGCCTCATGTATATCGAGATCTAGGTCCCAGCTGGGTACAATCGATTCGAATCGCCGTTGCTTCTCGAAGAAGAAGACTCGATCTCTATTCATCATCATAGTAACAACTTGAATGGTGATTAAGGTTTAAGAATGAAGTTGGTTAGTGATCTTGAGTTAGAGCAAGACAACTTTATTTTCTGTTACATCTAATGATGAGTTAAAACTTGATCTACAAGAGCTTTTCTCCTAAAGTCCTTGATTCTTGCAAGCTTTTCCTTGTCCCTCTGACCTGCATTCCTAAGTTCCTCCCCTCTTTTTCATCGGGTCAGTCTTGTTGAGTACTTTTGTACTCAGGGTTTGTTGAACCCTTGTTACAGGTGAGCCCCATGAGCAGGTTTGCTTCGCATCCTGCTGCATGACACTCATTGAGGAAAGTGACGATGAGTAGGATGTTTGGCCCATGTTGCAGGCTCGAGTGCACCGGGGACTGTGGTGGGTGGCAACGTGGCCCAGAGCCAGGAGCGGACCGAGGCGCCCCCCGGTACCACCGAGCTCGAGGGCGTCGCCAGTGGTCGGGTGCTGGGGTTGACGGAGGAGGCCTCGATCACTATCGAGGACGAGAGGGAGAATCCTTCGTCCGTGGTGCGAAGGAGGCAGGGACCGCCCCCACGAGGCGGGGGTGACGCCCTCTTAGCAGCGGCCGTGGTCGCCATGGACACAAGGGCTGCAGTAGTGGGAGGAGCAGCAGACATGGGAGCAGCTGCAGAAGCAGCAGGAGAATGAGTGACAAGCCTCAGGCCAACTATAGCAATAGCAACAACAACGACAACAACAACCACTACAACAGCAACAGTAGGAGGAACTAGCATCCTCGATCCTGCCGTAGCAGCAGCAGGGTGAGCCTCAGGAGGAGCCAGTGGCCTCGAGCCAACCGCAGCGGCAGCAGGAGGAGACGGCTGCCTCGAGTCTGTCGCAGCGGTAGCGGGAGGAGGCCCTGCTAAATGAGGGGCAAGAAGATGACGGGCGATCGGAGCCGCTGGTTTTGAGCCAACCAGAGGGGCTGGCAGCCGAGGACATCTCGGTGTGGAGGAAGGTCGAGCAACCAATTGTGCAAGCGGTCCCGATGGAGGCGTCAGGGGCCAGGGTGGTTGCGATGCCGATGCTCCCTCACCCGCCATCGGCTGGGGCGTTAGTCTATCGGGGGTCCTTATACGGCCTTGGCTCATATGCCCCTGGTCTTCTTGCCAAAGGGAAGCAAAAGGCAGGAGAGGCCGAGTCGTCGGGGGTCGAGGAAGAGACCGAGTCACCATTCCCTACTCTGGCCAACCGAGTGCTTCATCCTGCGACTCAGTCTAGATGGAGGACAGCATCATTGCGGCCGTGCAAGAGCGGATACAGAAGGAGCTTCCTTACTGGGGCTGGGAGGTTCTTCAGCTCTGGGACCCAACGAACCCCGACACGCTTGTGTTCAAGATGGACGACCCATCGGAGGTCGAGCGCTGAGAGCACGTCAAGGAGTTCTGAGCCTGGATGCAACATGCCATACGGATGGCCGTCAACGTCGCCACTGAGGACTTGGCTAGAGCCTTCAGGGTATGTGTTCTTCCTCCGTAGTATGGGGGTCGATTTACTCTTTATCTGACACCTTTTCTTGTGCATTTTGTTTCCAGGACCTGAGGGAGCGTTCCTAGATCATGTCCCAATTCATCCACTTGACAAGGGGTGGATGGGAACAGGTCCCCGTGCTGCAAGTGGCAGTCGAGGCTGCCCAGGTCGAGGCAGCAAAGGCGAAGGTGGACGTGGCTAAGGCCAAGGAGGAGGAGACCAGGGCCAAGGAGGACGTTGTCACGGCTTGAGAGGAGGCGACTGAAGCCAAGGAAGAAAAGGCTAAGGCCAGGGATGATGCCACCAAGGCCTGGGAGGGGGTGCAAAAGGCCCTTGAGGATCTCTCCATGGTGGGAGAGTGTATTAAGATGCTCGAGGGGGAGCCCAAGCGGTCCACGGTGTGTATCAAGGAGCTCAAGGAGGACCTTGCCCTGACCTCCCATGACCGCGACGCGCTAAATGTCTCGGTCGGGGAGGAGAGGGGTCGTGTCTAGTCTTTGTCCGCTGAGGTCACCATGCTAAAGGAGACCCCCCAGGAGAAGGTGAGGGACCTCAAGGACACTGGAAAAGTGATCGAGGAGCTACGAGCGAAGAAGACAGACATGGTCCGTGCCCTGGAGTAGGCCAACAAGGCGTTTGCCAAGCTGCAGGACGGGTTCACGGCCCTTGGGACCCATACCAACGGTGAGCTTGTTGCTTTTTCCTTTAGCTTTTTGGCCTGGATGCCTTGTCTGCCTTGATTAACATTGTCCCATATTTCAGACCTCGACGAACAAAGGCTTCAGGCTCAGAAAGATGCCAAGGCGCTCCAAGATCTCTATAGGGTGGAGGCAACACTAACCGATAAGCTCCGAGGCGCCATTGCCTCAATCTACGATAGCCTAGGGGTTGACCCCGAGGAGGAGGTTGAGGGTGATGTGCATGAGAGCTCCTATCTTTGGCGGATGTATGCCCTCAGCTGCGCTGTGCAGGAGCAGATTCGCGATGCGATCCATCATGGCGTGAAGAGGGCGATGGCGGTCGTCTACTCGAGCTTCACATACGACATGGCGGTCATCTCCCATGGCTTCGTCTCCAACCCCAACAAGACTGACAACGAGAATCGTGAGACGCATCTGGCCTTGATCAAGGTGGCCGAGGTGCTAGGCGGCGAGTTGGCGAAGTTGTTCAAGCCCGAGGTCATTTCGCCCGACATCGACGAGGATGAAGAAGGCGGTGCAGGCCTATGAGCCAATCTGGGCGAGATGGCCCATGTAGTAAGTTATATTCTACTACTTGTGATGGTGTGGCCTTAGGGGCCTTGAAGACATTATGCATGTATATATTTTACTTTGCACGTGTTTTATTTTCGATGTCCTATTCCTTGTTTTGCCTGAGTCGGCCGTTCATAAAGTTTTCGACACACGCGCATGCCCCTCGAGGGGAGAGTGAGTGGAAGTACCAAAGCCCAGGGGCGCGGGTGGTTTCCTGGCTCGATAGCCCTCAACCTTTTGGGGTGTTCATGGCGTTTTTGACTGAATGATAGCAATCGTTGAGGCATAAAAAGAAAGAAGGGACGTTGAGTTTTTGAAAAAATGTGCATAAAAGGAACTTAGGGGGTTTTCCCCTTGTAGCCCCTGAGGGAGGCTCGATTCTGATGAAGCAGAGTCGAGGCTACCTTAAACTTATAAAAAAAGTTGAACTATAAATGAAAGTACTTTTTATTCATTCGTGACATGAAAAATGTATAAGGCCTCGAGGCCCTAGGGGTAAAAGTGATGTAGTTATTCAATGTTCCACATGTTGGTGAAGGTTTCGTCCTTCTCGCTGGATAGCTTATAGGTTCCAGGCTTCAACACCTCCGCCACAATGAAGGGGCCCTCCCGCGGTGGAGTTAGCTTGTGGCGGCCTTTGTTGCTCTGTCGTCGACAGAGGACGAGGTCACTGACTTGGAGATCCCACTTGCACACATGCTTGTCATGGTACCGTTGGAGCTTCTGCTGGTATCTCGCGAAATTGAGGAGAGCCACGTCTTGAGCCTCCTCGAGTTGGTCGACAGTGTTTGTGAGTGCTTCCTCGTTCGTCTGCTCATTATAGGACTTCAGCCGAGGGGACCCGTACTCAAGTTCAGTGCGAAGGATGGCCTCAGACCCATAGACCATAAAGAACGGGGTGAACCCCATGGCCTAACTTGATGTTGTCCTTAGGCTCCATAGGACCGAAGGCAGCTCAGCAGCCCACTTCTTGCCATGCTTGTTAAGCCGATTGTAGATCCAAGGCTTAAGACCTTGTAAAATCATGTCGTTAGTGAGCTTGACCTGGCCGTTAGTTCTAGGGTGAGCGACAGTGGACTAGTTCACACGAATGTGATGGTGGTCACAGAAATCCAGGAACTTCTTGTCGATGAACTGCGTGCCGTTGTCGGTGATGATGACGTTGAGGACCTCGAAGTGATGGATGATGTCGGTGAAGAATAGCACTGCCTTCTCAGACCGAATGTTGGTAATGGGCCGAGCCTCAATCCACTTGGAGAACTTGTCCACAGCTATGAGTACATGGGTGTAGCCCCCGGTTGTCTTCTTCAGTGGCCCCATGAGATCGAGCCCCTAAACTGTGAATGGCCACGTAATGGGGATCATCTGTAGAGCTTGAGCCGGGAGGTGGGTCTGCTTGGCGTAGAATTGGCACCCCCGCAAGAGTGAACGAGGTTGATAGCATCGAAGACTGCGGTCAGCCAGTAGAAGCCTTGCGGAAGACATTTCCGACAAGGGTCCTCGGAGCAGCGTGGTGGCCGCAAGCCCCAGAGTGTAGGTCTTTGAGCAGCTTCCTTCCCTCCTCCATGGTAATGCAGCACTGAAGGACCCTGGTGGGCCTCCATCAATAGAGCTCCTTGTCATCACTGTAGAGGACGTAGGTCTTGACCCATCGAGCGATCCGTCGGGCCTTGGTCCGATCTTCTGGAAGTTCCCCTCGAATAAGGCAGTCGAGGAAGGGAGTACGCTAGTCCGGCTCAGGGGTTAGTGGAGGAGGCGACCTGATGTAAACACGCTAGGGTTTGGGGATGATCTTTCGATGAGAGGTGTGAGATAACTTGATTGGTGGATGGAGATGACATTCACGGCCTGACTACAGCCTTCAAGACTGTGCCTTAGCGACCGATACACCACTTCCAAAGGCCGTCACGATCTTGTGGAGCGCGACAACCAGCCACTAGGGCTCCCGTCCTGCAAGCAATCGAAGAACTAGCAAGAACGAGGAAACAAGCACTGAATTGGCAAGATCAAATTGAAGGTTTCAAACTGAATCTTATTATGAGTGGGGTTCCGAAGACAAGGAGACGGGCGGCTGGATCAGCACGCGCACCTACAAGCAAGTAGCGACAGCTAAACTTGATGTAAACAAAACCCAATCTGTTTGTAGCGGCTATGGAGGTATAAGAGAGGGTAGAGGGCGACCTTGTCCTGGCAGGAGTCGTCCCACAACCCTAGGACACGCCCCTATTGGGCCCCACTTGATACATGGCCAATCGGGCAACAATCAGGTGACACAAGGACAGCAAAACCTCTCGGCGTTATTTGCATCATTGCCTCTGACTCTAAGAAGATACCAACATGAGACTGCATCCATATGAAAGTAGACTTGATAAGCTTTCCATCAAGTATCAAAACATCCCAATTGGAGTCCGTATGAAGCCGTGGTGACCCACACAAGTCGGGGTTGTTCTGCAGTCCGAATCCAACTCCCAAATCGTGTTAGGTTTGGACTCTTGCTTTCCTTGCTCTAGAAGCGATGTGGTAGCCTAATGGAGGACGTTGTGGACACATGGACTTGATCCCCAATCACCTTTGTTAAGGTACCATGCTTCCCATATGCAATCAACCCTTGAGCTGGTGTTGCCTCGCATTCTGAATGCAGTCGCACCTTCCCTTGTTGATCCTCTCCATCATTCCTGAGCAACACAAAAGTGCACTTGTCTCCATTATCTAAATATGATGGACGAGACTTTAAGAATGAACTTACTTGATGGTTGAGTTGACGAGCACGAGCATGAGTAAGAGGACCAGCAATAGGTACTGGTGTTGGTGTGGACGGCGTGGATGTATAGTTGGTGTTGATGTCCTCATCACGACCCCTCGATCCCATGGCCTCGGCCCCGGTCGAACGGGCCTCAGTCAAGGGTGGGGGTTGTCGATGAGATATCATCAGCAGTCCATCGAGGGGTAGACCTAAGATGGTAGATTGATTGGTAGGGGTGCACGTGATCAGGAACCGGATGGTTACAGAGACACAAGACACAAGATTTATATAGGTTCAGGCCGCCATCGTGGCGTAAAACCCTACAACCTGTGCTCTGTAAATTGTATTGATTGGGTATGAGATCGTGGTGATCTGGTTGATCGGATGACCTGGTCTGTCTAAGGACCTCTGCCCCTCCTTATATATGCCAAAGGGACAGAGTTATAAGTAGAATAGCCAATTTGGTACTATTACTAATCCGTGCAGTGCACGTCGTGTGCCGCACATCTTCATCTTGGGCTGGTCCGTCTTTGATGGTGCGGCCAAGGTATAGCCGTGAGGGTATATGGGGGTCATATCCTCACAGCTAGTCCCCGAGCACCATGTATCTTGAGGGAGTCGCCGTCTTGACCTATGCCGAGCAGTGTAGATGCAGACCACGTAGTGCCGACCAGTGAAGATACTGACCATGTAATGCTGACCAGCATGGATGCTGACCACGTAGTGCTGACCAGCAAGGATGCTAACCACGTAGAACTGACCAGCGAGGATGCTGACCACGTAGTGCTGACCAGCAAGACGCTGACCACGTAGAACTGACCAGCGAGGATGCTGACCACGTGGTGCTGACCAGCGAGGATGCTGACCACGTAGTGCGGACCAGCGAGGATGCTGACCATGTAGTGCCGATTAGCGAAGCTTCATCCCGAGCAGTTCGTAAGTCTGCTCCCGACCACAGCTTCCGTCAAGGAAGGTGATCTGACGAAAGATGCATGGTGTTCCAAGAAAAATAAAAATTCTTTTCACGTCCTAAGACGTGGGCCCACGTTAACATGTGATATGGAGATCACTGGAATGCTAACGTGAACAATCCAAGAAAAGATAGGCCCAGTCACCACGAGGTGACATGGGCCCACGTAATCCCCAAGCTTGATGGAAGATGGAACATGTTGTATCGAGCTTTTTAAGAAAAACTCAACATAGCACTAACTGGCCGTAGTCAGTGCCAAATGACAAGTCGATGCAAAATCCCAGGTATGAACCTATGGACTTCTGCTTAGGAAATAGAGCACAAGCTCGAACAGGTCGAGGGACACCGAGAACCACTAGTCCATAGACACCTCTAGGTGGCAAGTCAAGTACGCAGTCCCTAGGTAAGTCCTTGATGGAGCACAGGTTGTGCGTTGTGTGGCATCTAGCCGAGCAACGGAGACGAGGCTGTGTGGTGCATGACACCAAGCCAAAGCGACGATGATGAGTCCCCGAGTAGCACGAGGTCAGAGACGAAGCCATGTGGTGCGTGACACCGGGTTGAGGCAATGATGACGAGTCCCCGAGCAGCACGAGGTCGGAGACGAGGCTGCGCGGTGCGTGACGCCTAGATGTGGCGACGACAATGAGTCCCCAAGCAGTGTGTGGTCGGCGACGAGGCTGTGCAGCGCGTGGCACCGAGCCGTGGCGATGACAATGAGTCCCCGAGCAATGTGTGGTCGGAGACGAGCCTGTGTAGTGCGTGGCACCTAGCCGAGCGACAAGCAGTTGGACCAACTGGTGGTAAGCTCCGAGCTGCCCAACTGGTCAGCGGTGAAGTCCGTGTGCCAGGTGGTGTGACCACCTGGATGATGATCCTTGATCCAGTCCCCGAGCGTGTAGAGTGTGCTCGGCAACTGAACCTTGTCCCTAAAAAATAAACATGAAGAGGGGTAGTACATGATGTGCAAATAATTGATCTCCGGAGAGAAAATCAACAGGTTGATGTACTTTTAAGTACGCATGTTGTCATAGAAAAAATGTCGACAATTAAATTTTGCTCCCACCCTCGAAGCGAGCTAACTCTATTAGGCAACATAGGGATACGCTAGTGAACAGCGTAGGACCGTCAGGACCACTAGGTACCTAGTACCGTTAGAGAGCGACTGCCAAATCTCCTAGTGTCATATAGCGCGAAGCTGTAACACATCGTAAGAGGATCCAAGCAGTGCCTTGTCAAGCCGTTGTCGATGGGCAAGAAATAAAGTTTAATTATGACTTATGCAGGGCGCATGTATGATAGATTAATGTACGGATGCAAAGTTGTATGGTGAAAACGTGTATATGACGATCGCTGGAAAATTAATTGAAACATTACTACTTAGCCTGTTGGACGCTGTGGTCGATTAGACGATGTGGCCGAGCAGACGGACATGACTCAGCATGGTTCGTGTGATGACCCGAATGGCTCGCTGCTTGCTTGACGACTCGTTTGACGTCGGGACCGGTCGAGCTCGGGGCCGAGCAGCTGCTTGAATCGCGTGGTCACGTAGATGTAGGTACGCGAAGCTTTGCATGTGATCCTTGTACGTGCAAGTTGACCTCGACGAGAACTGCCGAACATAACTGCAATAATTGCGGAGATAGTTGTAGATATCCGGCAACAAATAAATATAAGTGAATATATTTAAGTAGAAAAACTAGCATGACTTAGCTTTTTGATTAGATGCGGAGCGAGGACGTCTCCGATCGGCTGCCGCTGGGAAATACCATATACATGCGTACGTGCATGTAGGCTAATTTGATTAGCCCATGCATGGTGTGTAGATTGCCCCCGATTTTCTTGCTCGCCGACAACAAGTCGGTTTGGTGTAGATGCGTGTGCATATTTTCTTTGCCCTGTCGCATGACGTGTTGGCCAGAAAGTCTGGTCCGTTATGGAAGCCCGTGACGATGAACGCTACTTAACCTTGCATGCACCCGATCGGATCTTTAGCAGATCGAGGAGCGACGTCATTAGTATGACACCGCCATGCTTCCGTAAGCTGATGACGATGCTTGCGACGATGATGTTGGATGCTCGGGTGGTGGTCGATCTGCGGTCAGATTGGATCTGGGCAGCCCAAGTGGTCAGTACGGCTCATACGTCCATGCCGACGGCGATGAATGGTGGTGAAGCCGTCCTCGACAGATCGATGTGGATTGATCCGCCAAGGAAGCTACCGACGAGTTGCCGGAGCAGACTTGTCGGTGAGATGGTCGATGACGTTGGTGCAGAAGCGGGCTGCACCACCTCCACGGTTCTGGTGGTCGTTGCTACGCCGGTGGTCGGTGAATGTGCTGATGGTGAAGGTCAGACCCTCCTCGAACTCCATGGAAGCAGGAAAAAAAATCCATCTGGTTCACCAGATGATCAGCGCGCACCCGCTACCTGGCGCGTCAACTGTTGATGAGATATCATCGGCGGTCCATCGAGGGGTAGACCTAAGATGGTAGATTGATCGGTAGGGGCACACGTGATCGGGAACCGGATGGTTAGAGAGACACAAGACACAAGATTTATACAGATTCAGGCCACCATCATGGCGTAAAACCCTACATCTGTAAATTATATTGATTGGGTATGAGATCATGGTGATCTAGTAGATCGGATGACCTGGTTTGTCTAAGAACCTCTGCCCCCTTCTTATATATGCCGAAGGAACAGAGTTACAAGTAGAATAGCTTATTTGGTACTATTACTAATCTGTGCGGTGCACATCGTGTGCCGCACGTCTTCATCTTGGGCTGGTCCGTCTTTGATGGTGTGGCCCAGGTATAGCCGTGAGGGTATATGGGGGTCACATCCCCACAGGGGTCGACTATCTGTGTTGCAGCTCCTTCCCCTGTGCCTAGATCGACAGAGGGCTCGTATAGGTCCTTCGAAAAAACATTAGGTGGGATGGTACCTTGAGTTGATGCAACCTTTGCCAGCTCGTCTGTGGCCTCATTGTACCTTCGTGCGATGTGGTTAAGCTCGAGGCCGTAAAACTTGTCCTCCAACTTGCGGACCTCCTTGCAGTAGGCCTCCATCTTCGGATCGTGGCAGCTCGAGGCCTTCATGACTTGGTCGATCACGAGCTGTGAGTCTCCATGAACATCGAGGCGTTGAACCCTGAGCTTGATGGCGATGTGTAAGCCATTGACAAGGGCCTCATACTCTGTGACATTGTTGGAGGTGGTGAAGTGGAGTCGTATGACGTATCGCATGTGGACTCCGAGGGGCGAGATGGAGAGCAGGCTCGCTCAAGCTCCTATTTTCATCAAGGACCCATCGAAGTACATCATCCACAACTCTGCCTGCATCTGAGCGAGAGGTAGCTGAGTGTCGGTCCATTCTGCAATAAAATCTGCTAGTACCTAGGACTTGATGGCTTTGCGTGGCGCGAAGGTTAGGGTCTCGCCCATGAGCTCGACCGCCCACTTGGCAATTCTCCCGAGGCCTCTCAGTTCTATACTATCTCCCCGAGGGGGAAAGAAGAGACCACGGTCATCGAATGGCCGAGGAAGTAGTGTTGGAGCTTGCGTCGTGTCAACACGATGGCGTATAGCAGCTTTTGGATCTGGGAGTAGCGCACTTTGGTTTCTGAGACTGATGAAGTATACTGGATGTTGTACCGGTAGAGCGTGCCCTTCTTCGGCTCTCTTGATGACGATGGCCGCGCTGACCACCTGAGTCATCGCGGTGACGTAGAGGAGGAGGGGCTCGCCCTTGGTCGGAGGTACGAGGATCAGAGGGTTGGATAACATGGTTTTGAGAAGTGTTCGGATTTCTTTAGGAGACGATACAGAGGCAGTGCTTTTCCTCCGAGGCAGGAGATGAAGCGACTTAGGGCCACAAGGCAGCCCGTGACCTTCTGTACACCCTTTTGATCTCGAATTGGACCCATCTTGTGACGGCCGACACCTTCCCTGGGTTGGACTCGATGCCACGCTCGGAGAAGATGAATCTTAGGAGCATGCCTCGGGGGACGCCAAAGACACATTTTTCCGGATTTGGCTTGATGTTGTTGGCCTTGAGGCACCCGAAGGCAATCTCGAGGTCATCAATAAGGTTATCGGCTTTTTTGGACTTGACTACAATGTCATCGACATAGGCCTCGATCGTCGATCTGATATGCTCCCTGAACACGTGCTGCATGCATCCCTGGTATTGCCCCAGCATTTCGAAGGCCGAAGGGCATGGTAACATAATAGTACATACCGAACAGGGTGATGAAGGAAGTCACGAGCTGGTCAGACTCCTTCATTTTAATTTGGTGGTAACCATAGTAGGCGTCGAGAAAAAAAGAGTTTCACATCCCGTAGTGGAATCAACGATTTGATTGATCTGAGGTAAAGGAAAGGGAACTTTTGGACATGCTTTATTCAAACTGGTATAGTCTACACACATCCTCCAACTCCCACTCTTTTTCTTAACTAGTACAGGATTAGCTAATCACTCAGGATGATGAACCTCCTTGATGAACCCGGCCTCTAGAAGCTTGCGAACCTCCTTCCCGATGACCTCAAGCTTTTCCTCGTTGAAGCAGCATAAGCATTGCTTCAACGGTCTGGAGCCGGCCCAGATCTCCAGGCATGCTCGGCGACTTCCCTCAGTATGCCCAGCATATCTGAGGACTCCATGCAAAAATGTTGGCGCTCGCGCGGAGAAATTCAATGAGCAATGCTTCCTATTTGGGGTTGAGGGCGGTGCTGATTTTCACCGCTTTCCCGTCGGAGTTGCTGGGGTCAAGGAGCACGGACTTGGTGTCTTCCGTGGGCTCAAAGTTCCCGGCATGGCACTTGGGGTCGGGCATCTCCTTGGCAAAATCGTCAAGGGTTGAAACGAGGGTCAGCGACTCCAAGACGGCCACCCTGTTCTTGATGCACTCGACATCACACTCGTAGGCGTGCTCATGCGATGGCCCAACGGTGATGACGCCTTTAGGGCCTGACATCTTGAGCTTGATTTAGGTGTAGTTCTGGACTGCCATGAACTTGGCATAGTAGGGACGCCCCAGGATGGTGTGGTAGGTTCCATGAAACCCGACCACCTCGAAGGTGAGGGCTCCTTCCTAAAGTTTGTGGGGTTACCAAAGTAGACGGGTAAGTTGATGCGGTGATGGGCATCGCGGTGTCCTGGCACAACTCCGTGGTAACCCCCCGCACTGGTTGAAGCTGGGAGCGGGGGATCTCGAGGAGATGGAGGGTCTCGGCATAGATGATGTTGAGGCTACTGCCTCTGTCCATGAGCACCTTGGTGAGGCGCACGTTGGCGATGATGGGGTCGACGACGAGCGGGTACACCCCCGGATTAGGGACGTGTTCTAGGTAGTCACCATGATCGAATGTGATGGCCGTCTTGGACCAGTCAAGGAAGAGGGGGGTCGAGAGTCGCACGGTGAAGACCTCACGGCGCTCGCGCTTGTGCTGTCGAGGAGTGAGATGAGTCGAGGGTCCTTCGTAGATCATGAAGCAATCTCAGATGTCAGGGAACTCCTCATCCTTGTCACCACCCTTGTCTTTTGGGCCCTCCTTCTCGTCGCCCTTCTTGAGCCCCAAGCCCTTGAAGTACTTCTTTAGCATCAAGGCTTCTTGCGCTCGACGGCGGCAATAAGGTCATCGACCACAGCCTCACGCTTGCCTTGCTGGTTCTTCTGCTTCTTCTTCTTCTTAGCGGCCTGGTTTGAGCTCTCAGGATCGCCCTCCTTGGCCTTCCCCTTGCCATGGTCACCATCAAAGAACGCGCCAACGGCTTTCTCGCCCGCGACGTAGCTGGCGATGATGTCCATCAGCTCGTTGGTGGTCTTGGGGGTGTTGTGCCCCAACTCATGGACTAGCTCCCTGCATGTGGTCCCGGCAATGAATGCCTAAATGACGTCTTCATCGAAGATGTGGGCGAGCTCGGTATTTTGCTTGGAGAAGCGTCGAGCCAAAACGCGGAGAGACTCCTTTGGCTTCTGCTTGCAGTTCTGGAGGTCCCACTTGTTGCCCTGGCGCAAGTAGGTCCCCTTAAAGTTGCCCTCAAACACCCACACAAGGTCACTCTAGTTGTGGATCAGGTTGGGGGAAGGTCATCGAGCCACCCCCGAGCTGTGTCTGACAGGAACAGGGGAAGCTGGCGAATAATGACTTTATCGTTGGAGGCTCCGCCAACTTGGCATGCCAATCTGAAGCCGGCAAGCCAGAGCTCAGGCTTCGTCTCCCCATTGTACTTGGTGAGGGTCGTCGGCGGTTGGAAGCGGTTCATCAGCTTGGTCCTGCGGATCTCTCGACTGAAAACACACGGGCTTGGGGCCTTTGGGGACTGAGCGCGGTCCTCCTCGCTATCGTAGCGCCCGCCCCGGTGCACACTGTAGCCTCGAGCCTCGCTGTTGCCATACTTGCACCTGCGGTTGTCGTTGATATCATGACGTGCGTCCCGAGGCTCACGGTTGTCGATGAGGCGGTCTCGAGCCGGGATGGCCCTCCTCGCCTGAGGTGCCAGCTCTTGGTGGACCGAGCCCTCCCTCTTGTGCCAAGAGGGTTTGGCGGGTCGTTCCAAGGCCACCCCTCGATGTCTCGAGGCCAAGCTCTTGGCCTGTTGTGTGGCTGCAGTCTTGAGGAGGCCCCGGATCTCTTCTCGGATTCTACAGGCTTGGGGGTTCGATGGGGCCGGCATGTTGCGGAGGAGCATGGTGGCGGCGATGACGTTCTGGATGGCACGGTTGAGGATGGGGCGTTCGTTCGCTCCTTCCTCGAAGATTTTCCTCTTGACGTCTCGAGCCCTAGCTCGAGCTTCTCCGCCGCGTGCGCGCCTGCGCTCTCGCTCGAGGGTCCACTCGAGCTGGCACAGGCGTTCCTGGTCATCGTCGAGCTTGGCCCGCATCTCCCAAACTTGCGCGAGCTTGGCGTCCTGGCCATCCTGGGGTAGCTGCACATCGTTAGGTACCGCCGGGGGTGCCTCTCGTTCCAGGGTGGTGTCGGCTCCCACCGCTGTCGCCGCTGCTACGGCGTCATTGGTGTCATCGCTCGACGCGATGGCCCCGTCAATATGGAACACTCCCGCATTGGGTCGTAGCTGTCGTTGGTGGAGTCAGAGTCGGGGTAGCCGAAGTAGTTGTCGGGGAAGTACCCCTTGCTGCGTCGCTCCTACTCCAGCTGGTGTCAGAGCGTTCCAAGCTTGTAGGACTTCGGACCCGAGGTCTCTGAAGACTCCGGGTACTTCGATGCTGGTGGAATTGTCACCAGGTCCATGGTCGCACGCAGGAGGTGTCCCAGAAGGTCCTCGTACACACTCAAGTTGGTGCTGACAGAAGAGGAGTACGTCTTGGCGGCGTTGTGCAGCCCGAAGGGGAACATGTGGGGAAGCTTCGGAGTCGCGCCTGGCGGGGGAATCGCGCCGAGCCCCTCCGACGGGCGTATCATAAAGTCGAACGATGGGTCGTCGCGATGCCCCTCTGGCCCACCCTCTGCATCCAAACGCAGGTCAGACAAGCCCTCAGAGAGGAGTCCCACATCACTGGTTAGAAGTGAGGTAGCCGTACTAGGCGCCGCCCCGCTTGCAAGGAGTCAGCGATGCTTGTGCTGATCACGCCATCTCTTGGTCGGAGACACGTGGCAAGAACGGTGAGACCGACGTGCGGCCCCCCTTGACCGGGAGAGCTCATGGTCAATGTTGCCTGGGTCTCTGGGTGGGAGTAGGATCATGTCAAGGCCGCGATCGAGCGACATGAACTCCAGGCTCCCGAGCCAGATCACCGTGGCAAACGGAAGTGGTGGAACGGAGTCTGCCGTCTGGAGGGTGACAGGAAGTCGACCGTGACACGCAGTGCCCCCTACCTGGCGCACCAACTGTCGGTGTTCTGTCCCGCAGACAAGAACCCAATGAGTGAAATGCTGCGTGCTCCCTAATCCCGACGATGATGCAAGAGGAACACACATTTTTTATCTTGGTTCGGGCAAGAGAAGGCCCTATGTCCAGCGGGGGAAGAGAGATTGTATTATCTTGCACCGAAGTGCTTGTACAGGGGCATACAAGCGAGCGAATAAGAATGGAGGTGGAGAACAAAGCCTAAGTCTAGCAGTGCTATGCCTATACCTTGCAGCTATGGAGCTCGAATGTCTTAGAATGCTGTCCGATGCTTGTTCGAATCCCTCAAACTAGCCCCTGACATCCCCTTTTATAGGCCAAGGGGAGGCTCAGGTGTACAGGAACCCTAGGGCTGTCATAGGTGATGACGTCGAGGGGGTGATGCCGATCGTGTCATGGTTGATGTAGAGGCGTCCACCGGGCATGGCTTGCCCTGTAGCGACGTGCTTGGAGACGATGGCTATCCTCCAGCGGTGTCACGACGACGTCGTAGGTGGTCGGTGAATGACCCGTGCCCATCCGTGGGCGTGCGAGTCCCTGTAGATGTCGCATTGAGAGTTGTTAGAGTGCGGACCGAAGGCGTTGAGGTCCAAGTCGAGGGGTGCTCGGAGAGGGGGGTCGAGGCCTGAACGGATAAGGCCGAGCTCCGGGAAATACGGTACGGGTGTTGACAATCGCGTCTTGAGGGGGTGCCTGAAGAGCCATAGTGTCCGGCATGATGTAACAGTGCGGTATGAACCGATGATTCTCCGGGTATGGTCGGTAAAAGGAGGATTTGACCGTCGTACCTGGTCACTGTAACACTGCTGTGGCCATGAGATTAGGAAGGAGTTGATGGGAGTATTAAATGCCCTGGATCCCGTACGGAAAGTAGGTGAGCCAAAAGGAGGGAGCAGCCGTCGACGGATGGTCGCTCACCCGTGCGGAGTTCCGTCACTCGACGGGGGGTCGGCCGCCCGTGCTGTGATCCATCACTCGAGGCCCCCGTCGAGGGAGGACGCATACGGATCGGTGCATCCTATTTCTGGGCCGGCTCAATACGGATCAATCTATGGGTGTTGGGCCTTGTCTCGTTGAGGAACCGTTGACTTAATTTGTGGGAAGGTTTTTCAGGGATTTACGCTAATTACTTGAGAATTATTTGTCCTGGGTCAGGTCTAGGTACCCGACATCCGGCATGCGTGTCTCTGCCGAATAGCGCTGGCCGCGTTCGACGTCTCCGCCGAGCGGGTTGCGTCGTAGCCTGCGTGCGCCGTCTCCGCATGGCGGGAGCTACCACCTCCGTCGAGCAGAAGCAGGTGACCGCAAGTCATCTTATGGATTCAGTTTCTATTTGGATTTTTAGGCACTGATTCTTTTTTTGCCACCGGTTTCATATCGGAGGTCACCGCTGATCACAATCAGCAGGTAATTAATTAGAGTTTCCGTGCTTCGATCTGCATCCGCTGCCCGCCGTCGTCGTTGGATTTTGTTCGTTCAATCCTGCGCCCACCGGCGGCTCCGTGCAGGCATTGGCAGTGAAGGCTGATTCATTTATCTTTGGATTTTTATCTCTTGATTTGATTTCGGCATGTTAGCTTTGCTACATTGGTGTAATTCTGTCAAGAAAGTATATACACATACGCCCTTTTCAAAAGTATGCACATATATTTAATTATCAGAAAAGAGTGAATACATATTCTCCTTGTTTTGTATATTTCCATACGCCATATACTCCTATCATGATGTTTAGGATGCACTTATAGATCTCGGCGTATGTGTGCATACTAAATTCCAGAAAAAGTATGTGTGAATACTCTTTTCTAAAAAGTATATATACAGATACTCTCCATTCTAAGTATGTACAGATACCCCATTCCAAATAGTATGTATAAATACTCTATTCCAAGAAGTATGTATACATACTCCACTCCAAATAGTATGTACAGATACTCTATTTTAAAAAGTACACACGGATACTCTATTCCAAAATATACACCCCATTCCAAAATGTAGGTATTTTGATATTTTGATATTAAAATAGTACGTACGTACAAAAAGTTGTATGTACGTGCACTGACACATACCAAAATTTTAAATATGTCTACACCGATCTGCTTAGCATCCTAATTTTCTGGGAGTAGACCAACTTGTTGCCGTCAAATGCGTGCACCTGCATGTGTCTATATATATATATATATATATATATATAGATCCTGGACTTCCAATGAGTAATGTAGAGCCATGACCAGACCACCTGGTCTGGTGCCACCCAACCTACCTAGCAGACTAGCCGAACTGGACCAGCATGTTGGCCCACCGGCCGGCCCAACCGGCCCATGATATATATAAAATGCTCCAAACCCTAATAAGGCCCACCCCCCCAACCTGGCGACGGAGCGCGGGCGCCGCGGGCCCCACCCAAACCCAGCCGCCGCTTCCCACCCCACGACGCCCGGCGGCGCTCCCTCACCTCGCGGAGCTCCTCCCTCGCCGGCGATGATGGAGCTCCCGGCGGCGCTCCTCTCTCACACCGAGCAGAGTCCCTCCAGCCGCCCCCAACCTGTCGCCCCGCTGCAGCGCGCGTCGCCGCGCCCGGATGGAGCCCGCGCCTTCGTCCCGTGGAGCTCGCGCTTCTCCATCCCCTGGCGGCGCATCCGCTGCCACCCTCTCCGCACGCTCGCGATGGCGGCATGGCCCGCCACTCACCTGACCGACGGCGGCGTGTCCTCCCATCGCCCCTCCCCTCCCCCACCGTTGACGGCGCGGCGCCGCCCGGAGCTGCAGCGGCGCGGCCCCGCCTCTCCCTCACGTCCGATCCGCGACGGCGGAGCTTGAGCACGCGGCGGCGCGGGCCATGGGCGCGTGGTTGGGGAGCCACAGGCGCGCAGGGGAGCTGGCGCGCTCCGTGGCGCGGCCCGGCTCTTCCACGAGCACCGGCGGAGCGGCCCGGGTGCGCGGTCCCGCCCCTTCCTGTCCTGCGCATGCGCGTGGCCCAGCCGCTCCCCTGCGGCCGACGACTTCGTCCCCGAGCAGCGTCGGCGCGCCACTACCCCTTCCCCGTCCGGCGGCTTGGCCTCGCTCTTCCTGGCCAGCGACGGCGTGAATCTGCGGTGGCACGCCTCTCCGGCGACCCTCTCCGACCGGCGGCGCGACCGAACTCGAGCGCACTCCCATGCCCCTGGTGCCGCGTCGGCGTCCGCCCCTCCCCAACCTTCGACGGCGCCGCCTCCGCCCCTGCCCCGATCTGTGGCGCCTCGGACAGAGAAGGGCATGGCGCACGCAGCGGCTGCCTCCCACCCCGGCAGATCGGCGATGGCACGGCTCCGGACCTCCTGAGCAGCGACGGCGTGGCACCACGCCCTCCCCAAACAGCGGCTGCTCGTCCCTGCGTCCTACTCGACCAATGGCGGCGCAGCTAGGGGCCTCCCTGGGCAGCGGCGGTGCGGTGCCGCCCCTTGAACATCATGCACGGCGACACCCGGACCTCCACGGGGTTTGTATGCATCATGCCATGCGGTTTGTATGCAGCGGCAGCACCCCCTTCATTCCAGTGGCCGGCGTCCCAGCCCATGATGGTGGCGGTTTGTATGCAACGGCAGCACCCCCTCCATTCCAGTGGCTGGCGTCCCGGCCTCCATTGCAGCGGCATCATGCCGTGCCTTGAACACCATGTACGGCGACACCCGGACCTCCATGGGGTTTGTATGCATCATGCCATGCTGTTTGTATGCAGCGGGAGCACCCCCTCCATTCCGGTGGTCCGCGTCCTCTCTCCTCCGGCAGTCCCCCCACGGCCAACAGGGGCAACAGCGGCCCTGCATGCGACCTTCGATGGCCTCCAGGCGACGGTGCGAATGCTCCTTCCCCTCCCTGCATGGCTCCTTCCTGTCCAGGGCTCCGGTGACGGCCAGTGAGGTTTTTATGCATTTTTTTCCTTTTTTAGGCTTCTTTAGCCATATGTTTGTATACTCAATGTTTGTATGCATATTGCAGCTTTGACGTGATCTGTGGAGGTGCTTGCTGTGGATCTGTTGGCCACAACGTCCGCAGCGGCCGCTGGCCAAGGTGAGCCTCTCGAGCCGCCATGTCGTCCATGCTCTAAACTGCGATGTGGTTGCATTATTTTTATGCTTGCAAGCATATGTTTCTATGCATCGTTAAACTGCGATGTGGTTGCATTATTTTTATGCTTGCAAGCATATGTTTCTTTGCATCGTTAAACTGAGATATGTCATTCAGTAGGTGTAATGTGTTTCCTGTGATGTGTCCAGGGCAAGGAGGCCACCACCCCTTTGTGCAACCGGCGTGCACGGGCAACTACGGTGGACGGCAGCCGCCAGCCCCTTGCGTGGATTTCATCCTGTAGGAACTTTTATTCATTGCCTCTGACACTTTTATGCATTCTCTCTGGCACTTTTATGCTATAACTGGGACTCATCGGCGAGCATGTTTGTTTATATGCATGTTAAAATTGAGATCGAAAATGTTTGTATGCATATAACTGAGAGATCAAAAATATTGGTGTTCATATGCTTTGTAATATGAATAAAAACTTGCTGGGCATCAGTTTGTTTGTTTAAGAAACTGGTTAAGATCTTGATCTGTTTGCGAGCTCGCGTAGTCTAGTTGTTGATTTAATTTTGTTGATTAATATGCTCAAAAAATTGTTCTTAGTTTATATGCTTATTTCCTAGGTTGCAGTTACGAACTTAGTATCGGTGAAAATTGTTTGTATGCAATGGTTTCTATGCAGTTGTGCCTGCTAAAGCATGATTATATGCCTGTTTTGCCGCTATAAGGATTCTGCGCGTGCTAAAGCATGTTTATGTGCCTGTTTTCTACTGTAAGGTTTTGGCAATTAGTGTTTTTGCCCCTACTTTTGATACGTAATTGTGATTTTGCCCTTGTTTTTTTAACTTTGCGATTTTGCCCTTGTCGACTAACAAGTCTGTGTGATTTTGCCCCTGTTTGTTTGTGATTTTGCCCCTGTTTTGACCATTGACTAGGGGCAAATAGGGGCAAAATCGCACAGACTTGCTAGTAAACAAGGGTAAAACCACAAAGTATAAAAAACAGGGGCAAAATCACAAACTCAATACAAAACAGGGGTAAAAATGCAAAAGCCCCTAAGGTTTTTATGCATGGTAAAACTTGTTTCTATGCATGCCTTGCCTTTGTTGCTGCTATATTTGGTAATTCCTCGGTAGAAAAAAGACTTTTGTTAGTGAAATTAATTTCTATCTATTCTATTCATGCTTTTCAAAGTTCTGTGCAATTAACTAGCTTAATTTGGTGATCGTATAACAAGTTTTTGCTATAATTCCTCAGTAGAAAAAAGATTTTAATGTAGCTGACATCACAACAGGTTTCTATGCCTTCCTATAACATGTTTCTATGCCTTTCTTGCCGCTTTTTAAGGTTTTTGCCCATGTTAAAATATGTTTGTATGCATGGTTCTCAATAACTAATCACTGTATTGATCTTGTAGGAACTGGAGCATCGTGGCTCAATCTGTGTGGACGGCTCCACTTTGGCAGCCATGCTGAGTGCCTTGTGGGTACGATGCCCCTCGGCGACATCTTCAACAACTAGGACAACCTGCATTTGGTCATTGTGTCTGTAATTTGAATACAAATTGTGATTTACATTGTGATGAGAGTTGCATGTAACAGTGGAGATACCAGAGGACCACGCCTTATGATGTTGCTTTTCTATTACGCAATGTTTAGCTGGTGTTACATAATAACTGTTCTTGCTCATCCATATTTGTTTCATATATTTATGTTGTTAGTAAGCAACTTTGTATATTTATTGTAACGTCCATCTCGTTGAGAGTTTTATTTATGTTGTAACACATTTAATTTTTATTCATTGAACAACTAATTTGTACGCAATGTTTCTGCGGATGTTGAGTATGGATTCTATGAATTTTGATCGGTTGTCACTTGTTCTTCAAATTTCAAATTTTGGAGAAAAGATTGTTTCCATGTGTTTATGCTGGGGGTCTCCATGTTCTATGCATTGTTAATGTGGTTATTATATACCCTCACAATAGGAGGGGTCGTTATGCGGTGTCAAAAACTGTTCTACGCATTTCGACAAGCAATTCTATGCATCCACAGCCTTCAAGTGCTAGTATCATTCAAGTGTTTGTGATGTAAATTTCAAATTTTGGAGGAGACAGAGCAACTAGCCATAATTTTTAAATTTTTATTCATTCAACCAATAATTTTTATACAACGTCGGCGCCAAGAATTTTTTATGCATTTTGACCGAGGACTATATGCATCCAACAGGCCATCATGTATCATGATTCAAATTTCAAATTTATGAATTTCAAAATTTTTCAAAAATTCAAAGTGAATTTTGAATCGTGCACAAAAATGTTAGGAGTTCAATGATGAAACCCGTTTTTGAATTGGATGCTTTATTGAGGAATTATCACGAAAAAAGAAAGAGAATTAGATGAGATGCATGCCTGCACGCGCACATCAGCTTTGTCAGCTTGTGTTAGCCATGTCAGCTATTGTCTGATGGAACACCCAGCTCAACGAGAGGTTTTTATGCATCGACGACTTGACTTTAGTTCACCCAACCACTAACTTTTATACATGGTCGTGACAAGAACCTTTGTATACAGTTTGCTCCAGGATTTTATGCGTTTGTGTGGCTGGGACCCCAGGAGGTCACGCCACATACGCGTGTGTCAGCTGCAAAAGGCTCTGTGAGTTGGATGGTTGGGGCTTCTCCTAAGCTATTGGGAGCCCGAGGCTCCCAATAGTTTGACTATATATATATATATAGCAGGGAGCAGCAATGGGAGGTTTGGAGGTACCTATGCTTTCAGGATGGCATGGTGCGTGCGTATGATGGAGTTGGAGTTGGCGCTGATGACGTTCTCTATATCCGCGAACTACAACTTCTCTAGCTGCTCCTTGATCTTGTCTGGCACGCTATTGTACTACTATAGGCCCTTCTCGTCCACCCGAGGCGCATCTTGCGGCGGTGCGGTTACCCTGTCTTCTTTTGCCAGGATGGAGCACTGCGTAGTGCTAGCAAGCTGCCCTTGCGCCACAATGTCAAACTGCTGCCGTGATGGACACCACATGGGCAAAACAGCCCTCCAAAACCACCCAAGGGGGCGATTTGCATGGTTTATGGAAGTTTAATATGTTCAATATCTGGTTTTATACTTCAGGGTGTAGGTTAGGCACAGGCCAATACCTCAAGAGGTTAAGTAGACCTTTTCCAATCAAAAGATTAAATAAAGCAAGGGAGGTTAACAGAGAATCACTTAGGCAAGAGCTTATGTCAATGATGCAAGAAATACAAGGACAAGCATCATTACAACAGGTAATATTAGTGTAAATCTTAACTTGTCAAACATATTAAGTTAATGTGTTTATCTATCTCTAGGTTCTATGCCTACCTGCTGCTGGTTTAGTCTTCTCTTTTTTTGTCGAGCTGAAATCATGCATGTGCTCAGGTAGCTGGCTACAAACCATGCTTATAGTACTTTGTTTCTTACTAAAGGCATTGTTATGGTATAGACATCATGCATATCCGCTGAAATTTGAACGTGTAAACATCATTTTGTACTTTCAAACTCTAGACATGATTTTTCTAACCAAACTTTAAATGTAGGGTAACAAAGATGAGAGACAAATCGCTGAGGTTGATGCGGCAACAAACTTGGTCGAAGGAAATTTAAAAACAATAGAAAGTGAAGAAACATCATATCAGCGGGTAGCTCATATTGAAGAGTGTTTAGTGTTGTCACGTCAGTCCATAGTATGGGGCCTAATTTTCCCTCCAACTATTTATTCGCAGGATAACTTAATTACATCACAGCCCGCTGCAAATACAACTCACAGCTACTACCAGGGATAGGTACTTGTCGCACTAGCAGCACACCGGAAACACAACTCCCATATACAACGCGTGCAGCTACAGGTAATACTTGCGCAACAAGGAGTGCTGCAAATAAGCCATCAACATGCCAAAACAATAGAGGGAATCCAACAATTTCTTATACTACTACAAAAGCACTAAAGGATGATGCGGCTAAGAAACATTAGGCAAATGGAAAGACTAAGCTGACAATATATAGGTGATATTTTTTAACTCCACTACCTATGAATATTTCTGAATCTGATTTGTGTTGAGAGTGTTTTTTATATATACCTGATTGACTTGTAGAATTGATAGGTTATGAGGGTGCTACGCTAGCCAGAAAACAAAACTTTTCTACCTCCTAAACCGGGATCTACTACCAGACATAGATCATAGGATTACCACTAGACGAGTAGGTGCAGCGAAAGACTCGATTGAGTTGAACATGTTGCAGCAGTGTCGTATAGTTGCGTGATCGTCCGTCAAGTATACCCTTCGCTTGCAGATCGTCCGAGCATGTTCCCGACTAGTCCGACCAGTCGCCGACCAGCTACCGACCATCGTGATCGATGAGGTCCGTCCTTGTGCCGCAGATGCAGCACTCCAAGGTATCACACACATGCGGAAAGAAGCAATGCGCAACCAGACTGCTAGGTCCGCGAGGAGCAAAGGCGTGAGCGTGAAGTGTGCGACAGCGGCTGAATAGATCAAGCTATCAATACCATCCTTTGCCTCGCCCCTACCCCTACTTATATAGGCGTCCCTATGCGACCCCAACCTAGAGGCCCATCAGGAACCCTAAGCCTTGTCTAATCCGGGTCCAACCCGAATTAGGCTTCCAGCCCTTAAGCGTGCGACCCTATGGGTTCACGCACACATAGACATGGGCCGAGTACTCCTACTTGCCCAATAGATGACAGCAGCTTCTAGCAAGGTGTGACAACTCCTATGCATACATAGAGATCATATCAGGCGAACCACTACGACCACTTACAAGTTATTCCCTTTGCCACTCGATATATGGTTCAACTCGTGGGTTAACACTTAACCCAAGTATGGCCATGCATTTGTTAATCCAATCACTTGAGTGATCCAGTGATATCTCTCTCACGTAGAGAGGGGCAAATTCCATCTTGACTGTCTATGTCTCACAGCATGCTTTCCGACCACCCGAAGACCATATTTATAACTACCCAGTTACGGAGCAACGTTTGGCAATCCCTAAGTAGGCCGTTTCACATTTTGAATACATACCACAGTCTCAGGTCTAAGGACATAACGTACATGACGTGAATAGAGACTTTCTCATGTTGGGTCAGTCCAGCCTACATGTCATACATGTGCTCACATTATTAGTTCAACATCTCCATATCTATGACTTGTGAAACATAGCCATCAACTAATATATGCGCTGGTCTAATATTCAAGTGTGTTCTCACATGAACGCCAACCAGGGACAACATTAGAATAAACATTTAAGTAAAGAGTTCTACAAACAATTCACATGACTGCCAATCAATACAAGTTGTCTATAATGAATATTAAATGAACAATCAATGCATGTCATAGATACAAACGGAATATCATCATCTCTATGATTACCTCTAGGGCATATTTCCAATAGTATCCCACTTGCACTAGAGTTAATCTCTAAGATGTCTAATCCCCATAGACCTCATGTGTGCCTCATGCTTAGGCTGTGGAAGAGACTTTGTCAAAGGATCTACTATATTCAAATTTGTATGTATTTTGCATAATTTAATCTCTTCTTGTTTCACAAACTGTCGAATGAGATAAAACTTCCGGAGTACATGTTTGTTCTTCTGGTGATCCTAGGCTGCTTAGCCTGTGCAATTACCCTATTGTTATCACAATGTAAATTCAATGGGCCCGATGCATTCGAAAACACACCAAGTTCAATGAGGAACGTCCTCAACCAAACACCTTCCTTTGCAGCTCCATCAGCCATAATGTACTTGGCTTCTGTTGTAGAATCGGTCACCGTTTCCTGCTTGGAACTCTTCTAGCTTACTGTACCACCATTTATTGTGAACACAAAACCTGATTGAAATAGTGAATCATCTGCTTCGGTTTGGAAGCTAGCATCGGTGTAACCATTTACAATGAGCTCCTCCTCACCTCCATAGATTAGGAACACATCCTTAGTCCTTCTCAAGTACTTAAGAATGTTCTTGATCAGCGTCCAGTGACTCTCATCAGGATTAGCTTGGTACCTGCTCGCAACACTTAGAGTACATATCATGGCATACATGATGGAACCAACTGCCAAAGCGTATGGAACCTTACTCATGCGCTCGCACTCAGCATCAGTGGAAGGACACTGCTTATCACTGAAACGCATGCCATGTGACACATGCAAGAACCCTTTCTTAGATTGTTCCATGTTGAACCGCTTCAACACCTTATCAATGTACGTATCCTGGCTTAATCTTATTAGCCTTCTCGACCTATCTCTATAGATCTTTATGCCCATGATGTATGCTGCTTCTCCTAAATCCTTCATAGAAAAACTATTATTCAGTGAAGTCTTTACGGATTGCAACATCGGAATATCATTCCCGATCAGTAATATGATCTACATACAAGATCAAAAACACCACGGCGCTCCCACTTTTCTTCTTGTAAACACAAAGTTCTTCTTTATTCTGATGGAAGCCAAACCCTTTGACGACCTCATCAAAACAAATATTCCAACTCCGAGATGCTTGCCTTAACCCATAGATGGATTTCTTAAGCTTGCATATTTTTCCAGCATTATTAGGATCAACAAAACCTTTGGGTTGTGTCATATACACATCGTCTTCCAAATATCCATTCAGAAAGGTTGTTTTAACATCCATCTGCCATATCTCATAATCGAAATACGCAGCAATTGCTAGAATGATCCGGATAGATTTAAGCATTGCTACCGGCCAGAACGTCTCGTCGTAGTCAATTCCTTGAACTTGCCGAAAACCCTTTGCGACAAGCCAAGCTTTATAAACATGAACATTTCCATCCATATCATTCTTCTTTTTAAATATCCATTTTCTCTCTATGGGTTTTACCCCATCAGGCGGGTCAACCAAGTTCTAAACCTGATTGTCTCCCATGGAATCTATGTTGGATCTCATGGCACTCTGCCATTTCTTGGAATCTGGGTCCATCATTGCTTCTACATAATTCGCGGGTTCATCATTGTCCAACAACAACAGATCCCCACGCAATTCATGAAGTCTTGCTGATCTTCATGGTTGGGGTGGTGTACCAACCACCGGTGTGTCGACCATCGGTGTCTCAACTTGTTCTGCTATATTAACATCACTTATAGAGTCATTCCCTGCTGGCTCCCCTTGAACTTCTTTAAGATACACCTTCCGACCACTCCTATCTCCTTTGAGAAACTCTTTCTCTAGGAAGACACCATTCCGAGCAACAAACACTTTCCCCTCTGATCGGTTATAGAAGTAATACCCTAAAGTTTCCTTTGGATATCCCACGAAGAAGAACTTGTCTGACTTTGGTGCTAGCTTATCAGATATCAACCGTTTGACATAAGCTTCGCAACCCCAAACTTTTAGAAAAGACAAACTGGGACACCGACCAGTCCACATCTCATATGGTGTCTTATCTACGGACTTAGATGGTACCCTGTTTAGTTCAAAATCAGCTATTTCTAGAGCATAACCCTAAAACAATAAAGGTAGGTCCGACCAACTCATCATAGACCAAACCATGTCCAACAAAGTCCGATTACGACACTCGGACACGCCGTTCCTTTGCGGTGTTCCGGGTGGCATAAGTTATGGAATAATTCCACAACTCTTAAGATGACTGCTAAACTCATGACTTAAGTATTCACCTCCACGATCAGATCGCAAGGCCTTAATCTTCTTTCCACGTTGATTCTCTACTTTATTATGAAATTCTTTAAACTTTTCAAATGCTTCAGACTTATGCTTCATTAAGTAGACATACCCATATCTACTAAAGTCATCAGTAAAAGTTATGAAGTATTGGAATCTGCCTCTAGCTGTCATGCTCAGTGGTCTGCACACATCAGTATGTATGAGTTCAGTCAGACGCTCTCTCAGGAAACCTATGAAAGGCGCCTTGGTCATCTTGCCGAGCAGGCAAGCCTCACATGTATCGTAAGATTCAGAATCAAACGAAGTTAAAAGCCCATAAGCATGGAGCTTCTTCATGCGATTCTCACTTATATGACCCAAACGACAATGCCACATATAGGTAGGACTAAGTCATTAAGCCGAGGCCTTTTAGCACTAACATTACAAACAGATGCATCATCAAGATTTAAAATAAATAACACATTCACAATGGATGCAAAAGCCACAAACATGTCATTCTTGGAGATCATACAATCATTGTATTTACTTGCAAAAGAATAACCATCCTTCATCAAACATGAAGGTGACACAATGTTTTGACTTAAGGTAGGAACAAAATAACAATATTCAATTCTATAATAAATCCTGATGGCAGGTGAAGTTGCATCGTCCCAACGTTCAACGCAGCAACTCTTGTGTTGTTGCCCACGTGGAAGTCAACCTCTCCCCACACTTCTACTTCTTATCATTCCTTGCATCATATTGCAAATATGAGCAACCGATCCGGTATCAAATACCTAAGAATTGATATAAGAGTTAGCGAGAAAAATGTTCGTAACGTGAACAACAAGAGTACAAGTAGCAGTAGTACCTTTACCACTGCCATCGTTCTCTAAGGACGTTAAGTACTCCTTGCAGTTCCTTTTCCAGTGACCTTTCCCCTTACAGTAAAAGCAATCTGAATTTGCAGATGGTCTAGCTTTGGCAGCAGATGGGTTTGGCTTAGAGATCTCATCTTTAGCCTTGCCCTTCTTCTTCTTCCAAGAATTGCCCTTCCTCTTAAATAGAGGTCTGTTCTGGAGCGCCAACACTTGGCTACTGTCGGCACCTTTCTTGATGTTGGCCTCTATTGTTTTCAGCATGCCACATAGTTCATTCAAGCCCCTCTCCATCCTATGCATATGGTAGTTCGAGATAAAGTTTCCATAGCTGGGTAGAAGAGATGCAAGAATGAAATCAGTAGCTAACTCTTGGCCAATTGGGAAGCCTAGCTTGTCCAACCTCTGAGTGTAACCAACCATCTTGATTACGTGTGGTCCTACAGTTGCGCCTTCTGCTAGCTTGGTTTCAGCAAGCACCTTAGAGACATTGAACCTTTTAGTCTTAGCTTGTGTTTGGAACATCTCCTCCAGCGCCATGATCATATCGTTCACTGAGTGATTATTATTGAACTGCATCTGCGGATCAGGTTCCATACACGCAAGCATAAGGCAACCCACTTCAAGATCAGCATCACATGCTCTCCTGTAAGTGGTTCTTTTAGCAGCAGTTGCATTTTCATTAGGCTCATCCGGTAATGGGGTGTCTAGAATTTCTTCCTTTTTCTCAGCCCTGAGAACAATTCTCAGGTTACGGATCCAATCCACGTAATTTGTTTCATTCAACTTATCTTTCTCAAGTATTGAACTCAAAGTAAATGGTTGATTGCGGGTGGCCATTTATCTACAACAAAAGAAATGTAAAATACTAAGACAATGTATCCATGAAGAGTAAATCATATCAAATAGAAACTACTCCCACTAAAATCAATATGCCTCAATTGATACTTAGTGATTCAAGACCCACAACTAACATGCCGACCAGTGAGCTTTAGCATCACCGCTGGTCAGTATGGTAGATCAGTAAGCAACACCTTGCTAATCATATCTCATATGACTCTTGTTGTTAGGCCAACATCTCTATGCCGAGCACTCAACCTTCCCATGCTTCAAAGTCCCTAACCATTAGGATGACTTTGTTCAAGGAACCAAACCTTCTTGCTGTAAATATCCGATACGAACCTGCCTAGTCAAGGAAAACCAGTGGCACCCTAATTTCATAGACCCACCACCGATCATACAAGACTTATGATAGTGCAAGGTTTGGGAAAGCATACAACTTAAACATTGCTGAGGGATCATTCTACTTCACTACCGCTCGAATGTAGAAAAAACATTATAGCATGTGAAATATAACATAGTAAGAACAACATAAACACAAATATGACTTGGTATAGCCCATTGATCCTTTGAGATCTACATCTCAATGTCAATCTGTTCGTCATGATGATCTCCATCTCCATGGTCCGTGAATGTCATCCATCTGTGGTGCCTCCGCCAAGACTAGCTATCACTACCGTGAAATTAATTTACATAGTCGCAGATCATCAAAGATTGGCATGCAGGCCATTATATCAGAGTGACAATATCTTTTATGGCTCCTGCCCATATTGTCCTCATGACATGCAAGCCATGAATTAATTACATACATGCATCTCATACACATAAGGGCTATACCAATCACGAATCCTACAAAACAGAGCTAGGCGATACCGACGTCTAACGTTGCAGGGCCTAAAACTCTATTTTCCAAGTAGTTTTTTGCAAATCTAATTTCACCGAACCACAACTTCAAGGTGGAGAATCGAATGTAAAATTTTGTTCTCTATGATTTTTGTTTAGAGTTCGTCTCAATCCGAGTTACGGTTTAAAAGTTATAGCTATTTTACCGAACAACACTTTTCTCGGCAACCGAGTGCCCGGCAGCAGATCCCATCTACTACCGCCGCACATCACATGTGCATGGCACTTGACCTAGGGTTCAATTCGATCAATCTAATTGATCTCAAACTTGCCATGACTGGATTTACATGTATCACTTAACTCGGATGGCGGAATTCTGACCGGTACGAGTAGATCGTTAGAAGACCAACATGGCAAGACGATGAACCAAGATCAGAGACTCATCTACAACGGCGCATATCACCATATGCACATAGCTGGACCTATAACAAAGCAGCTACAGCTTTGATACCACTGAAGGGTTATGAGGGTGCTACGTTAGCCATAAAACAAAACTTTTCTACCTCATAAACCAGGATCTACTAGCAGATATAGGTCACAGGATTACCACTAGATGCGCAGGTGTAGCGGAAGACTCGATGTAGTCTAACGCGTCGCAGCAGTGCCATGCAGTTGCGTGGTCATCCGTCAAGTGCACCCTTCGCTCACGGATCATCAGAGCATGTTCCCAACTAGTCCGACTAGTCGCCGACCAGCTACCAACCACCAAGATCGATGAGGTCCGTCCTTGTGCCACAGATGCAGCACCTCCAAGGTATCACACACGTGTAGGAAGAAGAAATCCGCAACCGAACTGCTAAGTCCGTGAGGAGAAAAGGCATGGGCGTGGAGTGTGCGACGGTGGCTGAATAGATCAAGCTATCAATACCCTCCTTTGCCTCGCCCCTACCCCTGCTTATATAGGCGTCCCTATGCGATCCTGACCTGGAGGCCCTTAAGCGTGTGACCCTATGGGTTCACGCACACATAGACATGGGCCGAGTACTCCTACTCGCCCAATAGTTGACAGTGGCCTTTAGCAAGGCGTGACAACTCCTATGCATACATAAAGATCATATCAGACGAACCACTACGACAACGTACAAGTTATTCCCTTTGCCACTTGATATATGGTTCAACTCGTGGGTTAACACTTAACCCAAGCACGACCATGCATTTGTTGATCCAATCACTTGAGTGATCCAGTGATATCTCTCTCATGCAGAGAGGGGCAAATTCTGTCTTGACTGTCTATGTCTCACAGCATGCTTCCCGACCACCCGAAGACCACCTTTATAACTATCCAGTTATGGAGTAGCGTTTGGCAATCCCTAAGTAGGACATTTCACATCTTGAGTACATACCATAGTCTCAGGTCTAAGGACATAACGTACATGACATGAATAGAGACTTTTTCATGTTGGGTCAGTCCAGCCTACATGTCATACATGTGCTCACATTATTAGTTCGACATCTCCATGTTTATGACTTGTGAAACATAGCCATCAACTAATACATGTGCTGGTCTAATATTCAAGTGTGTTCTCACAAGAACGCCTACCAGGGACAACATTAGAATAAACATCCAAGTAAAGAGTTCCACAAACAATTCACATAATTGCCAATCAATACAAGTTGTCTATAATAAATATTCAATAAACCATCAATGCATGTTATAGAGACAAACAGAATATCATCATATCTATGATTACCTCTAGGGCATATTCCCAACACCTGCTAGCAAGTCTTTTGTTTAAGATTCCAATTGCTTACTTTGTCGACTCCATGCTTTTGTTGCCAAAATAATACAATTTCAGTTTACCTAATGTATATACCAATTATTAATGATTCATTTTAGGAGCAAGGTGGAGTTGGAGTGGAGTGCACGATTGATGGGATGATCAACATCAAGGCAACTATACCTTTGGTGCAGTGCTCCATAGCTCATTGCATTTTGATCTGATCAAACAGATTGTGACATTTGTCGGATACCTCATATGTTTCAGTTGTGTGTGTGTTATCTACAAATTTTGAAATTGGATTGTTTTAGTTTCATTAATTATTTGTATGAACAAAATACATTTTGGTTTAATAGATGTCTATAAATGTATCATTCATCATATATTGTTCCACATGCAATTATTATTTGTAGCTACCAAACAAAGCATTGCAATACAGACTATTGGCATAATCATTTGACATTGCAATATATGTTATAGCAACAAACAAAAATAGTGGGTGTGGCAATAGCCACCTATATAGCAACCACATTATTTAGTGTGGCAAAAGAGAGGCCACCTCTAGCAACCAAATTATTTGTCATGGCAATAGATGTTTCTATCTATAACAATCACAATATTTTGTGTAGCAATATAGAGACCTCCTCTAGCAACCAAAACATTTGTTGTGACAATAGAGGGTTCCACCTATAGCAACCACATTGACAAGTGTGGCACATTTGTCACGGTAATAAAGGGTTCCACGTATAGCAATCACATAGACCAGTGTTGCAATAGGGAGGCCACATGTAGGAACCAAATATCTATTGTGCCAATAGAGAGTCTACCTATAGCAACCATACAAATAGTGTAGCAATATAGGGTGAATCTATTGTAATGCTATTGATGCGTGGCAGTAGGGTCTATTGCAAAACTCATTGTTGTTGCTAGTGTATCTATTTCTACTCTTTGGGTATGTGGCAATAGATATCTATGGCAACACGTAGTGGTTGCTTTTACTATGGCTCGCAACACTTCATGGTGTTGCAAGAACACTCCATTGTGTTGCAATAGAGAAAGTTTATTGCAACACCAAAATAGAGTGTTGCACAATCCTATTGCTGCCATAACAGTGGCAACATCCCCCAACCAATCTTTTGTATTGCAATATTGTCTATTGCAACACTTTTATGCCATTGCATCAGGGGGAAACCTTGTAGTGTCACCACCATTGCCGGAGATGGGGAAGATGAAGGAGATGACAATGGAAAGATTCGATGGGAGAGACCGGGAGAAAGAGCCCTGTCCGCTGGTATCTCCAAGACCGGGGGTGGAGACCCGCCGGAGTGCTGGACGGCGGTAGTGGTTGGTGGTCGGCGGCGACTAACGTTGGTGAGAGCAGAGGGACGGGGATTAGGATTTGGGGTGTAGGAGCGCCACGAAGGGCTGCGGTCAGGCGGAGGGTTGGAATGGGACTAGGGTTTGGGGGTGCCGCGCTCGGAGCTTTTATAGCCCCCTGCTACCTGGCCGGCTCTGTTCCTGCTATTAGAATGAGGGCCAAGCCATGCCGCCCGGTGGGCCGAGGCCTCGGCCCAAGCACGACCTGCTTCATGCTTCGGTCTAGCATGGGCATGGTAGGAGGCCGGGTCGTGCCCTGCTCATGCCGGGGCCAATTGCTATGCTTTGGGCCGCGCCCATGGGCTGTCTGCACATTTTTACTCAGGCAGCAGCTCCCTCTGACGCCCCAAGGCGCAGCAACTTTGATTTTGATTTTTCTTTCACAGCGATTTTTCCATGTTTAGATCGAAAGAAAAATAAAATGTGTCTTGTAAATAAGTTGCTTCCGGCCTTGTTGATTGATGCACTCATCAGATTTGATTTTGCCTCCCATCTCGACTGTTGCTTCAGGGCTTGTTTTTTCTTGCAGCAACGGACGTCTAGCAGGAGCAACCGGGACTATACCATCTCTGGCAGACTAGTACCCCCATCTAGAAGAACTCTCCTGTCACTGTCGAACAGCAAGGTCAGACCACACCTTGTCTCTTCCTGGTTTCCTTTATCCCTACACGAATCATTATCTAGCATATATGTTCTTCATTTGTGCTAGCCTTGCTGTGGTAAATTGCTGCTCTTTGGTTGCTAGCTATTGTGATCTACTATATTTTGCGCAAATTAGATATTCAGTGACTAACTTTTCTTTTGCTGCTCTATTTTTTGCATTGTGATTCACTAGTTATGATGTGCTAGCTAGATATGAATTTGTTATTATGTCTTTTAGTGTTCTATTATTACTATCTGTATATGAATTTTTATTTTATTTGATTAAAGCAATTTGTGTTATTTCTAAATTGTTAATAGGTTCCTCACTGTTATCTAGTTGCCTATTGCTGCTTTATTTGGTTTTGTGACTCTGCTAGCAGCTGGTTAGCTCCTATCTTCTGGCTCAAGTTGGCAAATAAGATATTGCAGATCGTGGGTGGATGCATAGTGGTTGAAAGCGTGGTAGGATATCAAATGAGTGGCTTGATAAAACAACCCTGATCGAGATTAGTTCCGGGGTATGAAATGAAGGATTTGATGAGACAGATCGGATGGATTCTATGCTAGTTGATTTAGGTGTGGTGATGAGCATCCACCATTAGTAGATGAATCACCAACTGCTGATGAGCAAGTACATGAGCAAGCCTTGCACTCTAGTCTCTCTGCCGTTGCTCGTATGTTGGCCATTAAATCACAGTACAATCTTTCAGCGGCATGTTATGATGATTTTGTGGAACTCCTCCCTCCTAATTGTAAGATTCCAAAGGACTTCTACTGTTCACACTTATCCCGCATTATTGCGGGATAATGCAGTGTTTTAGGAAAAAAAATCTACTGTTGCTGCTGGGGTCTAGCTAGCTCCTTGCTCGCCACTATATATAATTCCATGCGAGCAAACCAAAAGGACACCACAAACAAGCCGCTAAGCAAACACAAAAGAGAGCAAATAATCATCACAATGAACTCACAAATCACCAAGTCGCTGCCATTTCTCGTTGCTCCGGCGGAGGCCATGCCCACCGGCACCGTCCCACTAAGCTCCATGGACAGAGCTCTGGCTTCCCTGCCCATAACAGCGCTGTTCGTCTACGAGAACCCCATCGATCAGCCGTCCGAGACCATCAGGAGAGCTCTGTCCCGTGCGCTTGTTCCCTACTACCCAATAGCCGGCCGCCTCGCCGTTGTAACCGGCGACCTGATGAGAATCGCCTGCACCAGCGAGGGCGTGTCGTTCGTCAGTGCGTCCACGCGCTGCACCCTGCAGGAGGCCAGGCTCTCCGACCCGCGTCCGCTGGTCACCGTCGAGGACCTCACAATCAGCTATGCTGGCCAGTACGGCAAGGACCCGCCACTGCTGCTGATGCAGGTGACCGAGTTCTCCTGCGGTGGCTTTGTCGTCGGGGTGACGTGGAACCACGTCGTCACGGACGGCGCTGGGATGGCGCAGTTCTTGCAGGCCGTCGGCGAGTTCGCCCGCGGGTTCCCCTCTTCCCCTTCCGTCTTGCCGGTGAGGGTGGACCACGCCCTCCCTGAGCTTCCCCCGCCGATAACCGCCATGACCAAAGCACTCGTCAGCAGCCAACACAGCGACTTCCCGTCCTCCTACATCACTGTTCCCCTGAGCTTCATCAACCGCATCAAGGACGAGTTCCGTCGTCGCAGCAGCGCCGGCGGCCAAGTGTCGTCGTGCACTGCGTTCGACGTGTTCACCGCCGCCATATGGAAGTGCCGTGCCCGCGCGACGATCGACAACGCCGCCAGCCAGGACGCGGCCACGGCGCTCGCTTTCACGGTGAACGTGAGGAAGCCGGCCAAGGCCAAGGACGGCTACTACGGCAACGTCTTCGCCGTTGGCCTTGCTGTCTCGATGCTGCGCGAGGTCGCCGACGGTGACATCCTGGACCTCGTGAGGCTGGTCAGGGACGCCAAGGCACGGGTCCCGTACACATTAGCTGACGGAGCGGCGTACAACGCCGACGAGAGCGGCCGGCTCAAGGGCCTAGATGTGTACGACACACTGTCCGTGACGAGCTGGTGGAATCTTGGCTTCGACGACGTCGACTTCGGCAGCGGCGGCACTGAGCGTGTCATCGGGAACATGGAGCGCAAGGTGGTGCCGGCGTGCATCCTGTGCGGGAGGAAGGACAAGGCCGAAGGCGTCGCCGCCATGGCACTCTGTGTCAAGCCAGAGCACGCAGAGGCCTTCCATGCACAGCTGCGAAGCCTCATGTGACGTGAACCGGTATTGCCAATATAGAAATAATATATGAATCACTATTGGGAAAGGCTCTTGCCGTGTGCTAGCTGGTTTGTCTAGTTAAAAAAAACATTTGACAAACACTCGGTAAGCTTGTTTGTTTGCATAGTGTTTTTTTTTTTCACTCGACAAACAGTTTTTTTTGCCGAGTGCTGAGAATAAACACTCCACAAAGACAACTTCAAAGAACATTTCAAAGCAGTAAATTAATTGAAATAAAAATATTTTCAACTATAAAGTTGTATAACCCATCAAGATATATAATTTTTGGTTATTTTTTCATATGACAAAATGAAAGTAAATTGGTTTACAAATTTAACATATATCTCTTGTATATAAAACTATAAGAGAGATATATAAGGTTTGTGAACAATGTTAGAACCACCACGTCGAATGAATAAATGAGCAAACAACAAAAATAAAATTTTTAAATCTTAAGAAGTTATGAAATTTTGTAGTCTACAATTTTTTATTTGAAATAATCTTGTCATGCAAAACTAAGTTTGAAATTCAATAATCTAAAATTTAATTTTTTTTAAACAACCTCAGATCGAGAAACTCCCTAAATAACAATTGTAGATTTAGAAAAGTTATAAAACTTTATAATTGATACCTTTTTTATTTAAATTTATTTAGGACCTTAAACAAATAATTTATATTTGCTTAATATAATACGTGGGAACCGAAATGAAATATAGACACAAATGACAATGTGGTGCAATGGTAGAAGGGGGTATGCGTGAGGGGAGGTCGTGGGTTCCAATCCGGCTGCCCCGTAGCATGCGAATTTACGCAAAAATTGTCGAGACTTGCAACTTCGATGAAGACAATGGGCTCCGGCCGGTTGAGGATGAAGACAATGGGCTCCGGCCGGTAGAGGCCTCCCCCGATTAATTTTTTTGCTATTTTTTACGTGTTTTTGGGTTCAAAATTTGCCGGCTGTTTTTGTTTTGCCGAGGGTCAACTCAGCACTCCGTAAAGATTTTGCCGAGTGACCGACAGAAAACACTCAATAAAGCACTCTTTGTCGTCATAATGTAAGCCGAGTGACCTATATGTTCCTAGATTGGCACTTGGTAAAGGTCTTGCTGATTGTTTTTTGGGCATTGTCGAGTGCCTTTGGTGACTCGGTAACCAGATTCTGATAGTCAATAATGTTTCTATAGCAAAGCCTGTAGTGCACACACAAACAAACATAGTCCCTTTTTACAATATTTTAAGTTAAAGCTATCTATGATTTATTTTACAGTTTTCTTATATTGTGTAAAGAAAGATTATAGACACGCGTTGGGATACATTACAGACGCACAAAGGCATGTCCATTCATTTGCGTCTGTAATAATGAAATACTACTTACGCGAGTTAGCAACAAATGGTTGTAACACCTACCAACACGCGTCTCTAATTTCTTCTAACATCGACAGGTGTCGGTAAAACCACGTCTATAATAATTGACACAATGGACACATGTCAATTACACCCGGCCGTAGTAAAAATCTAATTATAGACGAGCGTTGTTATCATGTGACTATAATTGTTGCAAACACTACAGACGTGCGTTGCCAACACGTGATGGTAGTACTTACTAAAATTACAGACATGTTTTGCCAACACGCGGCTTTAGGGCTTGCTAAAACTAGAGACGCATGTTGCCAAAACACGACTCAAGTAAGATCCACTACGGATGAAGTTTCCCAAACGCGACTCAAGTAAGATCCACTACAGACGAAGTACATAAACTCATCTATAGTAAGAGTCGTACTACAGACATGTGCGACGAACGCACGTATGAAGTGAATTAGATACGGGTTTGTACTTAGATTATTGTTCAAATTAAAACATGTTTTTTGATTTCAAACACGTTTGTACCAATATGGAGTCTAGAGACATGTCTGTGCTACAGAGGTGTCTGTATTAAGGAGAATACTACATATGTGTTAAATTATTGGATCTTATTAGACCAATCCACTCCTAATGTCTTGCTTGGTTGCGCATGTATTTATCTCATTCTACATGTGTTAGAATGGATATAGAAGTGTAATTAAACCTAGTTTCATTCCATTCCATTCCGCGTTGTTGACGTCGAAAGTGATCTGGACCAACACACTACGAGGGCTTTGGACGTCCGGGTTGCCACGGACCGAAGAACGCAGTTGGACCAACACCTTTCGCGGTCAAGAGCAGTGAGGTTTACGAGTAAACCACCAAAGGATAACCAATATGCTTGCGTGACGAAGAACGGCTAGTTTCTGAGCAAACTAGCAAAGAAGCCTTCGAAGCTCTCGCCCGGGAGGGACCCCGTCGGGGCAAGAATGTCGCCGGGTTGCCCTAGGTTGGCTGGCAAGCCTAGGACGCCATCCTCGGTCACCTGGATCAAGAGATAAACAACATAGGAGCTGAAAAAGAAAGTAAAGATGGGAGATAGGTTGATTTGTTTGTCGATCGCCATCCTCGGTCACCTGGATCAAGAGATAAACAACATAGGAGCTGAAAAAGAAAGTAAAGATGGGAGATAGGTTGATTTGTTTGTCGATTGTGTAGTTAGATTCCATCAATCGGCCGTCACCCTTTATATTTATAGGGCGGCTGGTCTTTCCGTTACAAAGCCGAATACAAAAATATCATTTGAATCCAAACCCTAGCTGAATCAAATCCAATCCATGCCGTATCCCTTTTCACCTGAATCCAATCCCTAAATCAATCCCACAATCCTCCCTGATCCACCTTCCTATCTCGCATAGATCATCGTTCTCCATCAGATCCAGCTGGTTTTGATCTGTTTCCTCGTCTCTGCCTTTGGACTCCTCTCCTCATCCCCTTCTTGGGAGGCACAGGATGGAACTCGAGGTGAGCTCCAGCGATCGACGACTGGTTGCCCAGTGCACCTCGTCCTCGGTCTCGTGGATCGTTTTTATCGGAGGTCTTCTCTTCTCTGGCCAGATCCCCCTCTCAGAGCCTCCTGCTCCGCCATCACCCTTCTTATTATTTTTCTTCTGTCGAATCCACCGTTGTGTTCCTCTGCTCCCTTCCCAGTTCACCCTCTTCCCTCAATCACCAAAGACCCTGATCTTGCCCCTCACCATCTTGCCCCTCACCGTTGTCACACCGGTTCACTCCCTTTCAGAGTCGTCATGATCTACTCTGTCGATGAGTTCCTTGGCTCCAATATCCTTACCTCTGTTATTCGCTGCCTTCTGCCTCTCCTCACCATGGTTAATCACCCCACCACCGCCATGACCCCCTCTCCCATGGTGGATCCACCTCCAGCTCCTCCACCTCGAATCCCACCAGATCCTCCACCGCGCAACCTGCCATCGCAGGCTACTTCGCCCATTCCGTTACTCAACGGTGCTCTGCAATCTTCGGCTCATGGCGCTCCTCAGCATCACCAACACACAATGGCATCTGCAGGCTCTGGTGCCGGTTGCAACGGCGCTGTGGGCGCCATATCGTTCTTGGCATGGAACTGCCAGGGAGTGGGAGGATCCCTACACAGTTTTAAGATGACACCTTATACGCCTGCTTACATCCACCAAGGCCCAGGTATGCTTCATATCTGAAACTATAAATTCCTCTATTTCTCACACTTCTTTAGTTAATCATTTCAATGCTGCTGGTGCTCTAGTAGTTCCTGCTCAAGGCCAGTCTGGCGGTCTTTGGTTAATTTGGAAGTACGATGTCAATCTTACCGTAGTCAATCAATCTCCTAATTATGTTTTTGCCTTATGTCATAATAACCTAGACCAGAAGCATTTTGGGTTAGTTTGTATCTATGGTGATCCGCACCACTAGAACACTGCCGCCATATGGTCACATGTGCTTGATTTTGTTGAAACTAACAATAAGTTGCCTATGCTTTGTATGGGGGACATGAACGATATTATGCATCCTAATGAAAAATTAGGTCCTGGCCGACCTGATCTTAGGCGTATTAATATTTTTTGTGAATTTGTCAAGCAGTGTGGTTTCATTGATCTCGGGTACAGTGGCCCGGCCTACACCTGGACCAACAAGTGATTCAGCACTGCTCCAACCTTTGAACGTCTTGATCGATGTCTTACCAACGCAATGGTGCATGGCGTACCCTAGGATGACTGTCTACCACCTCCCCATGCTTTGAAGCGACCATGCCCCCATTCTAACGCTTCTAAATTCTACTAGACACCATACTAACAAACCTTTCTTCTTTGAAAACTGGTGGCTTATGGAATAGGACTATGAAGAGATAGCAAAGAACAGTTGGCACCGCTCAAGAAACAGACCCTTTCACCAAAAATCCAAGTACCTCGCTGCTGATCTCAAAAAGTGGTGAAAAACAAAACCCAAGCTCTCTGATCAGTTAGAAAGTGTGGAGGATCAGCTACTCCAGGAGCAATCCAAGCCACCCAACCAACAAAACCTCGCGCTGCAAACTAAACTAGCTGACAAGCATCACCAATTGTTGGCTAATGATGAGGAATTCCATCTGCAAAGAGAGAAAAAGAATTGGGAAATCCATGGTGATCGCAACACAACCTATTTTCATCAAGCTATAGTAAAAAGAACCAGGAAGGACAGAATCACTTACCTCAAAAATCCAGATGGCAGTGACTCCACCACACAGGACCAACTCTCTGCCACTCTTACAGATTATTTCCAAACAATTTTCTCCACTTCTAATCCAACACCACCTAATATTAATATTTCTCTGACCAATTAGATTCATGCAGATTCTCAACATGCACATTCTACAAACTCGAGAGGTCAACTACACCAGCACAATGAACCAGTCTCTACATACCAACCGAATGAAGCTCAGGAAAGTATGGCCTTCACCAACTCTACACCATAGATACAGGAGCTTCACTCCATCATAAAGAATATGAGAAGCAACGCCTCTCCAGGCCCAGATGGCCTTAATGCAGCCTTCTACAAATCGGCATGGCCCTGGATCTCCAAAGATGTACATGATCTGGTAACTCAGTTCTACTCATCAGCATTCATGCAACCTGAGATTAACCAAACTTTATTGCTTTAATTCCTAAGAAAATCCAACCTATCATTCCTTAGGACTTTAGACCTATAAGTCTTTGCAATGTCATTTACAAAATAATTGCTAAATCACTCGCTGAAAGACTAAAGCCCCACTTTTCTAACTATATTGACCATTCTCAAGCAACTTTCATTAAGGACCGGCATATCTCCGCCAACATTATAATCACACAGGAAATTATACATTCACTCTCCCTTAAGACATGGAAGCAGCAGGCTTTTCTCCTTAAACTTGATTTAGCTAAAGCTTTTGACAGGTTGGAATGGGGCTTCATAGAGAATGCTCTTCGACGGCTGGGTCTTGAAGCTCAGTTTATTCGTCTAATCCATGCATGTATCTCAACCCCTAATTTCTCTATTCTTTTTAATGGAGAGGCCACTGTAGGTTTTCGCTCCTAGCGAGGCATCAGGCAGGGATGCTCCCTTCTCCCTACCTTTTTGTGGTTGCTATCAATGAACTGTCTATCAGGTTGCAGCAAGAACTTCGCACTTCTAACCTTACTGGCGTTTCTCTTGGACCTGGATGCCCCCCTATACATTCCCTTATGTTTGATCTCATCTTATGTGGACAAGCAACGGAGCAAGAGGCCAACACAATTCGTACTGCACTCCAGCATTTTTGCAACATGTCAGGGCAGGTACCCAACTTACAAAAATCAGCTATTATGTTCAGTAAAAATGTCAACGTCACTATGCAAAACACTATCAAGAACATTTTCCCAGTCCCTGATCTACTTCCCAACACTATGCACTTGGGGCATCCCCTCGTTTTCAATCATACTGATAGGAATAAAGCATATGAATTTATAATCAACAAATTCCTGGCTAAACTCACCAGGGTTAAAGCTAACAAGCTCAATCATGCAGGTAGACTAACCTATATACAATCTGTTTTATCCTCTATTCCTGTTTACTACATGTCAACTATTCTTTTCTCCAAGAGTTTAATTGAAAGGATTACAGCAATTATTTGAAAATTTTGGTGGGCTGGGGTTCAGGAAGACAACCTCACCTCCCCAATTCCGTTCAGATCTTGGGATGACATATGTCAAAAAAAGGACAATGGAGGCTTAGGCATCAGAGACCTACATATGGTGAACAGGAGTCTTATTATACACGCTGCACATAATATTGTCACGAATAAAAACCCCCTTCTCTCCTCAGTCCTCAAAGCAAAATATTTTCCAAATTCTTCTTTTTGGACAGCTAACAATTTGGGACCTAGATCTACTTTCTGGTCCTCTGTTATGCAGGTTAAGAGGGATCTCTGCAACAATACTAAATTTCAACTTCATGCTGGTAACACGTCTATTTGGTCTGCTCCTTGGTGCCCAGTTTGGGAGTCAATCCATATTCATTTACTATCGCCGGTTACCACAATGCCCCTACCCTCAACTGCATTAGGTGAAATACTTAGGTGGAAGCCCTCCGGGAACGGTGTTTGCACAACCAAAGAAATATACAAACACCTTTTCTAGAATAACACCATTCAGCTGCCTCAGCAAGGATCACGAAGCATCCTATCTCAGGCCAACCAGATACTCATGCGTGCATGGAAAACCAACACCCTCCTACCCATAATCAAAGCATTCACATGGAGGCTGATTCGACGCACGCTTGCCACAGCTGAAAGAGCTGCCAGGTTCTCCAACCACATGGACAAGCATTGCTCCGCTTGTGGAGCAGTTGAGGATGATGCCCACCTCTTCTTCCATTGCAACCTTCCTCGGGCGGTATGGTTTTCTTTTACACCATCTATTGCAACTAATAACCTCCCTCATGAACAAGACGGAGTTCAGTTCATTCTCCAGAGCATTCTAACTGATGCCATTCCTGAAACTCTCTTCGCAAAAATTTTATTCACCTTGTGGTACATCTGGAAAGCACGAAACGACCACCACTTCAATAGAAAAACCTGGACTCCGCTGCAGGTGCACAATGCAGTAGCAGCCCACACAAACACCCACATCCAAGCGATACTGCCTTTGGCTTCAGCCATCTCCACCACAGCTCAGGCACAGCAGTGCACATCGAATTCCTAAGGTATGCATCTACCCAATGCAGGGACACAGGAACATGACGTGCCTCCACCTACTGAGATGCACACGCTCCAGCCAACCTCGCCAACTCAACCGGAACAATCAAGCGAGCCATCCTTACCATCTCAAGGTATATCTCTTCCTCTGCAGCAGGTTCCAAGCACCATCAGGTATATAACAACAGAACCAAGATTGCTGCAAGGACACAGGTGTTATGTAGATGCATCCATTACACCAGACCAAACAAATCAGCAACCAAGAACGGCGGGACTTGGCATTTTCATTTTGTACTTGCAGGAACAATCCACCAAGATGATGTATATTAAAGCGCAGCTTCAAAACTGGACATCAGTTCTGATGGCAGAAGCTGCAGCATTGGCGCTAGCATCAACAATCACCTCCAAGCTCCACATGACAGGAACCAACTTTATGTCGGACTGTGAACAGTTAGTTCACTTTCTAAACAAAGAAGATCTCTCCAACCCACCGGACTGGAGAATCAAGCCATTCACTCAGATGTTCTCCAATCATGCTTCATTCTCAGCTGCAAAGATCTACAAAGTTCACCGAAGCTTAAATACAACAGCTCACACTCTTGCACGGCAGGCACTTCAGGCAACAGATTCACAGGATCATTTACATTTCTCTTGCTCTTCAGAGCACCATGTACCTCAATGCTCCTCGATACAAGTTCTACATGAAGTAGACTTGACTGATGTACGGATCATTGGAGCACTCTGCTACTAATCTATAAATTTATTTGTTTGTTGTCAAAAAAAAGGGCACCTAGACTTCATTGCCCATAGACAACGTGTTTCTGTGTTTCAGTGCTTAGAAAGCCCACAGTCTCCAACAACACTTAGCTCCGGTCAAGTTCTCGACTACCAATTGATCTGGTCGGCAAGAGCTCAATACCAATGTTTTAATCCGGTTGCAAGTCTCCGACGACACTTTGGTCCATCGGCCCAGCTGGTCGAACTCCATGCTGATTAGACCCCATCCATTCGCGCATGATGCTCGAAACCTCCTAGGACAACTTTGGGTGTCAACACATGTACTGCAATATATGTTGATTGAAGTAAATACCTATGCATGCAAAGAAGGCCTACTGAGATTTTCATTCTCATTTTTTAGTATGTTTGTATCATTGTTTTTAATACCAAAGGAGTAGGAAATAATGCAGACTAATCTAAGGGATTAAATGATCAATCTTTTTGAAAGTTTGGACAACGAGGATGAACTTAGTTGCAGTTTTCTTACAATGAAAAGCTTATCACAACTTGTCCAGCGACACCCTACCACACCGTGGCGGGCGGTGTGTGCCGCATTTTAGTAAAAAAAAAATGGAATTTGTGCTAGACAGATTCATTAATGGGAGGGAGCAGGACCGTAGGAGAGGTACAACGCACTACAGCTGAGATGAACTCAAAGCGTAATCTAAGATTGTAATAATAATAAGCTATAACTACAAACAAGTAATTCTGAAACATTTCACAAGATAATTACATATTTTTTGGAAGGGAGGGACACTAACATTTCGATAAGAGAAACAACTAGTGCAACTTTTTTTTCGATCAAACAAATAGTGTAGTTGTTTCCTGTTGGAGACACTCGGAATAGGAAAACATTAAAACACACACGAGACAGATAAAAAAGGAAGCAAGCTACTGATGATTGTAGGTTGTGGCTCATTATTATTCAGAAGAAGTAGCATTCAAGAACCCATCAACTTGAGGCCACATTCTAACACATCAGTAGTACCTGAGACCGATAAGACTCAAACTTGAACAATAAATAGGGGGAGTACCGTAGGGATTGATCTCTCGGAGCTCGATATCCTAGCGAGACGCTTCCCCAGATCCATCAACATGAGGCCACATACAAATCCAATCATGAAAAAAAATGACTCCTTATCAGATAAACATGCACATCAAACTAGATCAACAAGGGAGGTAAGATATCGATGAGGACCCACCTTAACTCGACGCTTCTCCATCTTCTAGAAAAAAATTAGAGGGCATCACCAACTCAAAAATCGAAGGGGAAAAACCAAATCCAAGTCAAAATCCATGAGGAAACGGAACCCTGGACGAATTACAATCAGAGATACAACATCCAAAACTTGAGGGGGAGGGGAAAATGAAGAACAAGTCACGAACCCTAGCTCGGCACCTCCATGTCGCCTCCCCTGAGGTAATAAAGACAGAGAAGACGAAGAGAGAGAGGAAACGCAAGGAAAATGGGTAGCGGACACAACGATTCGATTGCAAATGAGCAAATAGGGCGTGTTTCTCGAAATCAAAACAGTCGGCGCCAACAAATAGGACCCACACATTAGACAGACAACAAACAACATACCAAAAAGACGGCCCAGATGAGCACGAGGTCAGATCGGACGGCCACCAAAATCGAGTGAGCCAGGCCTTCATTTCACTCGAGTGAAAGACAGATTTACTGTTCAAGAACTCAAGATTGCCACTTGCTACTGTCAGGCACTCAGGATCAGCCGCGCCGGTCAGGCACTACGAGCGTGCGCCATGAGAACCTGAGCTAAGGTGGGATTGGCAATCACACGAACCACGGTGAGCGCCTCCTCCTTGCTGTGCATGTTTGCGCTCTTCTTGAGGAGCTCAGTGAACGGCCCGTTCCACTCGCCCGTCTTGAGCGCGCGGATGATCTCAAAGGAGATGGTGTCCCAGTGCTCGATAGAGGTGCTGCTCAGCGACCGTGTCCCTGACGGGCGTCAGCCGCAGCGTCTCGCACTTGGTCACCGTGAGCGTGGCCAGCCCGCGCTTGAGCTCGACCAGCGTGTCGTCGTCCGCGCTCGTCGAGTCGTCGCATGCGGAGATGGCGCCGATGGCGAGCAGCACAGGCTCTCGGCCCAGCGGCAGGCTCGGCAGGTTCGCCAGCCCGCCGATGAGGTCGCGGTAGCTGTTGCCGAACGGGAGCGTCGTCCCGTTGAGGGATCACGTGCACGTAGCCCGGGAAGGCAGTGGGCAGTGGTGGCTCCCGTTGGCGAAGCCGGCAAGGGAGAGGTCGTGGGGCTGCAGGGCTAGGGTGATCTTGTCGCCGTCGCGGCCCACCAGGTTGAGGGTGATCAGCTCCGGCGCTGCGCCGCGTTTTGCTTTTGCAGCTGCAGCCTGTGCCTGGCCGATGTTGTTGCTGGGCAGCAGAGCAAGAGCAAGGATGAGCGAGGACGACGAGGAATATCGCATTGGAAAGGGAAGGACGCTCCATCTCGAATGGTGTGGATCGCTGGATCGACCTCGTCTGAGTGGAAACGGTGGAAACGTACAATCACAAGGATTGCATTGCTGGACCTCAACTGCAAGCGGCTGTGTTGACTGTCCTTGCTCAGGCAGTCTCAGCGCCCACGTTCAATTTCTACGTTCTTCCTACCGTAATGCCAATGCAAACTGCCAAAAGGACATGCATCCTACTAGTCGTGCTGGCGAACTGTCCGTGGCGTCACAATTAAATCAACTAAGGACTATGGACTAGTCGATGCACACACACAAATGGCATGAGAAGGCTATGATAGTTTGGAAGATACGGGTGTTTGTATTCATCTACTATTGTCAGAAGTATAAACACTCAACATTCACTTTTGAAAAGGAATTGGATGATTCAATTATCGGACCATATTTCATAATATTTGCTGGTTTAGTCTTGCATAGTCATTCTCCTCGTGCAAGAAAAAAATGGTGTGGTTCTGTTTTGGGATGTATTGGATATTTTAGGACAAATTAATTTCACATAAGGAGCGATATACCCTGATCACATACTTTCCATGCATCAACTATATGTTTCATTGCCACTTATAAATTTTGAGAAAGTTGAAATAGGGCATGCATATGTAACGTCGACACGTACTTTCGATGCATAAATGTGCTTCATTTCCTCTTAGGTGGTGTTTTGTTGGGCTTTTTTTTGCACAATGGACATTTCAAAGTTGTATCCACCATTGTTATTACCATCTATCTGCTTAGGTTGTTTTGTAATTGGCCCCACCTGATTCTACGCAATACAATGCCAGTACTGCCCACAACTTACCACAGATATTGTGAAAGTTGAAATGTATGCATATCATCACAACAACACGAACAGTTGAACACCATAGCAAGTGGTATCCAAATCTCTAATGTTTCTGTCAATGTATGCTCTATCCAAGGGTGAAGCCTAGTACAAGACATTAATGCAGATGCTTTCCATGCTTTTCTATCCACGCAATTGTTAACATCAAACTGGAAAGCATGGAAAGTATGGAAAGCATCTGCATTAATGGCTTGGTTCTATAATGAAAGAAAAATGTGTATACATGTTGGTAACATTAAACTGGAGTTCAACACAGTACAACCAGCAGTTGAACCAACTTCATAAGATTCAGCATGAAAGAAGCCCACCAGACTAAAACAGTGAAGAAAAAACATAATTAAACAACTTACATGCACGATTGTAGCTTATTATTATACAGTGGACTATAGAAGGAGCAGATGCCCTAAGATGTGGCGTTCTTCTTCACCAGCTCACCCAGCAGATTGACTACGCCGTGGCTGTTGCGGAAGGGCTCCTCGCTTCCTTGTATGGCGAGCCAGTTTTCTTTCCCGTTGGCGAAGCCGGAGATGGACGAGTCGTCCGCCGTCGCGGCTATCCTGATCTGGCCACCACGACTGTTCCAAATGGTGATGAGCTTGTAGCTCCCGTTGGCGCCTGGCGCCTGGCGGCACTGCGCCGCCGCTGCAGCGATAGTGCTCCTGCCGGCGAGCATAAGTGCGAGGAGGAGGAGCAGCGCGGTGGAAGAACGTCGCCGCACTCCATGGTGAACACTACCCTGTTAGCGGTTGAGCTACTGCTACTGAATACTGATAATAAGAGAGAGGTAAGGGTCAGTCCTCCATAAGGTAGGAACAACTGATCGAGCAAGCTGTGCATATATTTGTGGCGAACTTGGCAGGCAAAGGAATACACACATCTTGCATTGAACAACTGAACTAGTAGTGGGAGTTGTTATTGGTTGGCCAGCCCAATTGCCAATGCGAGAAGCATGCTGATGTTGATGAACTGCCAGAGCATAATTTTGACCGTCCTTGCTCAGGCACTTTGGCGCCAGCGTTCTTCCTGCTGTGCACAGCAGGCGGTTGCAGAGCGAGAGAGAGGTCTGTACAACAGTACTCGCTTGCTGATGCCGGCGAACTCATTCACGTTGCTCGATGGCAGAATTGATGTACCATTTGTTGACCATCTTTTTTTTATATCATGCCTCCACAAGTTTTTCATTAAGCAATAGTAGAGAGTTTTTTTATAAAACTGTTGAATTACCGAAGCCCACACGAAACCTATTTTGCGACTAAGACAATGATCGACCTCATGTCGAGTGATGTTGTGAGTCTAGCGCGCCCAGGTTTCGGTACCCCACCACACACACTCCACATAGCAATCTCCTCTTCAATGGCGCCAACCAGTCGCATTGTTGGTGACATTTTTGTGTTTGCATTTCTTTCCTTCCAGAACAACCATGCAACTAGTATATGTTGTGTTCACTAAATATGATGCAATAAGTGGAAGCAACTCCTGATCAACAACCAAAGCCTACCAAGGACAAGAAATGGCTACAGGCGGTGATCCTCCGGCGATCGTTGTTGGCAGCCATGGGATCCACTTTGGATCTGGCTGCCCGTATGGACTTTGATTGGGGTCTGGAGTTTCAAGACGAGATCCGCCGTCTCTACAGATCACCGGTACACCACCCCTTCCCCACCCCTGATGGATCGTTCTTCATGCTTGTCACCTTCCGAAGATTTTTATTCCGTTTGACGGAGGAATCAGTTGCTATCGCCCTCCAGTCTTGTTTGGGTGGAATTGAGAAAACTTTTCATGTCAAGTTTTTCAGCAACAACCATTTCCATTTCTCGGTTTTCTCCAAGGCAGTTGGTTTTCATGTCTATAATCTTAGGCGTGTCATTGCTAGTTCATTTGATGCACATTTTCATCTTTGGAGTAATGGTACTTCGCATTGGGAACGAGAGAAGAGGTTGTGGGAAATTGAACAAGAAAAGGAGTGGACTAAGGTCCTATCCAAATCTGCCAAGCGGCAAGAAAAGAAAAAGTGAAATCCGAAAAGAGTTTATTTTGCCAAGCCAATTGTTCGACCTACCCTGGCTCCTTTGAAACAGTCATGCATCTCGATCACCTTTGGATCTTTCTCTAGTCAGGTGGATCACAACGCATCTCCCTCTCATCTTGTGTTTTTGCCGATCCATGGAAAGCCAGCTAAAACCGTGAAGAACAAGGCTGTTTCTTCAGGTGAAGTTGGAAAGGGGATGTTGGTTTCAAATTCAAATCACCATGATAGCCGGCAGGCCCATTGCATTCGTTGTCTAGAGTTGGGCCATACCAGGCGGGCCTGTCGCCCCAGGATCAGATGCCGCCGATGCCGTAAACCTGTCCACATTGCAAGAACTTGCATTTCTAAATTACAAACAGTTTGGGCCTGGATGCCTAAAGCTAAGTTCTCCACCTCTACTGGCCCAACAATCCAGTGGTGGCCCAAAGCACGGCTTCCCTCTCAATGCACCACGTTGGCTGACAGAAATTTAGGAGAATCTTGGTTTTGCCTCGATTCCTATGCAACAAACCCAGCTGAGAAATTAAAGGTGCAACAAGAAAATCTTTTTATAGAGGAAATTTAGACTAATATCTCGGTCTCTTCGCCTTCTATCTTGGTGCAACAATGCATTCCATCGTCCAACCTGCCCCCTGTTCCAGAAAACCCCCATCCACCCCCGATCGCTGCCGTCGATCTCCCCGACGGCGAGATGGAAAACTTCCCCATTAACCCCCAACCTTTCCTAGTGGCCAACATGGCAGTGGAGCATGGATGGAACCGCCCAGCTTGGGGGCATATGGCGCTTGGTGGTGGACCAACAAGGGAGCATGAGGAGTACGCCATTGTCTCCCTCAACCCAATGCCGGTGAATCCCAATCACTACCGTCAATCCTTGGACATGGTCAACGACTAGCTTGAGGAGCAGCAAAGGTTTCGTATTGACTCAGCTTTTCTTTCTCCTCTCGATCTTGGCTTGATCAAGCTTCGCATAGTAGCGTAGGGGAACATTTAGTCAGAAGTTCTCCTTTCAATCTGGGACCAAACCATGTGGTTACAGTAGTGAGGCATGATGAAGGGATCAATGCTCGCTCATGTGCTTATATTGGAGTTGTTTGGTTAATGTTTCTGGCTTTTCCACTGGATTTCTAGAAAGACCTTTACATCAAAGCTTCTGTGGCACCTTATGGTTGACTGTTAGAATGGTATAGGGATGAAAACAAATTAAGAATCTTGGTCTAGGCTATGTTTTTTAGCCTAGATAGAGTCCCTAGGAGTTTGATTGTATCCCGTGGAACGCTGATTGGATGAATGGGTAGGTCCTGGTCAGTTCCTGTTTACATTTTGAATGGACACTTCCCTGATGGATTCCCAGCAGACGAAGATCCAGTGCCTTTTGATGGAGAACCCCACCCTGAACATGGTTGTGTTGTTTTGGGACCTAACCCACAGGCTCCAAAATAGCAGCATGAACAACAAGGTGCCAACCCTGACCTGGGGGTCTTTGGTGGAGACCCACACCCTCACCCTGTTGATCAAAATGTTAATTTATATGCCAATCAGGCAAATGTAGGAAACATTCACCATTACCCGCATGCTGCCAATGCAATGGACATAGATGGGGAAAATGAGGAGATGGATGTTGATGCAGATCAAGAGGATGAGGTTCCCTGGCCAGCATGGGACCCTACAATCTTTGTCAATGACAATGGCCAACAAGCTCAGGAGCAACAGATCCCACAACACCCAGCTGTGCCACAAGATGTGCTAAACCTGAATCTCTATGGCTCATCAATGAGCTTCCTTCATGCCAATGGTCCAGATATCCCAATTAAGGAGGTTTTCTAGATTGCACAAGACAACTCTTCATCTAATGCAACATCTGTGGTGGCTAAGAACTCTGCTGTTGCTGAAGAAAGGGCTAGGTTTAATGCTGTAAGGAGTCATTGTGCTACCATTGCTCTTTTTCATAGAAGAGGCATTCCAAGCAGTAGCTCTACCCTAGCACATATCGTCATACAAAATGCTGACAATGAAGCCATGGCCAATGTTGCTGACAACCTCCAGGCACTAGCACTACCAGAAATGAGTCTTGTTTTTTGGAAGGAGCCAAATAGGCAGGTTAAAGCCATGGAAATCTTTCCCTGGTTTGATCATGCAGTCAGAGTTGCAAGGGCCAAAGTATGCCATGACAATGTGTAACACCTCTGGTGTTATATTAACTAAAACATGCCATGTCATCATATGCATTGCAAAGCATTCATGTTTAAGTCAACCTTAATGTGCATTAACTAAAACAAGTTTACATTTCATAGGTTGATTGTGTTTCTGGAATGTTTTGTCACATGAAATAATAAAACCCTACTTTTGAATGTCATCGCAAATGCTTAGTTTATATTCTATGTACTTGAGGTGTAAACCATGTTTACACTAGTGTCAAGCATAGTGTATAAGTCTAAGTTCAACCCTAAAAATGATTTCCATATTTGAAATTGAATTTGGATTCCAAAGCTTATTTCCAAGTCTGGCAATTCAAATCTAAATTTAAATTAGAAATGCTATAAAAGGTTTTCAAAAGTCAACTTGGTCAACCAAGGGTGTCATTGGGTCAATGACTTAAAAATGTCCTTGGATGATGTTTTTGATCACTAATAACCAACCAATTAAGTTAGAAACCAAATCGAGTTTGAATTCTATTTCAAAAACCCTTTATTCCAAAACCTAGTTTTACCCCCTTTTCTCTAATTCAAAATCCATAAAGAATATCAAGATACTCTAAAAATATAGTTTGTAGATTTTGACAAGAGCTACAAAGTTGGTATATAAAGTTTTTCAAGTTTCCAAAAGAAATTTCAAATGAATTTGAAAATACAGTTTTCCAATATTTGACCCCTTTTGATTTTAAAACCATAATTCAAAAATTATGCAAAATTTTGGAAAATTTGTATATGAAAAAGGTTTGTTTTGGAAATTTAAACATTTCATAGTTTTGAAGATTTTCAAGTTTTATTGAAAAATCAAAAGTAATTTCAAATGTTTGTTCCTAGGGTTTTATTCCCTTTTCAAATCCAAATTCAAATTTTAAAATCCAAACAGAATTTGAGGATGCCAGTTAAAGGAAAAGTATAGCTCTTGAAAAGTTATGCAAATGATATTTTTGGAGGTTTTCATGTTCTTATATAAATTTTGGAGTAATTTATATTTTGAAAGGAATGGCATTTCCGTAATTTCTGCGAATAGTACCGAAACCTATCGTCGGCTGCCATCGCCGGCTTCTCAACGCGCGCCGCCGTCCACCGCGGCACCTGCTCGGCTGCCAGCGCACTCCTGGACACCCAAAACTTCGCTGTCGTCGTGTCGCCTGTCCGTGCGTCACCCTTGGCCTATAAATACCGGTCGGGCGCCGTCGTTTCTCTTCTTTCTTCTTCTTGCCGCCGTCGCCGATGACTTCGCTTCGCTGCTCGAATTTGCCGCCGACGCTTCACCACTGCCCGATTGCTCCTGCCAATAGCTCTGCCATATCCTCACGGTCATTTTGAGCTAGTTCGTGCTTACTCTCCTCGCCCGAGCTGCCTGTGCGCCGTCGTCTTCTCCACGGCCGGTCGCCGAGCCGCCGCGAGCGTTTTCGCCGTCGACCGTCGTCGAGGGTGAAAATATATTCTCTTTAACCATCCTGTCATGTTCTCCATGCTATCCTGCCTCTTATGTGCACCTTGGCCGGCTTGATGGTCCACAGGAACGCCGGTGACGCCGACCTTGCCATCGAAGCGCCGCCGCCGCCATCACCGCCGCCGACCGAAGCTCGATTCAAGCACTCCGGGCCCTCATTAACATGCGCATCAGAACCGGGGTGAGCTCCTGTAGCTATTTGCGCTATCAATTTCATCATCCCCATGTCATAACCGCCGGCCACCGTAGCTCGCCGCCGGCGCAGTGTTGCCAGCGCCGCCGCGCGCGTAGCCGTCGGGGCTGGGGTTCCAGTTTGGCTTCATTTTGTTGCCAAACGAAATCGTCTAAGTGCCCTGCGTGTGTCCGTGTAGTCGTCGTCGCCGGAAACAGCTCCGGTGAGCTTCGTCGCCGCGCCCTAGCTCCGCCGCGCCACCATGGCCGCCGGCGTGGGTGCCGCCGTCGCCCCGCCGCGCCGTTAGCTACCTCCATCGACTCGCCGTGTCGAGCTGGGCCCAGTGGTCCAAGTCCGGTCGCTGGAGACCTCGCCGACGGCGAGTAATCGCCGGTCAACCTCCGGCGGACCGTCGGTCAGCGCGGGAGCACTGTGCCGATTTTCTTTTTCTATTTTTAGAAAATGATTTAAATGCTATTTTTTAAAAAATCATAGTAATTCATATATTGCTCCAAAAATTCTAAAAATTTTTGTGAGTGTTCTTTATGATGTCATCTACCTTGGAAAAATATGAAATGCCAAATTTGAGTACTTTTTGCATATGTTAAAATTAGCCCTTTTAATTGAAAATGGACCTTCAATGATTTTTAATAAATAAAATAATTGGCTTTTAATTCTGAAATTTGTTTTGCCATCTAATTAGGCTAAGAGCTTTATAAAATAAAAATTTGGGCTTAATTTGATAACTTTAATTTTTATGCCCTTATTAATGCTTTTAAATAATTAATTAATCCCTTTATTTGAGTTTAATCATTATAGGATTTGTTTGACTTTGGGATTGATTGATGACCTTGGGCCATTAACCCTAATGACCTTTGGCACTTTAATTAATTGTTTGCGCTTACCTTAATAATGTCGTTAGGGCTTAATTAACGTTATTTTATGTGTTTAATTAATTTCTTAAATGGCGTAGTTAACCCTAATGAGTTTTATAAGCGAAGTTTTGTTGGCTTACAACTTTATCGTAAAGAAAAGTTGTACTCGATTCCTTAATCTGATCATGCATCCATAGAGCATCATGTTTACTATTCCATCATGTTAAAGCATATTAATTATCGAATAGCTTCCGTTAACGGAGAGTTAACGTTGTTGCCCAGATCCGAAGGAAGAGCAGATTCAGGAATCGGGAGTTGATCCAGAGTTTGAGACTGTCTACCCCGAACATCAAGGCAAGCCCCGGATGCATTCAAACGCTACTTTATTTATAAAAGTTTTACCGCTTCAGATATGATATGTTGCATTAAGTAATAGGAGTTGAGTGAAGAACCCACCAATTGCATTACCTATCTTATTTCCTTATTCCTTGTTACCTGCTTTGGAAGATAGGTAGTAATGCTTAGCCCTGCTTATTTAGTTAAATGTTCAAAGGTAAAAGAATGAAAAAGATGAGTTTGGTTTTCTTTGTTGGAATCTTGATAATAGAAATAAATCGAGTCCGGACGGCTAACTTGCACTGGGAATGGAGTCCCTCTGTAGTGTTTCCGTCTATTGATGCCCTAGGTCCCGTCCGTTGGTGAACTGGTGATATCGAGAATTTAGAAATCCACATGCATAAAGTGATATACGGATGGTTGGAGCCGTGTATATCATGGAGTGACTTATAGTGGGGCCAGAGATCCCACATATGTCATAGTGTGTTTTACTGTGGGGTTTAAGTTCCCACGTATCTCGGTACGCTGGGCCGTAGAGCTCACGTGTATCATGTGGTGATATATGGCTGCGGTTGTTATCCCGGTATATCGGTTCATCTGGGGTGCATCGGAGTTAAAGTCTCTAGTATTCCAGTGACCTAGGTCCCAGCTGGGTATGAAAATGGATTCGAATCGCCGTTGCTTCTCAGAGAAGAAGACTCGATCGGTGTTCATCATCGTAGTAACAACTTGAACAAAGATTAAGGTTTAATAATGAAGTTGGTTGATAATTGGAGCTAGTCCAAGCAAACTTTACTTTCTGTTAAGCCTTTCCGCAAAATTTCTTATCTCTTACAAGCCTTACCTTGTCCCTCTAGCCTGCATTTCTTGAGTCTCCACCCCTCTTTTTCGTCGGGTCAGTCTTGTTGAGTACTTTTGTACTCAGGGTTTGTTGAACCCTTGTTGTAGGTGAGCCTCATGGGTAGGAATGCTTCGCATCCTGCTGCATGACAGTCGTCGAGGAAAGCGACGACGAGTAAGGTGTTTAGCTCTTGGGCAGAGCTTTTCATTTGGTATTGTAATAAGGTTATCTACTGCTACTCCACTACTATTATGTTTTGTATAATCTAAACTTATGGTTGTAAATATTTGAAACTCAAAGGTTTGTAAACTGATGTTATTGTAAGTCTTCTGCTATTTTACTCCGTGGTATATTATTTACATCAAACTGTTGTAATACTGCAATGTCTCTCTATAATGATGGATCCTGCTCGGAGAATCGTGGATGATTCGGGATTTATCCGACAGACTTTTTAAGTCATATGGAACACAGTCATGGTTATTTGGAGTCTGTTTAGACAATAATCATGCGTGTGGGCCATATGATTTAAGACGTTCTGCCACAGCTGGTATCGGAGCCAGATCGTTGTTATGAAGAGTTGTTGTAGTATTCTTTTGTGAAAACTTCAAAAGTTTTGAGTCAAACAATTTTAACTTGATTATTTTGGGTCTAAATTGCTTATTTTTTATCTATGATTCTTTCTATTGGCCCTTATTCTGATTTTACAAAGTGTGGTGGTGGAATAGCATATTATATTGCCCTATGTTATAAAAGTTATTTATATGTAAGTGTTTCTTTACAACTCTTTTACGTTTAGATCGTAAGTTCGTTCATGCATCATGCTTAATTAATCTGTTTAATTACTTTCCCCTTTAAGGTGGTTTGGATTAAGTAGTATCAATCCTTTTTCATGCTAACCTTTAGACTTCTCCCTATCTATCCTTATCTTTTATGACCTATCTTGCTTCAGGATGGCCATTACCAAGCAAACTCCTCGTAAGAGCACTGCACCGAAGGGGGTACCTCGACATCAGTTAGCCCCTAGATATGAGATCGATGAAAGCAGTAGCAATCCGCATCCGGATCCCCAAGCTAAAATAGCAAGGCTTAGGTCTGAGTTGGAAAGGGCTGAAGCCGACAGGATTGAAGAGGCCGCCAAAATTACTCAGTTGAGGTGATCCCGAAAGCATATGAAGCACCAAAGAAATGATGCTTGGGCACGAGAAGATGCAGCAAATAATCGTATCCAAGAACTTGAGGATTATGTGGAAGGTTTGGAGGAATATGCGGAGGAAGCTGATGATGAATGTGTGAGGTTAAATAACTTATTGGATCTTGAATATCAAAGACAGGCAGTCCAGGATGACCTTGGTCTTGTAATGGGTCAGGATGAGGAAGAGAAAGACCCTGAAGAACTAGAATCTGTCGATGATGATGTCACCAATGAAGAAGAAGAAAACCAAATGGATATAGAGAATAAAGATAAAGAAGAAGTTATGGAAGAAGAAGATCCAGAGATAGTAGAGGAAGAGCCTGAAGAGGCGGAAGATCCTAAAGAGGAAGAGGATCCTGAGGAGGACGAATAAGGAGATTGGAAAGTAAGATGTGTAATATATCCTTTCCCTGCTTTCTAAAGCCTAGTAGGTGTGGGAAGTCTTGCCGGAGTGTAGACTGTTGTAATAAAAATAATGTATCATAAGTGTGTTGCACTATTGTAATATCTCCTTATGAAATCCCATAAGGTTTTGTGAATAAAGTGTAGTTTGTGTATTAACAGATGCCTGCTCACACCCGTTCCCGTGATGCTGCTGGCTCATCTCATGATGGAGGTGATATCCCAAATCCTCCACCAGTCCCACCCACTCTAGCTGATGCAGTTGCAGCATTAGTCACTGCAACAACAATGATGGCTTAAAATCAGAATCAGAATGCCAGATAGGGAAATCATCTGCGGAACAATAGAAATAAAACCACATATGTGGATTTCACAGACACCCGTCCTCCGGTTTTCACCAGAGTAGATGAACCCATGGAGGCCGATGATTGGCTCTGCACTATGGAGCAGAAGTTTGGACTGATCGAATGCACAGAGTATCAAAAGCCCATGTTTGCAGCATAGCAGTTGAGAGGAACTATAGGAGCTTGGTGGGTAAATTTTGTTGCTGCTCAGCCCGAAGGTCATCACATTACTTGGACTGAGTTTCGTGAAGCCTTTCGAGCACATTTTATTCCTGAGGGAATATTGACTATAAAACTTGAAGAATTTCTTTCTTTGAGGCAACGTGATATGTCGGTAATGCAATATTTTGGCAAATTCAATCACTTATCTCAATATGCGTCAGACTATGTTAGTACTGACCATAAAAAGAAAGAGTGTTTCCTCAGAGGTCTAAATAGTAAAATCCAGAGAATGTTGACGGGGAATCCAAATGCCACTTTTCATGAGGCAGTGAATATTGCTATATCCTATGAAGATAAGAATCATCAGCATCTGGAAACTAAGAAGACGAAAAGTGTATCCTCTGGATTTTCTGGTGGCAACCCAAAACGCCCGAAAATAATCTATCACCCTCAGAATCATTTTCGTCCGCCTTATCGTCCACCACAATACGAAGCACAGCAATAGGCATTCGCTCGTCCTGCTGCTAATCTTTCATATCCACGACAGTCAAATGCCCCTGGTGTTCGTAACCCCAATTTCCAGCCACCCATCTTCCCATGTTATAACTGTGGTAAGCCTGGTCATTTTTTACAGAACTGCCTGCATCCGAGGCAGTATAACTCTTATGTCCCTAGGACTTTTGCACCACAACAACAATCACAGAATCAGCATAAGGCAAGAAATCAGAAGGTGTCGAATAATAAGAATGAGAAGAAGTCTGGTAGAGTGTTCTACACTCAAGTTGGGGAAATCCTAGAAGGAGAGCCCGTCATGATGGGTACGTTTCCTGTTGCTGATCATCCTGCAATTCTACTTTTTGATTCGGGTGCATCTCATACATTCATTAATGGTACATTTGTTAATACACATGAAATTCCAATAATGGGGATAAAAGAATAGTTCTTTATACAATCACCTGGGGGGCGTATGTGTACTAAAGAAATGGTACATGATGTGCCAGTAAGTTTGGGTGGGTACATTTTTCCCACTGATATGATAGTATCAAAGGATCAGGATATAGATGTGATCCTAGGTATGAATTGGATGAAACGGCATGGTGCTGTGATAGACATCCTGAATAGAACTGTGAGATTGAACATACCCAATTGCAAATCTTCACTTCTTATCCAACTTTCGACACTTAAAAGGAATGTTCAAAAGGTATGTGCAACTTCTGTAAAAGAGATTTAGGAGATACCAGTGGTTTGTGAGTTTCCTGATGTATTTTTCGATGAGTTACCGGGTTTACCTCCTGATAGAAAGGTGGAATTTAGGATTGATTTGAAGCCTGGTACTGCTCCAATATCCAGAAGAGCTTATCGGATGGCACCACCTGAGTTAGCAGAACTCAAGATTCAATTGCAAGAGCTACGAGATAAAGGTTTTATTCAACCTAGCTTGTCACCTTGGGGATGTCCTGCTCTCTTTGTCAAAAAGAAAGATCAAAGTTTGAGGTTATGTATGGATTATCGTCCCTTGAATGAGGTAACAATCAAGAATAAGTATCCTCTACCCCGCATTGATTTGCTTTTTGATTAATTGATGGAAGCAAAGGTGTTTTCTAAGATTGATCTTTGATCTGGGTATCATCAAATCAAGATTCGCCCAGAAGATATTCCAAAGACTGCTTTTACCACTCGGTATGGTCTGTATGAATATTTGGTTATGTCTTTTGGACTTACCAATGCACCGGCCTATTTCATGTATTTGATGAACTCAGTGTTCATGCCAGAACTTGATAAGTTTGTGATTGTCTTTATTGATGACATATTGATATATTCTAAAAATGAAGAAGAACATGCTGAACACCTTAGAATTGTTCTGCAGCGTTGAAGAGAATATCAACTGTATGCCAAGTTTAGTAAGTGTGAGTTTTGGCTGCGAGAAGTGAAATTTCTTGGACATGTTTTATCAGACAAGGGTGTGGCTGTTAATCCTAGTAAAGTAAAAGATATACTTGATTGGGAACCACCAAAGACTGTGCATCAAGTTCAAAGTTTTCTGAGAATGGCGGGTTATTACTGTCATTTCATACCTGATTTCTCAAAAATATCGAAGCCCATAACTGAGTTGTTGAAAAATGATGTTAAGTTTATTTGGTCACCTGCCTGTGAAGAGGCATTTCAGAAATTAAAGAAATTGATGACTGCTGCCCCTATCCTAGCACAGCCAAACATTGAGAAGCTATTTGATGTTTATTGTGATGCTTCTGGTATTGGTATTGGATGTGTGTTGATGCAAGAGGGGAGAGTTATTGCTTATGCTTCTCGACAGTTGAAGAAACATGAGGAGCATTATCCAACACATGATTTGGAATTGGCAGCTGTTGTCTATGCCTTAAAAATATGGCGACATTATCTGTGGGGTAATAAATGTAATATTTACGGTGATCACAAGAGTTTGAAATACATATTCACTCAAGATGAGTTGAATATGAGGCAAAGAATATGGTTAGAGTTAATCAATGATTATGACTTGGAAATCTATTACCATCCTGGTAAAGCAAATATAGTTGCTGATGCACTTAGTCAAAAAAGTCATTGTCATTGTTTAACAGTAAAGCCTTTGGATATCTCTATATGTCATGACATAGAAAAGTTGGGTATAGAGATGGTGCAACAAGGAAGTTTGTCTAACATTGCTATGGAGACAACCCTCAGAGATCAAATTATTGCTGCACAGAGGAGTAATAAAGGCATTAAACATATTAAAAATAAAGTTAGAAGAGAAAAGGTTTCTTGTTTCACAATTGATGAAGCAGATGTCTTATAGTATAAGAATCGTCTGGTCATACCAAAAGTTCCAGAGTTGCGACAAAAGATTCTAGATGAAGCACATCTTTCAAAGTTTTCTATTCATCCAGGAAGTAATAAGATGTATCATGATTTGAAATAGAAATTTTGGTGGACCAAGATGAAGATAGAAATTGCTAAGTATGTGGCTCAGTGTGATACTTGTCAGAAAGTCAAAGCTGTACATTTGAAGTCAGCAAGAGAACTTCAATCATTACCCATTCCATCTTGGAAATGGGAAGATATCAGTATGGATTTTATAGTGGGTCTACCTAGGACAACAAGAGGTTTTGATTCAATTTGGGTTATAGTGGATTGACTCACAAAAATGGCACATTTTCTTCCAGTTCAAAGTACAAATTCAGCTTCACAATATGCCAGATTGTATTTGAGCATATCATAAGTCTTCATGGGGTACCAAAGACCATTGTTTCTGATAGAGGCACACAGTTTGTCTCCCAGTTTTGGAAGCAGTTACACAAGTGTTTAGGTACTGACCTTTTGCACAGTACAGCCTACCATCCACAAACAGGAGGCCAGACTGAAAGAGTAAATCAAATACTTGAAGATATGTTGAGAGCATGTGTTCTTAATTTTCTAGAAAAATGGGATGAGTGTTTGCCTTTAGCAGAGTTCTCTTACAACAATAGTTATCAAGAAAGTATAAAAATGGCACCATTTGAAGCATTATATGGTCGCAGATGTAGAACTCCGTTAAGTTGGTCCGAACCTAGAGAAAGAAGATTCTTCGGAGTTGATCTTGTAAAAGAAACTGAAGCAAAAGTTAAGCAGATACAACAGAATATAAAGGTGGCACAATCTCGACAAAAAAGTTATGCGGACCAAAGGCGTTGACCATTGTGGTTCAATAAGGGAGATCACGTGTATCTAAAGGTGTCACCCATGAAAGGAGTTACCCAATTTGGAGTCAAGGGTAAGTTAGCACCTCGATACATTGGACCATTTCCAATTATAGAAAGATGTGGACAATCAGCATATCATCTGCAATTACCTGAACAATTGTCGGCTGTACACAATGTGTTCCATGTGTCCCAATTCAAAAAGTGTCTCCGTGTACCAGATAAAGTCATTGATGTTGAAGGTATTGAACTTGAACCTAACTTGACTTACTCTGAGTATCCAATCCGAGTTTTGGATCAGAAGGATCGTGTTACTAGAAGCAAAATAATCAAGTGGTACAAGATACAATGGGATCAACATTCAGAGGAAGAAGCCACTTAGGAATCGGAAGATGATCTGTTAGAAAACTTCCCAGAGTTTTATGCTTCTATCTAAGTGATAATTCCTTCTACGAGTTGTAACTTCTCTATGTGAGTGGTACAATTCCTTTCCCTTATAAATTTAGTTGAAGTTTGTTTTCCTGACACATTTTATTTTCCATTGCTTCACTCAAGGCTTTAAATCTCGGGACGAGATTTCTTTAAGGGGGAAAGGCTGTAACACCTATGGTGTTATATTAACTACAACCTGCCATGTCATCATATGCATTGCAAAGCATTCATGTTTAAGTCAACCTTAATGTGCATTAACTAAAACAAGTTTACATTTCATAGGTTGATTGTGTTTCTGGAATGTTTTGTCACATGAAATAATAAAACCCTACTTTTGAATGTCATCGCAAATGCTTGGTTTATATTCTATGTACTTGAGGTGTAAACCGTGTTTACACTAGTGTCAAGCATAGTTTATAATTCTAAGTCCAACCCTAAAAATGATTTCCATATTTGAAATTGAATTTGGATTCCAAAGCTTATTTCCAAGTTTGGCAATTCAAATCTAAATTTAAATTAGAAATGCTATAAAAGGTTTTCAAAAGTCAACTTAGTCAACCAAGGGTGTCATTGGGTCAATGACCTAAAAATTTCCTTGGATGATGTTTGTGATCACTAATAACCAACCAATTAAGTTAGAAACCAAATCGAGTTTGAATTCTATTTCAAAAACCCTTTATTCCAAAACCAAGTTTTACCCCTTTTCTCTAATTCAAAATCCATAAAGAATATCAAGATATTCTAAAAAGATAGTTTGTAGATTTTGACAAGAGCTACAAAGTTGGTATATAAAGTTTTTCAAGTTTCTAAAAGAAATTTCAAATGAATTTGAAAATACAGTTTTCTAGTATTTGACCCCTTTTGATTTTAAAACCATAATTCAAAAATTATACAAAATTTTGGAAAATTTTGTATATGAAAAAGGTTTGGTTTGGAAAGTTAAACATTTCATAGTTTTGAAGATTTTCAAGTTTTATTGAAAAATCAAAAGTAATTTCAAATGTTTTTTCTAGGGTTTTATTCCCTTTTCAAATCCAAATTCAAATTTTAAAATCCAAACAGAATTTGAGGACGCCAGTTAAAGGAAAAGTGTAGCTCTTGAAAAGTTATACAAATAATATTTTTGGAGATTTTCAAGTTCTTATATAAATTTTGGAGTAATTTGTATTTTAAAATGAATGGCATTTCTATAATTTCTACGAACAGTACCGAAACCTATCGTCGGCCACCATCGCCGGCTTCTCAACGCGCGCCGCCGTCCACCGCCACACCTGCTCGGCCGCCAGCGCACTCCTGGACACCTGAAACTTCACTGTCGTCGTGTCGCCCGTCCGTGCGTCACCCTTGGCCTATAAATACCGGTCGGGCGCCGTCGTTTCTCTTCTTTCTTCTTCTTGCCGTCGTCGCCGATGACTTCGCTCCGCTGCTCGAATTCGCCGCCGACGCTTCACCACTGCCCGATTGCTTTTGCCAATAGCTCCGCCACATCCTCACGGTCATTTTGAGCTAGTTCATGCTTACTCTCCTCGCTCGAGCTGCCCGCGCGCCGTCGTCTTCTCCACGGCCGGTCGTCGAGCCGCCGCGAGCGTTTTCGCCGTCGACCATCGTCGAGGGTGAAAATATGTTCTCTTTAACCATCCTGTCATGTTCTCCATGCTATCCTGCCTCTTATGTGCACCTTGGCTGGCTTGATGGTCCACAGGAACGCCGGTGACGCCGACCTTGCCATCGAAGCGCCGCCGCCGCCATCACCGCCACCGACCGCAGCTCGATTCAAGCACTCCGGGCCCTCATTAACATGCGCATCAGCACCGGGGTGAGCTCCTGCAGCTGTTTGTGCTATTAATTTCATCATTCCCGTGTCATAACCGCCGGCCACCGTAGCTCACCGCCGGCGCAGTGTTGCTAGCGCCGCCGCGCGCGTAGCCGTCGGGGCTGGGGTTCCAGTTTGGCTTCATTTTGTTGCCAAACGAAATCGTCTGAGTGCCCTGCGTGTGTCTCTGTAGTCACCATCGCCGGAAACAGCTCCGGTGAGCTTCGCCGCCGCACCCTAGCTCCACCGCGTCGCCATGGCCGCCGGCGTGGGTGCCGCCGTCGCCCCGCCTCGCCGTTAGCTACCTCCATCGACTCGCCGTGTCGAGCTGGGCCCAGTGGTCCAAGTCCGGTCGCCGGAGACCTCGCTGACGGTGAGTAATCGCCGGTCAACCTCCGACGGACCGTCGGTCAGCGTGGGAGTACTGTGCCGATTTTCTTTTTCTATTTTCAGAAAATGATTTAAATGCTATTTTCTTTGAAAAATCATAGTAATTCATATATGGCTCCAAAAATTCTAAAATTTTTTGTGAGTGTTCTTTATGATGTCATCTACCTAGAAAAAATTTGAAATGCCAAATTTGAGTACTTTTTGCATATGTTAAAATTAGCCCTTTTAATTGAAAAATAGACATTTAATGATATTTAGTAAAAAAATAGTTGGCTTTTAATTCTGAAATTTGTTTTGCCATCTAATTAGGCTAAGAGCTTTCTAAAATAAAAATTTGAGCTTAATTTGATAACTTTAATTCTTATGCCTTTATTAATGCTTTTAAATAATTAATTAATCCCTTTATTTGAGTTTAATCATTATAGGATTTGTTTGACTTTGGGATGGATTGATGACCTTGGGTCATTAACCCTAATGACCTTTGGTACTTTAATTAATTGTTTGTGCTTACCTTAATCATGTCGTTAGGGCTTAATTAACGTTATTTCATGTGTTTAATTAATTTCTTAAATGGCGTAGTTAACCCTAATGAGTTTTATAAGCGAAGTTTTGTTGGCTTGCAACTTTATCGTGAAGAAAAGTTATACTCGATCCCTTAATCTGATCATGCATCCATCGAGCATCATGTTTACTATTCCATCATGTTAAAGCATATTAATTATCGAATAGCTTCCGTTAACGGAGAGTTAACACAGATCCGAAGGAAGAGCAGATTCAGGAATCGGGAGTTCATCCAGAGTTTGAGACCGTCTACCCCGAATATCAAGGCAAGCCCTGGATGCATTCAAACCCTACTCTATTTATAAAAGTTTTACCGCTTCAGATGTGATATGTTGCATTAAGTAATAGGAGTTGAGTGAAAACCCACCAACTGCATTACCTGTCTTATTTCCTTATTCCTTGTTACCTGCTTTGGAAGATAGGTAGTAACGCTTAGCCCTGCTTATTTAGTTAAATGTTCAAAGGTAAAAGAATGAAAAACATGAGTTTGGTTTTCTTTGTTGGAATCTTGATAATAGAAATAAATCGAGTTCGGACGGCTAACTTGTACTGGGAATGGAGTCCCTCTGTAGTGTTTCCGTCTGTTGATGCCTAGGTCCCGTCCGTTGGTGAACTGGTGATATCGAGAATTTAGAAATCTACATGCATGAAGTGATATACGGATGGTTGGAGCCGTGTATATCATGGAGTGACTTATAGTGGGGCCAGAGATCCCACATATGTCATAGTGTGTTTTACGGTGGGGTTTAAGTTCCCACGTATCTCGGTACGCTGGGCCGTAGAGCTCACGTGTATCATGTGGTGATATATGGCTGCGGTTGTTATCCCGGTATATCGGTTCATCTGGGGTGCATCGGAGTTAAAGTCTCCGGTATTCCAGTGACCTAGGTCCTAGCTGGGTATGAAAATGGATTCGAATCGCCGTTGCTTCTCGGAGAAGAAGACTCGATCGGTGTTCATCATCGTAGTAACAACTTGAACAAAGATTAAGGTTTAATAATGAAGTTGGTTGATAATTGGAGCTAGTCCAAGCAAACTTTACTTTCTGTTAAGCCTTTCCGCAAAATTTCTTATCTCTTACAAGCCTTACCTTGTCCCTCTAGCCTGCATTTCTTGAGTCTCCACCCCTCTTTTTCATCGGGTCAGTCTTGTTGAGTACTTTTGTACTCAGGGTTTGTTGAACCCTTGTTGCAGGTGAGCCTCATGGGTAGGAATGCTTCGCATCCTGCTGCATGACAGTCGTCGAGGAAAGCGACGACGAGTAAGGTGTTTAGCTCTTGGGCAGAGCTTTTCGTTTGGTATTGTAATAAGGTTATCTACTGCTACTCCACTACTATTATGTTTTGTACAATCTAAACTTATGGTTGTAAATATTTAAAACTCAAAGGTTCGTAAACTGATGTTATTATAAGTCTTCCGCTATTTTACTCCGTGGTATATTATTTACATCAAACTGTTGTAATACTGCAATGTCTCTCTATAACGATGGATCCTGCTCGGAGAATCGTGGATGATTCGGGATTTACCTGACAGACTTTTTAAGTCATATGGAACACAGTCATGGTTATTTGGAGTCTGTTTAGACAATAATCATGTGTGTGGGCCATATGATTTAAGAGGTTCTGCCACACAATGCTCATGTCACTATCCTAATCATTGATGAGACTGGCACAATCCATGATGCTCCATAGAATGAGGAAATAGCTCATCAGGATCTGAATGGTGTTCTAAATGATGAACCAATTGGAAAAGGAATTGATGATGTAGACCTTGCTATTGAAGCATTGATCCAGGAGTCTGTTGAAGCTACTGATCAAGTGTTGTAGGACATCCAGGAGTCAGCTGAACCTGCTAATCGACCAATTGCTGCAAGAAGTGGCAGATCAGTTAGTTCAAGGTGTGGCAAGTGGCCATATATTTTTGAATTTCAAAGTGAGGGCCTTAGGCCCAACTTAGATAAAGGAAAGGACCCTGCCAATAGCCTAGTGAAGAAAAGAAAGAATATGTTATTACCAGCCATAGTCTCCATCAGTGATAGTTGCACCCCCTAGCTCAGAAGACAGTTCACCTTAGTGTTCGCCTGCGTGGTGATAGCACTAGATATCAGTAGGTGAGAATTGAGAAAGAACCCTCCAAACGTTCCAAAAACTAGCTTATTGAAATAGATGAAGTAATAGGGAAACTGAGTCCTATCTCTCTATCTATGTTGCAGGACTGGGGATTCATGTGTGTTGTGGATCTTGAGGACCTCATCAAGGATGCGCTGATGCAGGAGCCGTCCGCTATGGAGCCTATGAATGAAGTGGTCAATGAATAGTCAACCTCTACATCAAGTCTTTTTTCATAGATTGCCTAAGTGTCTTGAAGGCATCATCGGGGCTATTCCCCAGTCTTTTATCTGTCATTCTGAACCTGTGTTGAATGGCAATATTTTATCCTTAGTATGTCTGGGTGAGGACCTATGGTTGTGTCATGACATTGTAATAAGTCCTACCTATGCTACTGCCCATGTTCCTTATGTTTATCTTTAGTTTGATGACCATGTTACCCTGCAACATCTGTGTGTTTACTGGTGCTTCCCAATCAATAGTCGGTTGCTGATCCAAGCGACAACATGTTATGCTTGCACCCTTCCCTGTTTCCAATATGAGTACACGTGATTGGCACATTTTATGCTGGAATATTCGGGGCATCAATGCACAATCGAAGTGGGATGCTTTGAGAAAAAATAGATGAAAGTTGTTGTTCAGTCATCTGTTTGTAGGAAACCAAATGAGAACATTTTGACATGTCCTACATCAAAAAATTTGCCCCAAGAAGATTTGATAACTTTGATTTTATCCCATCGGCTGGTCAATCAGGGGGTATCCCAGTCCTATGGAACAACTCTGTTTTTAGGGGCATGGTTCTTGACAAGCAAATGTATGGCATCATTCTCTCATTCAAATTCATGCATAATAATAATATGTGGAAACTTACCACGGTTTATGGGCCTTGTGAAGACCTAGCAAGATCTGAGTTCATAAACTGGTTCAAGGCTCATGATATCTAGGACACAGATAATTGGATCTTTATGGGAGATTTCAATTTCTACAGATCATTAGGAAATAGAAATAGGCTGGGGGCAATCTTGATGATACTTTGGTGTTCAATGAAGCTATTGGCCACCTAGGCCTAATAGAATTGCCACTCAAAGGCGGAGCCTACACATGGAGCAACATGCAGTCTGATCCATTATTAGAGCAGTTGGATTGGTTCTTCACCTCAGTCAACTGGACCCTGGACTATCCAAGAATAGAAGTGTTACCCCTTGCTAGAATCACCTCAGACCATATAACTTGTCAGGTTGTGATCAGCACTAGCATCCCTAGAGCAAATGTTTTTAGGTTTGAATCCTTTTGGGCAACACAGCCAGATTTTCTCAGCACAGTAGAGGAATGCTGGAACTCTACTCCTGATTTACTTGATGTAGCAAAATCAGTAAGCAAGAAATTCAAAGGCTTAAGATACAGACTCAAGCAATGGAGCAGATATCTTTCTAACCTAAAGGCTTACATCATAATCTGCAATACAGTTATCTAGCATTTAGATGCCATAGAAAATGTAAGAGGACTGTTTAATACAGAGAAAAACCTGAGAAGAATTGTTAAAAATAAGTTGCAGGCCTGGCTACACTATAAGAACTTATATTGGAAGAAAAGATATATAGTCAATAGAATTAAACTAGGGGATGAATGCACTAAGTTTTTTCATAGCATGGAAACAATCTCTTATAGAAGGTATTCCATAGCACAGCTGTAGAATGACCAAGGCATCTGGGTGCAGGACCATGCAAACAAAGCAGCACTCATCTTCATCTCTTTTAGAAACAGAATGGGTTTCACCACCAACCCAACCATGCTCTTTGACCTTGGGAATCTTATCTCCCCAATGGAGGACCTAAGCCAACTGGTTCTCCCATGCCTATAGACAAAGCACCATGTCCTAATGGTTACAATGGACTGTTTATGAAGAAATATTGGCAGTTCATCAAGGGAGATTTTTACAGACTGTGCTTCTAGTTTTTTGATAACTTGGTGAACCTAGAGAGTGTCAACTCCTTCTTTATCACCTTGGTACCAAAGAAAGATAGCCCTGAGACAATTAATGATTTCAAGCCTATATCATTGATGAATATCTCTCTGAAGCTCATCACAAAGATTCTTGCTGATAGACTGCAGCTTGTAATATTGAATCTTGTGCACAGAAACCAATATGGCTTCATTAGGTCCAGATCAATACATGATTGTTTAGCCTAGAGCTATGAGTATATCCACCAGTGTCACACATCTAAGAGAGAAGTCATAATCCTAAAGCTAGATTTTGCAAAAGCTTTTGACACAGTAGAACATTCAACAATTCTCCAAATGATGATACACCTTGGTTTCCTGAACCAATGGCTTAATTGGATGGAAAGTATACTAGGTACAGCTTCCTCTATAATTCTACTCAATGGGCTCCCAAGCAAATTTTTCAAATGCAAAAGGTGGAGTCAATCAAGGGGACCCCCTATCACCCCTCCTCTTTGTTCTTACAGCTGAACTTCTACAAGTCCTAGTGAACAAAGCATCTGATGAGGAACTGCTAACAAAGCCTATCCCTCAGCCAAATGATGAATTTCCAACTATACAATATGATGATGATACTCTACTACTGCTCCAAGCTAATGCAAGCCAACTAGTATTCCTTAAATCTCTGCTAAATAGCTATACAGAATCAACTGGCCTATCTATGAACTGCAATAGGTCAAGCATATATCCTATCAATGTGACTCTAGAAAGAATGACAGTCCTGGCAAACACTTTTGGCTGTGAGATTGGAACCTCACATATCTTGGTCTTCCAATGGGTATCACCAAGCCAAAAATAGATGACCCATCACCAATGATGAACAAAGTAGAAATGAGGCTATCAGCTTGCTCTGTTTGGCTGTCACCCAGTGGAAGACTGGAGATGGTCAATTCTGCTATAACACCAATAATGACATATGCAATGTGCACTATCAACCTGCCACAAGGGGTAATTGAAAACATTGACAGGGCCAGTAAACAATGTCTATGGCATGGAAATTCAAAACAAAAGAAGGGGGCAATCTAGTAGCCTGGACAGTGGTGATGCAGCCAAGAGAAAAAGGGGGTTTGGCATTATAAATTTAAAAGTGCAACTTGATGCCCTACTCATGAAGAACCTTAGCAAGTTCTATAACAGAGAAGATATACCATGGGTCCAGCTGATATGGTTAAAGTATTATGCTAACAGAGTACCCCATGCCACTAGAGAGTTGGGATCTTTTTGGTTGAGGGATATATTGAGGTTGAATATTTTGTTCAGGCAAGTAACAATATGTGAAATTGAGGATGGTAAATTGGCTTATTTTTGAGATGACTTGTGGGTAGACACACTGCTCTCTCACAAATATCCAAGACTGTCATCATTTGTGAAAAAGGATGGCATCTCAGTCCATGAGGTTATGCAAACAGAGGAGCTGGATAGTCTATTCATGTTACCTCTATCTAAAGAAGCACTTGTAGAGCTTGCGTCCTTGCAGGAAAAACAATAGCACCTGATGGGGAAGGCACAATAGACAGATGGATACCAATATGGGGGAGCAAATACACAACACAACAATACCATAAACATCCTATTAAGGCTCACCCTATTTTCAAAGTCATCAGGAAATCAAAATGCACACCGAGGGTGAAGTACTTCACATGGATTGTCCTGGTGGACAGACTTAATACTAAGACGATGCTCCAACATAGGAATATGGAGGTTCAAGGGGGCACAGTTTGTGTCATGTGCAACATAGGAGCATAGGAACTATTGAGCATCTATTTTTTGATTGCCCCTTTGCACAAGAATGCTAGGCTAGATTGGGAATCAGCTGGGATGCCTCTTTGCAACTGTATGATAGAATTTCCCATCCAAAGTCAGTGCACACCATCCCCTGCTTCACGGAAGTTTCTATGATTGTGGCCTAGGAGCTTTGGAAGATTCGTAATGACAAAGTGTTTCAGAGGAACAACCCCAACATTGATAGATGGAAATTCAATTTTAAGAGTCAGTGCTTACTTCAGTCTTGTAGAATGAAGGATGACATTAGGTCCATCTTTTGTGTTTGGCTAGATGCTTTTAGCTAAACCCCTATATGTGAACTCTCTCCCTTTGCTTTAAATTAATGAAAATGACCACCATTGTGGGGATCTCTGTGGGGGTATAGACCCTGTATACCCTCGCAGCCAGACTTTGGGCTGCTCAGTCCAGATGGCCTAGACCAGAAGACGAAGGCTGGTCCATCATCATCCTAATCAGTGGGCCAGATGACAAGACGAAGCCCGTGGTCTACTACCAACCAGGTCGGTGGGCCGCACGGGTGCTGAAGGCTGTTTGGCATGCAAGGAGTCTTAGTCGGTTAGATCTGTTTGTGTACTCCAAGGATATGGTGCAATGTAACCGACCATAGGGAAACCCTAGATATGTGACCTTGTCCTCTGACTATATAAGGCAGACACGGACCCTCCTAGAACCTAATCGCTCCCTTCCTTCTGATCTCATCTGATCAGAACCTTTGTACTCTGGTAGCCATCAATACAGCAGCAGAGACACAGGACATAGGGTATTACGCTTCCAAGCGTCCTGAACCTAGATAAACCCTTGTTGTCCTGGTTGTTTGTCTTGTATCTCACATCTAAATCATAGATCTTAGCGCGCCCTCACCACAATCTACTACCTCAGGGTATCCCGTGGTAGACTGCCAAGGAGGTTTCATCGATAGTGGTGCGCTAGGTAGGGGCTGCACGATTTGATCTTCAAGCGATCCAGATGGTTTCGTTCCCGGCTTCCATGGACTTCAAGGCAGGCGTCTCCCTCACCATCGGTTCACTCACGTGGACCACCGGATTGATGACGTCTCTCATGTTCACGGGAGAAGCGCAGCCAGTCCCAGCTCCAGCTGTGACGCAATTGGTCCCAACACCGACCGCACCAACCATGTCTCCAACAACCAGATCTTGGGACCGCCCCCGGGATCGTTCTAGCCGCCCATGACGAGGGCGGAGTGGATGGCCATGCCAGTGGCAAACTGGCAGCTCCCTTGCTACCAGAGGAGGCACAACGATGACTCTGATCTGATCGACATGATCGATCAGCACGGGGCTGGTCTGGCTGAGCTCCTCGAGTACGTGGAGTCTGCCCCTGCGTGGTTTCATGAAGAGTACTTGGACTTCATCCTGATCTGACCACACCACTGCAATCGCGCCAACCGACCGTGCCGCGCGTACCCAGATCCATCCGTGGTTGGCCATCCGCCACCTGTCCGCCAGATGGGGAACGCTCGACACCAGCAAGGATGTACGGGCCGACCTGGTGGCCCACGCCAACCAGATCCGAATCTGGCCCTGGCTCGAGCATCTCTTGCTGACCACAGAGGAGGACCACCAGCTACTGGCGGAGACAGGCCTCCTACCATGATGGAGTGCTATCAACAATAGCTTGCGCCCGACCAGGGGCACCATCAGCAGCGCCCTACGCACAATCAGGCTCATCACCCACGTCGACTAGATCCAACTCTGGCCGCTGCCCGGGCTCCACCTCCAGTTAGGCTGGACTAGTTCACCAACGTGCACCAACGCCAGCGCAGACCCAACCATGCCAATCGTCAAGCCTGAGAAGAGTGGAGGTAGCTACACTGGGCGCAGCAGACGTGACCTGCACCAGGGCCGATAGATCCAAACACCCCCGGCACAAATCATACACTCATCTTACCGCACGGGGGTTGAGCAACGCAGCCGCTTCCTACGCGGGAGACTTGCGGAACGCTCCTCAACGACATGATGACCACCTCTTGGACTTAGATCCCAATCTGGTACTAGTCCTAGAAGAACCAAGGCCCATGGTAGGCATGGTGGCTTTGCAGCAAATCCCTTCCGGATCAGACGCTATGGTCCATGAAGATGACGTCGCATCAGATCCGCTCTCTGGGCTCGATGGGACGCCCTCCATCTCGTTTGACCTCACCGAGTACTTCCTTTCTGATGAAGAGAGTCCTGAGGTTCGGCATCAGGAGAATGTCAAGGAGGAGATCCCGAGCACGCTGGGCCAACTGACCTATTCTACCGACCAAGCACCAGGCACCCCTAAGATTCTGCCTGGCTTTGACGGGTCAGTATTCATGGTCAGCGTGGACGAGCCTCCCATTCCAAATGCAGCTGAGCAGGAGAAGCAAGCAAGGGAAGAACGCAATGCTGATCGAGAACGCTGACACCTCCTGGAGGCACAAGAAGCAAACGCCACCAACAACGGGTGCAACGGTGGTAACGGTGCAGGCCCTCAGCCTCACCACCTCCAACGCAACCTCAATGGCGAGTTCAACATGGTGGGAGATCAGATTGTCCACGAAACTCCCACGGCCAACATCATCGTGGCCATGGACCGGGTCAACAACCTTCCCCCGAACACACCCGGGGCCAAAGCGATCCATGATTTTCTGATTGCAGCCGAAGCACAGGTGGTTCAGCTCCACTCTGCTGGTTCGCTGACCACATCGCATCGATCATGACGATCCCGGTGCAGTCATCATCGCCAACCCACAGAAAGTGGTGCTGATAACGAGTCCAACCAAGGAGGACCTCCACCCGAACAGTCCTAGCAGGCCAGCGCTGATGATGCCCCATGAGAGGCACCATGCGATGATCAATGCCAACACGGTAATCGCCAGCACGCCAACGGGCAACAGGCCAACCGTCGCGCTGGGTGCAATCAAGAAGTTGAGCAATCCTAAGGTCACGATCTTCGTGGCCACCTCAACCAGCATTACCATGCTCAGCGACATGTAAGCGGACCAGCCCCATTCTCAAAGGAACTCAAGGCCGTCCTATGGCCAAAGAACTTTTGGATTAGGGATGTCAAGATGTACAATGGGCATGACGATCCGGAGCACTGGATTATGCTGAATTAAGTAGCAGTCCAAGCAGTAGGTGGTGACCAGTTCGTCATGGAAAACTACATCCCAGTAGTCTTGAGCAATGTTGCCACTTCCTGGTTGCTCCGCCAGTGCGTTGGTAGTATCCACAGTTGGCCCCAGCTCAAGCAGATATTCATCGACAACTTTAAGCCCACCTGCGTGTAGCCCAACGCCAAGTACACTTTGGCATAGGTGCAGCATCACCCAAGGGAGTCGCTGCGATGGTACATCTGGTGATTCTCTGACGCATGGAATCACGTGATCGATGTCACTCCTGTGGAGGGGATCAACCTCTTCATCGCCGGTCTGGTCCAACCACGTGGTCTAGACCTCAAGGAGTTACTCCTCGAGTGACCGAGAACTTGGAAGAGCTCCTCTCCATCGCCCATAGATTCGCTCATCTCGATGACGGACTGAATGAGGGAGACTCCTTTCCCTCCAACCACATCTACCATGGCGATGACGATTATGACCGCGATAGCAACCAAGACCGCTAGCTAGATCGGTGAGATGATCGCCGCAACCTTTGTAACAATCGTGACCCTGACCACCACGGTGACGATTGTCCTTTCAATCGTCGTGGTTGGGACTCTTATGATGGTGGTCGGCACAACTGCAATGACTCCTCTGTTAACACGGTAAAGGGGCAGAAGAGGGCAAATGACAATGAGCTTGACAAGGTCCTTAGTCAGGATTTCCCTCGTCATCCTGGCAAGGGCCACACAATGGGCTAGTGCCAGGTCTTGAAAGAGGCACTAGAGAAGACGGCCAACAAAAAATCTCATCCAGCTCCCAAGGCCAAGGCCAAGAACCCCATCCGACAAGAGGATGCTGACGAGGAAGAAGCTCAAGATGTGAACCCATGGCATGCCTACAGGGATCCCATGAAGAATGTGACTGCCGTCATCTTTGGCGGCAAGGTCAGACTAGAGAACGCCCATGACCAGAAGCTGCTGACACGAGCCATCATGGCTATCCAGGAGACTGATGACTTTGTTGCAGATGTCAAGGTGCCCGCCTAGTCTGAGCCGCCCATATCGTTCAGTCGCAATGATATGTGGGCCAAAATCCCTGACGTCGGTCATTTCCCACTGGTCCTTGACCCAGTAATAGATGGCGTCTGGTTCGAGAAAGTGCTCATTGATGGTGGCAGCGCCCTGAACATTCTGTTCTATTCGGCCTTCAAGGAGTTAGGGTTAAAGTAGGAAAACCTCAAGCCATGTGAATCTCCATTTTGGGGCATCATGCCGGGCAAACCCTCATACCCTCTTGGGCAGATCGTGTTACCTGTCCAATTTGGGATGAAGCAGCACTTCCACATTGACCACATCACTTTTATCATGGCCGACTTCGAGGGCATCTACCATGCCATCCTTGGCTGACCAGGGATCACCAAGTTCATGGCAGTTCCTTATTATGGGTACCTCGTGTTGAAGCTCCCAACCAAGCAGGGAGTCCTGTCCCCGCGCAGTAATGTCTTCACGGCGCGTGTGTGCGAGTCCAATGCCTATGCAGCTGCGGAGGTCGAGGAGTTGAAGTACGCCATGGAGCACACCGGCCTGGGTGTCAAGGAAGCACCCCCTGTGGAGCTTGAGGTTCCGGTTGGGTCTGCTCAGCGACCTTCTAACAAGGTCAAGCAACACAAGTTGATCCAGCTCGACCCAAACAACCCCTCAAAGACCACCAAGATCGGGGCCACCCTTTCCCCCAAATGGGAAGATGCTCTCGACCAATTCCTTTGAGAGCACATCAGCGTGTTCACGTGGAAACCCACCGACATGCCAGGTGTCTCGAGGAAAAAGGCCGAGCACTACCTTGATGTCTCAAAGACCGCCAAACCGATCAAGCAGAAAATGCGATGGTTCGCTCATGACCGCAAGGAAGTCATTAGGGTAGAAGTAGCCATGCTTTTGGCAGCAGGCTTTATCAAAGAGGTGTATCACCCAGAGTAGTTAGCCAATCTGGTTCTTGTACTAAAAAAGAATAATGAATGGAGAATGTGTGTTGATTACAATGATCTCAACAAACACTGCCCTAAACGGGCTTTCAATCTCCCTTGAATCGATGAGGTTGTAGACTCTACCGCAGGTTGCGAGTTGCTCTCTTTTCTAGATTGCTACTCGGGCTATCATCAAATAGCCCTCAAAAGGGAGGACCAAGAGAAGACCTCCTTCATCACCCCCTTCGGTGCTTTCTGCTACATGACCATGTCATTTGGCCTCAAGAATGCTGAAGCTACTTACCAGTGGGCCATCCAGGCCTGTCTCGAGCATGAGATCGCCTGCGACCTTGTCGAGGTGTATGTAGATGATGTGGTGGTGAAAACCAGGGAGTCTCACACACTAGTTGCTAACCTCCAGTGGACCTTCGTGGCCCTCAACAACTTTCAGTGGAAACTGAATCCCAACAAGTGCATCTTTGGCGTTCCTTCTGGGATCCTACTCGACAACATCGTCAGCTTGGATGGCATACGCCCAAATCCCGAGAAGGTTAAAATTGTGCTGGACCTGCAGCCACCAAGAAGCGTCAAAGATATTCAAAAACTTACCGGCTGCATGGCGGCCCTGAGCTGCTACATCTCCCGTTTGGGCAAAAAAGGACTTCCCTTCTTCAAACTGCTCAAGGCTAAAGAGAAGTTTGAGTGGACGGAGGAGGCCGACAAAGCCTTCAAACAGCTCAAGGAGTACCTTGCGACTCCCCCAGCACGGTCCCGCGAGAGGGCGACGAGCTTCTCCTCTATATTGCTTCCACAACCAACGTGGTCAGCACTGTGATGGTGGTCGTGAGGAACCCATACACGTCTACGGGGTGCAGCGCCCAATTTACTATGTTAGCGAGGTTCTTAATGAAACCAAGCAATGGTACAATCACGTGCAGAAGCTGCTATATGTAACACCTCTGGTGTTATATTAACTAAAACATGCCATGTCATCATATGCACTACAAAGCATTCATGTTTAAGTCAATCTTAATGTGCATTAACTAAAACAAGTTTACATTTCATAGGTTGATTGGGTTTCTGGAATGTTTTGTCACATGAAATAATAAAACCCTATTTTTGAATGTCATCGCAAATGCTTAGTTTATATTCTATGTACTTGAGGTGTAAACCATGTTTACACTAGTGTCAAGCATAGTGTATAAGTCTAAGTCCAACCATAAAAATGATTTTCATATCTGAAATTGAATTTGGATTCCAAAGCTTATTTCCAAGTCTGGAAATTCAAATTTAAATTCAAATTGGCAAATCATAGTAATTCATATATAGCTCCAAAAATTCTGAAAATTTTTGTGAGTGTTCTTTATGATGTCATCTACCTAGGAAAAATATGAAATGCCAAATTTGAGTACTTTTTGCATATGTTAAAATTAGCCCTTTTAATTTAGAAATGGACTTTCAATGATTTTTAATAAATAAAATAATTGGCTTTTAATTCTGAAATTTGTTTTGCCATCTAATTAGGGTAAGAGCTTTCTAAAATAAAAATTTGGGCTTAATTTGATAACTTTAATTTTTATGCCTTTATTAATGCGTTTAAATAACTAATTAATCCCTTTATTTGAGTTTAATCATTATAGGATTTGTTTGAATTTGGGATTGATTGATGACCTTGGGTCATTAACCCTAATGACCTTTGGCACTTTAATTAATTGTTTGCGCTTACCTTAATCATGTCATTAGGGCTTAATTAACGTTATTTCATGTGTTTAGTTAATTTCTTAAATGGCGTAGTTAACCCTAATGAGTTTTATAAACGAAATTTTGTTGGCTTGCAACTTTATCATGAAGAGAAGTTGTACTCAAGCCCTTAATCTGATCATGCATCCATCGAGCATCATGTTTATTATTCCATCATGTTAAAGCATATTAATTATCGAATAGCTTTCGTTAACGGAGAGTTAACGTTGTCGCCCAGATCCGAAGGAAGAGCAGATTCAGGAATTGGGAGTTGATCCAGAGTTTGAGACCGTCTACCTCGAACATCAAGGCAAGCCCCGGATGCATTCAAACCCTATTCTATTTATAAAAGTTTTACCGCTTTAGATATGATATGTTGCATTAAGTAATAGGAGTTGAGTGAAAACCCACCAATTGCATTACGTGTCTTATTTCCTTATTCCTTGTTACCTGCATTGGAAGATAAGTAGTAACGCTTAGCCCTGCTTATTTAGTTAAATGTTCAAAGGTAAAAGAATGAAAAAGATGAGTTTGGTTTTCTTTGTTGGAATCTTGATAATAGAAACAAATCGAGTCCGGACGACTAACTTGCACTGGGAATGGAGTCCCTCTGTAGTGTTTCCGTCTGTTGATGCCCTAGGTCCCGTCCGTTGGTGAACTGGTGATATCGAGAATTTAGAAATCCACATGCATGAAGTGATATATGGATGGTTGGAGCCGTGTATATCATGGAGTGACTTATAGTGGGGCCAGAGATCCCACATATGTGATAGTGTGTTTTACGGTGGGGTTTAAGTTCCCACGTATCTTGGTACGCTGGGCCGTAGAGCTCACGTGTATCATGTGGTGATATATGGCTGCGGTTGTTATCCTGGTATATCGGTTCATCTGGGGTGCATCGGAGTTAAAGTCTCTGGTATTCCAGTGACCTAGGTCCCAGCTGGGTATGAAAATGGATTCGAATCACCGTTGCTTCTCAGAGAAGAAGACTCGATCGGTGTTCATCATCGTAGTAACAACTTGAACAAAGATTAAGGTTTAATAATGAAGTTGGTTGATAATTGGAGCTAGTCCAAGAAAACTTTTCTTTCTGTTAAGCCTTTCCACAAAATTTCTTATCTCTTACAAGACTTACCTTGTCCCTCTAGCCTGCATTTCTTGAGTCTCCACTCCTTCTTTTTCGTCGGGTCAGTCTTGTTGAGTACTTTTATACTCAGGGTTTGTTGAACCCTTATTGCAGATGAGCCTCATGGGCAGGAATGCTATGCATCCTGCTGCATGACAGTCGTCGAGGAAAGCGACGACGAGTAAGGTGTTTAGCTCTTGGGCAGAGCTTTTCGTTTGGTATTGTAATAAGGTTATCTACTGCTACTCCACTACTATTATGGTTTGTACAATCTAAACTTATGGTTGTAAATATTTGAAACTCAAAGGTTTGTAAACTTATGTTATTGTAAGTCTTCCGCTATTTTACTCCGATGTATATTATTTATATCAAACTGTTGTAATACTGCAATGTCTCTTTATAACGATTGATCCTGTTCGGAGAATTGTGGATGATTTGGGATTTACCTGACAGACTTTTTAAGTCGTATGAAACACAGTCATGGTTATTAGGAGTCTGTTTAGACAATAATCATGCGTGTGGGCCATATGATTTAGAAGGTTCTGCCACACTATACGCGCTCCTAATCACCAAACAGAAGCTCCTCCATTACTTCCAAGCCTACAAGGTCATGGTGGTCATGGAAGCTGCACTTGGTGACATTCTCCGCAATAGAGACACTAGTGGCCGTATTGTCAAATACGCATTAGAGCTCTCCGAGCCCACACTGAACTTCTGCAGTCGTAATACTATGAAGTCTTAGGCCTTGGTTGATTTCATCATGGAGTGGTCGGACCTCAACCTTCCCCTAGCTGATACGTCTGCCGACCACTGGAAGATGTACTTTGATGGCTCCCTGAACATCAATGGTGCCAGGGCAGGGGTCTACTTCATATCTCCTTCCAAGGACACACTCCGTTACATCTTGCGCATACACTTCAAGGCATCCAATAATGTGGCCAAGTACGAAGCGGCCCTACATGGCCTTCACATTGCAGTTAAGCTGGACATCAAGCGGCTCCTGGTTTACGGCAATTCTGCTATGGTCCTCCGTCAGGTCAACAAAGACTAGGACATGGTCAATGAAAAATGGACGCCTATGTTGCCGAGATTTGCAAGATGGAGAATAAGTTCTATGGACTAGAATTCACCCACGTACCTCGTACCGAGAACACAGGTGCTGATGAGCTATCTAAGCTCGGATCATCTAGAGCCGAGGTGCCACCTGGTGTTTTCGTCAAAGATTTGGTTAAGCCTTCGATCCCTAATTAGGCTTATGAAGCACCTACGCCTAGTACTGCTATCGACCAGCTCGTAGCGACGCTCAGCAGCAAAGCAAAAGAGGTAGAAAATAGCTACCCTGGCCAGTAGGGATCTAATGACGGTAGTGAGTAGCCGCCGGTTGCCGAATCAACTGAGCAGACAGTGCCTTCCCAGCCCGACTGGAGAGAGCCCTTTATCAGATACCTGAATGACCACCTTGTTCTAGAGGATAAGATCGAAGCTCAACAGTTGATCCGCAGAGCCCGTGCCTACCTCATGATTAATGGTGAGCTGATGCACAAAGCTCCAAGATCCGTGATTTATCAGAAATGCATCACCTAGGCAGAGGGTTTGAAACTTCTGAAGAATATTCATGCAGGCACTTGTGGTAACCACGCGGCATCCCAGACGCTGGTTGGCAAAGCCTACTGAGCAGGGTTCTACTGGCCGACTACCGTTTCTGATGCAGAAAGTTATGTGTGCAGGTGCAAAAACTATCAGATGTTTGCCAAGCAGATTCATGTTCCTGCACACAAACTCCAGACCATCCCAGTCGCTTGGCCATTCTCATGCTGGGGACTTGACATGATCGGTCCATTCAAAAAGGCTCCTGGCAGACACATGTGTGTCTTCGTACTCATCGACAAATTCTCCAAATGGATTGAGTACAAAGCCATCAAAAAAGCCTCATCTGAGAAAGCGGTACTATTCCTTGATGATGGTATCCACCGGTTCAGCATACCCAATACCATCATCATAGATTTAGGCTCTCAGTTGACCAGCGATGAGTTTTTTGACTTTTGCGATGATAATGGCATCAAGGTCAAATACGTCTCCATCGCTCATCCTCGAGTGAATGGACAGGTGGAACAAACTAACGGTATGATTATCGACACCCTGCACAAACGGGTATACCGCGACGACAAGGACCTTAAACCTGGTCGGTGGCTCAAGGAATTACCTGCCGTGGTATGGGGACTGCGTACCCAGCCCAGTCACAACACTGGAGTTTCCCCGTACTTCATGGTGTTTGGATCCGAGGCTGTCCTACCAGCCGAGGTCGCACTCTTTTCACCGTGTGTCTAGCATTACAATGAAGAAGCCTCGAATGAAGCTAGGGAAATCAATATCATCGCTAAAGTAGAGATAGCGCTCGAGTCCTGTGCTCGGACAGCTAAATACCTAGCTTCTTTGCAATGTTATTATAACCGCAACATCAAAGTTAGGCTATTCATGGTCGATGACATTGTGTTATGATGAATCCAGAACACAGATGGTCTGCACAAGTTGTCGTCCAGATGGGAAGGGCCGTTCAGGATCAAGGCTGTCACACGCCCGACGTCCTATCGGCTGTAGATGATGAAGGGTGTCGAGGAATCCAATTCATGGCACATTGACCACCTCATACGTAAGATATGTACCTAGATCTTTGTTATTCATATATTTAATATAGTTTCCTTCATCATTATCTTTTCCTATCACAATTCTATATTTATGCACACATCTATCATACATGCACCCTGCATAAGTCTCAGTTAAACTTTGTTTTCTGCCCAACGAGAACAACTTGACAAGGCACTGTCTAGAAAACTCTTACGATGTGTTACAGCTCCACGCTACATGGCATTAGGAGATTTTAGCAGCTGCTCTCTAACGGTGCTAGGTATCTAGTGATCCAGGCGGTCCTATGTTGTTCACTAGTGCATCCCAAGTTACCCGACAGAGTTAGCTTGCTTCGAGGGTGGGGGCAAAACTTAATTGATGACATCTTTTTGAAAAGAAAAAATGAACTACGCATAAGATATGCATCTATAAAACACAAAATGGCAAAATGTTTACCACCCGCTTAAACATGCCTAACTTGTCTGCATTAAAAGGCTAAAAAATTTCTGAGCACCACCTGCTCGGTACAACTTACAAATAGTGTTTTTTACATACAAACATTGTTTATAGCCTACTGACCACCATCACCTTGTGTAGGATCTCCAATAAGAATCATATCATCGACAAGGGCAGCAATAGCAGGCATCAATGAAGCCTGAAGGTCTTCAACCGCGGCCTCTGATAGCTCCGGTGCGATCCCGAGCGTGACTTCTGCTGGCTCCACCTCTGAATATCTGGAGCGGACCACAGCAAGCGCAGTTGCAACCATGTAGCGCCCAGCTTCTGCGATGAAACCCTGGACCGCCGGCCAAAGCCTCCTGCACTGGTCGACGATGACAACTGCTTCGCCCATAGGATCGACAGGGTGCCTTTCTCCTCGAAAGATGGCCCTTAATATGGGCTTGATGTGGTCTGTCATGGCCCGCATCTTTCCTTGGAGAACCGAGATGGAGCCCTCCAACACCTGGAACTGGGCCAGATAGCATTCCCGTAGGCCTACAACAACAAAGCAATGGTGGTCAGCATATCCTGGTCCGTCTAGTATGTGGCAGACTACACACAACAATTTTATATTGTTCTACTTACCAGTTAGCTTGACGATCTGAGCCTTGTCCGCCTTGGCCTGCTCCTAAGCAGCCTCCTTTTGGTCTAGCAGGCCAGCTAGATCCTGAGCCATGGCTTCTTGCTAGCCATTCAGTCCTACAAGAAGCACCCATAAATACATAGCAATGATCAGTGTGGGTGAGAGAGGTCTACTTACTCTTGTTGTCCTCCTCTAGGGTTTCCACCCTGTGGTGCAGAGCGGCAAACTCCCCCTCGTGCTGGATCTCACACTCCTGGTAGACCTAGGCCTGTGCCTCTAGATTGGCTTTGGCTGCCCGGAGGGTTTTGCATTCCTCCCAGGTCGCCGCAAACAGATCTATGGTCTTGCCACGCTGAGCGTTGGTCTCCTGCAGCGACTATATACACCACGGATTGCTCAATGAGTTTGCATGTCAAATGACAAGCTCAAAACATATGAGAAAATCTCAATCAGACTTTACCTTGATCCTATCCAACAACACCTCCACCACGTCCTAGACACTTGCGTTGATGTTGTTGTCCAAAATTTCCTCATACGACACGAAGCTATCCTCCCCCAGCTTGCATGATGTGTATAGCGTTGCGTGGGCAGGTTGGTGCGCGGCATCTTCAGCACCCTCGAAACCTCCTCGACCTTAGGAGGCACGGATGTGCTCGGCCCCTCCTAGCCCGGCGTACGCTCTGACAGATGACTTGTCGCGGCAGTAACTGGCCTGAACGGTACCACCCGCCCCTCTGGATGTGGAGCCGGTGTCGAGGTCAGCCTGGTTGGTGTCACAGTGCTGCTGGCCCCCTCCCCTTGCCTAGAAGACTCTATCGCATCACCAGTTCTCACCTACTCAGTGGAAGGTGTAGTGGTCTGACTGGGTGGCGGTGTCGGTGTCATTGCCAGAGGAACACGGCTGTAGGACACATTACAATCATATTTTGTTCACAACAAATACAACATCAAGTAAATGCAAGATATGCAAACTCAATGACACTTACCCAGCTGACCACTAGAACCTTCCTCTGAATTGTGAGACTGTTCCCCCACTTGGAGCGCCTGGGGCCCCGCTTGTCGCCCCGCTGCCACGCCCGGGGACTTTGTTCGATGCCTCGCCGGTTCGGCTCGTTCCGATGGGGTTCACCGGAGAAGTTGGCTCCCTGGCCTCCTCTTGGTGCCCCAAAGACGAAGCCAATCTGGAGGGAGACATGGCCACCCTGTGTGGCGCAGGCGGCGGTGATGGTGGTAGTGGTGCTGACGCCCCGGCCTGCTCCAGCCGAGTGGTTAAAATAGTATCTCCCCGCTGAGGGGGAGGAGTGGGTGGCAGTCCGGCCTACACGGGCCTCCTGGGTATCATTGTGGACGGGGGTCATGGCGTCCTTCGGAGGCGTCTGGGCTTGGCGTTTCCTTTGACGCTGGTTCAGCATCAGAAGATCATTGTCAGATGATTCCGGGGTGGCCGGGGCACCCCTTTTCTTGCCCCATTCTGCTCTGCCGTCCTGGCTCAACTTGCCCCCGAACAGCAGAGTGGAGGGTTTCTTTGGCTTGGCAGCCTCTACCATAGGCCGCTTACCCGCTGCTCGGCACCTAGCCTGAGCAGCGGGGACTTCATCATCATCAGAGCTTGAGACATCAGTCGTCTCCCACCCAGCTTGAGCCCTGCTTCGATAGCGGGACTCATCGGTTTTGCGCCGATTAGCCTGCGCCTCACCCTGAGGCCATGGCTCCACTGGCACAGTAGAAACAAAGACTTTCTGATCCTATCCAAGCAATGTTTGATAGTCAGATGATCCATGTTATACAGACATCATCACATACTAGTATACACTAGACAAATCAATGTGTGGAACTGGTCGGCTTTCCTCTGGTGGTGGTCGGGAAATGTCGTACGGCAGTGCACGTGTTTCTGGGAAGTCGGTGGACGGGTCAAATTTCTTAAAAAATGAGGACATATGCTAGGCCACCGCCTCTGGCATCGTCCTCTCTCGAGTCTCCCGTGAAGGGTCAGCCCAGCCAGCATACTCATACAAGCGGTTCACCCACTCCTTGCACGGCTGGACCCGGCGTGTCAACCACGTCCTCGCCACTAGTGCTCCATTGACAATCTTGTTGTCAATCAAGGTCAGCAGCTCATTCACCTGATGCATCTCATCTGGAGTTGGTGGATCTGACCACTTTGAGTTGAACTCTGGCACTTGCGTCACGTCGCAGGGCACTCTTCTTTCTTCCACATCTTGGCTCATATAGAACCAGCGAGTGTTCCATCCTTTGGTGGATGATTGGTACCGGCTCCCTAGCCAGTGCGCCTTCATCCCGTTGTGAAGATGCACGTAGCACCCACCAGTGACTTGGGACCCTCCCGATTCAGCCCCCTTCTTCCTCAATAAAAAGAAGTGGCAGAAAAGGTTGAAGTGGGGGTCGATACCCAGGAACATGTCGCAGTAGGCAATGAAGATAGAAATGGAAAGAATGGAGTTGGGATCCAGATTGCAGATCAAAATCATCCAATAAATGCATAGGTCACAGAGGAACCCATTCATGGGTACTCCTAATCCACGTATTACCATATCTTCAAAAACTACAAATTCCCCATCTCAGGGATGGGGGGAATCCTCACCTCGCGGCTCACACCACGCCTCCATCTCGTACGGCGGTAGCAAGACTTCCTCGATGAGCACTTGCAGTGACTCCCATGTGGAGGTCGACTGCTGCTATTGCGGCCCCGGTGCATTAGTCCTGGTCACCTTCCCCGTCTTCTTGGCTCCCTTCCTCTCCATCTCTTCCGAGGGTGGTTGGTTGCGGGGGTGAGCGGAAAGTGGCGGTGGTGCAAATGCGCTAGATCCGCTCGGTTGTCAAGCAGTGGCGGGTGGATTCAGGGCGATGGATTGATAACAGCGGCGGCTATCTGGGAGTAGGCAGATAGAACGCTCGAGAAGATGGAGAGAGGGGAAGCCGAAGTGAATGCAATGTGGAATGTATTCCCCCTGGCGGTGCCCGCTATTTATACTAACCGGGTGATGTCATTTTGACTTCTAGGGTTGGACCCCATTTGACTCATGTGGACATGGCTTGATGGGCTGTCCTGGCCCCGAGTGCGCACGTGGGCCGGGATACTTTAATTTCCCCCATTTGCACGATTGCGTATCCAACCCCGATTGTTGCGCACGTGTCCGGTAATCTGGGGATTTAATCTCATATTTGCTCTAAATTATATATTCCCTTCCGCATTTATCCTAGATTTTTTCCTAAAGTCTGGGGACTGATTTTGGCAGTTCTTCACCTAGTGTTGCTTGCGAACCATGGGTTCTCGGTGTCCTTGACCCGATCGATCCTGTGACCTGTTTCGAGCACAACTGGGGACTGCGCGACAATTTCTCACCCAGTGTTGGTTGCGAACCACGGGCTCTCGGTGTCCTTGGCCCGGTCGAGCCCGCAGCTTGTTCTGACCACACCTGGGGACTGCAAGGCAGGAGGAACACGTCTAGTCCTAGGATACTGGTCTCGGTTAAGTGAGTGTTGTTTTGGACTTTTTTACTAAAAAGCTCAATACAACATATCCTATCTTCTATCGAGCTTGGGGACAACGTGGGCCCATGTCACCTGGCGATGACTTGGGCCTATGTTCTATCCTTAGGTTCTAGAAAGGGTATTTAGCATTGACTACACTTGGCTGGTATTTTTGACTTTTTCTTAAAAAAGCTCCATACAACATTTTCTACCTTCTATCGAGCTTAGGGACTACATGGGCCCACGTCACCTCATGGTGACTTGGGCTTATCCTTTATCCCTGGTTCGATCCTCTTACCTCTATGGAATGTTCATGTTACCATTCCAGTGATACTTGTGTCACGTGTTAACGTGGGCCCATGTCTCAGGACGTAAAAAGAATTTTTATTTTTCTTGGAACACCATGCATCTTTCGACAGATCACCTTCCATGACGGAAGCTATGGTCGGGAGTAGACTTACAAACTGCTCGAGATGAAGCTGCACTGGTCAGCACTACGTGGTCAGCATCCATGCTGGGTGGCACTACGTGATCAGCATCCATGCTGGTCGGCACTACGTGGTCAGCATCCATGCTGGTTAGCACTACGTGGTCGGCATCCTCGCTGGTTAGTTCTACATGGTCAGCATCCATGCTGGTCAGCAGTACATGGTCGGCATCTTCACTGGTCAGCACTACATGGTTTGCATCTACACTGCTCAGCATAGGTCAAGGCGGTGATTCCCTCAAGATACATGGTGCTCGGGGACTAGCTGTGGGGGTATAGACCCTGTATACCCTCGTAGCCAGACTTTGGGCTGCTCGGTCCAGACGGCCCAGACCAGAAGATGAAGGCTGGTCCATCATCATCCTGATCGGTGGGCAGATGACAAGACGAAGCCCGTGGTCTGCTACCGACCAAGTCAGTGGGCCGCACGGGTGCTGAAGGCTTCTTGGCATGAAAGGAGTCTTAGTCAGTTAGATCTATTCATGTACTCCAAGGATACGGCGTAATGTAATCGACCATAGAAAAACCCTAGATATGTAACCTTGTCCCCCGACTATATAAGGTGGACAAGGACCCCCTAGAACCTAATCACTCCCTTCCTTTTGATCTCATCTGATCAAAACCTTTGTACTGCGGTACTCATCAATACAACAGCAAAGACACAGGACGTAGGGTATTACGCTTCCGAGCGGCCTGAACCTAGATAAACCCTTGTTGTCCTGGTTGTTTGTCTTGTGTCTCACATCTAGATCATAGATCTGAGCGCTCTCTCACCGCAATCTACTACCTCAGGGTATCCCGTGGTAGACTGGCGAGGAGGTTTCATTGAGACCTGATAACCACACAATTTTTGTAGTAAAAAACAACCATGCAACTAGGAAGAATACAGAGTCAAAGCCATGGTGAGTTGTCTTGGGCAGATGCTTCATGGAGTTTGTCCACCGTTGCATGATGTTCGTCTCATGAATAATCACAATTTCATCCAAAAAAGCCTCCTCAAACATGTGATGATGTGATCCATCGTTTTCATAGCCTAGTCATAGATAATGCAATTTTTGATCTCTTATTACAACACATGTCTCTGCCTCCTGTGTGCTACATGACAAGCTAGCAAAAAAAGAACTTGACAAGCGGTGGCGCCAAGGTTTTCTAAATATTCTTCATGCCAAGAGGCCTAGAACAGCCGACAAACATGGCGCCATAGGCTGAGGATGCCAAATACTGGTTATGAGTTGTGAGGCACTAGGAAAAGATGACTGGCACACCCAGGAGCAGTTGCACCTAATCTAGCACCTACCATCCGACGTTAAAGAGAAAGTGAATTAAAGTCGGAGAGTGTATCGACAAAATGAGATATAACATCGGATAGTCCGTTAGTAATCTTTAACGTCTGAACCTCCAACATTAAATCAACATTTTTAGTGTCCCCCCACCGACGTTAATTTTGGGCTGTGGTGTAGTGTAGGCCAATGAACTTTGTTACTAGTCTCACAGTTCACGGCCCTGTGATCTGATGAACCCAAGCCCTCCCATGTAGTGCCTCAACAACGGACACGTTCCTCCTTCTCTTAGGGACAGCTGCAAACACTATGGGCACCAAGCAACAAATGCTTGCACCTTGGAGCCGGTTGTCAGTCCAGAAGAGAGTCTCCCCATTGCCCAAAGTCGAGCCTGTGGCAGCCTTAAAGATGGCTTGCACTGCTTGTTCATCAGCATCTTGCAACCCCTGGTTACTAAGTCAGCACCACACTAGATGAATGTTTTGTAGAGTTTGTCGATGCACTTAGTTGCCCATGAGGACAGACAATTGATGTGCAGATTGGGATGGCTGAAAAAGTGACCATGACCAGCGTGGTTCTACCTGAAATGTTGAGCATATTCCTCTTCCACTGTGGGATGCAAGCAACAGCAACATCAAAGGGTTGCTCAGGTAGTGACTCGGGAAGGAGAGTATTGCCTGCGCCTGCGTGAGCGCGATCAATGTCGTCCTTGAAGTAGTACAACTCCAAGTTAGTCAGGTTTCCAACCCCTCCAGCACTATCAGAGTCAAACACGTCCGCAGCATAGGCAATGCCACGATAAATCACGACAGCGGGGACATTAAAACGCCCACTATGGTGAATCAATTCAAAAATGAGAAAGCAAAAATCCCACATGGACTTGGATTTGGGCCACGATGAACCCAAATCTTGCCACCGCTGTCGATCCGCCACCGCAACTCCAGCTATCAATTCAGGGTTTTAGCTCCGCCGCACGTGCCTTTGCCACCATCGCCGGCGCGCGATCCACCCTTGTCGGGGCCAGATCCACCTTTATCGGGGCCGGAACCGACCTCGCCTTTGCTGAAGAACGTGCCACCGGACGCCGAGAGGAGGGGACCGAGGGAGGGGCCGTCGCATCATGGGAGGAAGACGCCCTGTGCCACCACGACCTTGCTCCACATGGATCCCCGTGCGTCCTCGAGATTCTCGACGTTGGGTGGCAGATTCGGGCGCCTCCTCGTGGTTCCCGCCATTGGGAGGCAGATTCGGCAGCCTCCTCACGGATGCCGCCGTCAGGAGGAAAATCCCGCCTCCTTCCCACACCATCGCTCGTGGAGGAGAGAGCGCCTGGGGAGGAGATGTGGGAGCCATGACCACGCTAGCTGCAGGAGCACGCCATGGAGGAGGTGGATCGCCGGCTAGAAAAGTGCGTTGTGAAGGAGATGGGTAGCCATGGTCTTGTCGACGCGGCAATGACTGGCTGCACCGACGCCTGAACCACTTGTGACTGCAGTGACGACGGCGCTGCCTAGAATAATCCCCGCGTGTGGTGCCCTCGGGGGAGGCCATGGCAGGGGTCACCAGGCCAGCGGTAGATGGTCAGAGTAGGCTAGGGTTCGGCGATCGCGTCCGGGATTGGTGAATTTGGGGGCGAGGGTGGTGGGGACTCGACTCGGGTGGAAGCGGTCGTGAGCTCGCCACGAGCTGAGGAGGCGCTGCTATCGTGCAGAGTCGCAGAGGAGGCATTGCTATCGCAGTTGCATGAGAGTGAGGAGGAGTCAAGAAAACCCTAAGTCCTATATTTATAGGCGGAGGCAGAAATCGGGCTTCTTGGGCCTGTCGAGCTTCAGCCCTTTACCGTGGCAAGCCCTAAAAGATGCTCGCTATGGTACCTCATCGAGCATGTTAAGACATCCGCTATGGTAAATTTAACGTGGTAGAAATCTTAAGATGTCCACTGCGGTACGCGGAAAAAAGTGCCCGCCATGGTAAATCATGGGGATTTACCGCATCGGGCAACTAAAACGTCCTCCACAGAGCACGAAAACCCATAATTCATTTGTAGCGTAGTGAGAGAGAGGAGGGGAACTCGGTCGAATTAATGGGATGAAGATCTCCGTCCAAAGTTCCTTGGCTGTCTACGTGTACAAGAACGTATATCCAATGCAAGACAGACCTTTGAAGTTACGAATTGTGACGGTTACCCAACACATCACAACGAAGTTGTAGCACGCACGAGGTGCAGTTTAACGAATCATTAACAAATAATGGACAATAGTTCATTCTCTTTCTCTCTCTCTCTCTCTCTTGCTCGAATATATAAGTAAACCTTTGAAGACTGTCTGAAAACCATCATGGACGCGCTATGCACAGATATCCAAATTAAACCAAACACGTGCATGCATACAACCGTAGTACCTATGAAGTTTCAAAATGGTCAGGTGTACTTAGTTGCATCTCTACGACGACTACGACTGGCAAAACAAGCTAGCGCGTTGTCTTAGCATCCACGTGCAAAATAAGTAACAGATTCCCGGCCTATATATATATATATATAGATATAGATATATCTCAGGACTCCGCTGGACTCAGGAGTCAAGAGGGTGCGCGATCGATAGGAACACTACTTGCTTGTGTACTGAACCCGTGTTCTGTAAGGTGTGTAATAGCCTACAGTACACGCGGATCTCGTGGCCGGCCTGGTGATCGAGCTGGAGGTGTCACGCATGTGTGATTGCACACAGATAAACCACAGCAACTTTGGCTGGGTACAAGAGGAGCACCCATCAACCCATGTGTGACTGTACATGTGGTGTGTCCACAAGTAGCTGATGGGGAGAGCCTCTGTGTACGTATATATGCCGGACTTGTGTGGTGGAGCTTTCCACGAAGCCGCGCGCGGGAACTAGAGTCGTCGTCTTGCTTGTTCACACTTGTCCCGCATTATTTGATGAGTGGTAGAGATTGCTGCGGAGATTCACGTCCCTATCGATGCATGTTTTTAAATTTTTAACGGTAAATCTGAACCGCACTCGAGTGAATTACTGCTGCTGCTACTCTGCATGCTACTGCCGTGGTGCATGCTGCCTGCGATTGTTGCAGGTGTAGCCGTGCAGGACTTGTTGCTGTCACACAATCCGCCACCTATTACCTTGCATAGTTGCATGTGGATTCGTTTCTTGTAGTTGCATGTGGATTCGTTTCTTGTATTGTATCAGTATATTACATCTCGTCATAACATAATTTACAATTTCTATTCCAGCGTAAATTTTGTGTTAAATTGATGTAAATTGATCAACGCCCACAGACACTCGGGTGTCCCATGCAGGTAAATCACTCCAGCGTTAGGTGGACATGTTTTGTGTTTATGTTCATCTGTATATCTTTTAATTTTCCCTACATAATAAAACATCTGAGGGGTTTGTTATATATGTATGTATTTTTGTGTTTTTGTCCACGTGAGTATATTCTAATTTTTTCTACATAATTAAAGATGTGAATGATTTGGCATATATTTTTGTGTTTTTGTGTTTTTTTTCATGTGATTATCTTTTATTTTTCCCTATATAATAAAAAATCTGAGTGATTTGGATTTTTACATTTTTATTGTTATATTATGCATGTGATTATCTTCTAATTTTCTTATTTAATTAAAAATCTGATTTATTTGTTATTTTTTTGTTTGATTATCTTCTTTTCCATGAAAACAATCGTCCTTTTGTTTCGGCTGTATTGAATGAGGTGTGCATGCTGTGACATGAGGATGTTTTTTTCATATGGTTGTTGATAACACTGTTTTTGCAGTTTCCAGAGGATGTTTTTTCCCCATGTAAATAGCAGTTTTCAACTATAACAAACAAGATCAGTTTGTTAGTTGCTCACCTCTCTTCTTTGGGTGGATACTTTGCCACCATGGCATTCATTCTTTTTTTTTTTTTGAGTAATCACCTTGGCATTCATTCTCTCATTTCTATAGGCAACCATTGTGTTGTTGTATCCTATTCTTATAGGATCAGTTGATAGGTTTTGTGAATTGGGAGTAATCACTCTTTCTTTCCTTCTCTTTTCTTGTTCCTAAGTTGTCTTCCAAGTTTGCTAAAAAAAGTTGTCTTCCAAGTCACTCAGCACTAACTTCGTGCTTTTGTAACTGCACTATGAGCAGGGCTCTCTCATGGCTAGGTGACGTAATTCTCTTTCTCTTAATGAAAAATATAAAGGCTATATTTTCTGAACGTGAAAACATAAAGTGGTAGTATTGTTGTGCACAAAAATTACAAGGAGAAATGATTTGCACCTAAGAAATAATATTGTATTGCTAAACAGGGCCTAAAGAAAATTCTAGGCACTTGGCATATCATCAGTGATGATTGGTGAGTCTACGTACTATAGGTAACATTCTAGAATTGTCTACTATAATGACTTTTTTGTTTACTATATGCAAAGGCTATAGCTGGAGACTTAAAACTTTGGTTCAGACCTATGGTGGTGTCAATTTAGGAATAATATATGAAGTCCATGAACGGCATCAACAATGTATCATCAGCCTCCGTGTGGTGGAGAATATCAGGCCGGAAGGGGAACAGAAGAAGAACGAAACCAGCAATACGGTCGTCTGGAACCATCCTCCTATCATTCTACCAGGCCGGCACCGGCCTTCACTGTTGCCGCTCGTGGGTTCATCGTATAGCTCCTTGCTTGCCAGTACATAACTCCATGCAAGCAAGCGCATAAAGAGGCCCAAACCACAAATCAAGCAGGGGACAAAAAAAAAAACCAAAGATTTGAATCTTGCTACGATTTTGATATAAATAGCCCTTCGAAAACATCATGGACGCGTTATGCACAAATATCCAAACCAAACACGTGCATGCTAATGTCTTTATATTGACTTATATTGCAGCTCTACGACTACGAGTGGCAAAGCTAGCTGCGTTGTCTTTGCATCCATGTGTAAAATAAGTATCAGATTCCCGGCCAATATATCTCAGGACTTAGGAGGGTGCGCCACCGATAGCAACACTACTTGCTTGCCCGTGTTCGGTAAGGTGTAATAGCTAGGCCGATCGATGCCCACGCGGATCTCGATCGTGGCCTGGTGAGCTGGATGTGTGGCTGTATGGTGTCCACAAGTAGCTGATGGGGAGCGTCTACGTATGCCGACTCGTGTGGTCGAGCTTTGCACCAAGCCCCGCGGGACCTTGCCGAGACCCCTCCCTATCGATGCATGTTTTTCTAAACGTTACTACGTTCCAAAATCTGCTCGCTGCATGATAAGAATAATAATTAAGGATCCATAGTTTTGGAAATTCCGAATGATATGTATTTATATTCCGAAATTCATAATTATACACTCTCCGGTAGCTAGCGATATTGTATCCGTATATATATTCCTGCTCGTTGCCAAGTAACGTATACTAAATCATGCCAACTCCGGTCAATTAATCATTCAACTATCTAATTAAGCTTGTTACAACACAGATGTCAATACTATTCTCTATAAATTAATTTATATAATTTACCTGTCTGATAGGATATAGATCTTATTAGTTAATAATCATTTCAGAACGGAGTAGTTTTTCATATGCTTGATAATGCCGTTTTTTGCAGCCTCCATATGAAGTTTTTTTATGCAAATAGTTGTTTTCAAATATAAAAATAGAAGATCAATTTGCTGGATCGCGCCTCTCTTGTTTGGGTGGATACTTTGCCACCGTGGTATTGTCCTGTTTCTAGAAAACCATTGTGTTGTTGTATGCTATTCTTGCAGGCTAAGTTGGTAGGTTCTATGTGTTTGAGGGTAGTCAGTGTTTTTTTTTCTTTTTTTTCTTGTTCCTAAGTTGTCTTCCAAGTCATATATAACCACTATTTTGGTGGTTTTGTAATCTATGCTATGACAGCTTTCTCATCGTTAAATCATATGTAATTCTCTCTTAACAAAAATTTTGCTATATTTCCCGCCGGCAAAAAATAAGTGGTAGGGTTGTTGTGCAGAAATTTACAAGCAGAAATAACTTGCACCTAAGAAATAATATCTTATTGCTAAACAGGACCTAAAGAAAATTATAGGCACACTAGGCATATCATCAGTAATGATTGATGAGTATAGACAACATTTTGGAAGTATCTACTACAATGATTTTTTTTGTTTTGTTTCCAAGGCTTGTTCAGACCCATGGCAGTGTTAATTAGGAATAAATATGAAATGAAGTCCATGAACGACGTCTACCATGTATCATCAGCCTCCGTGTTGTGGAGAATATCAAGCCGGTAGGGAAACAGAGGAAGAACCAAAACCAATACAATCGTTTGGAACCATCCTCCTATCTAAGGATGAAATCGGTCGGAAACGGTCGAAAAAACCCTCTATTGTTTTCTACATTTATATTTAAATACGAAAACGAAAGCGGAAACGATATAGTCGGAAACGAAAACGAAAACGAAGTTTCGGTCTTTCGAAAACGAACCAATTTGATCGAAATTATGTCGAACACGGTCGGCATACGAAATTAAATACGAAATGCCGACCCACGGTCCACAACTTTAAAAACGTGATTTAAAATATCACATAACAGTTATCAAATAAAGAGTGCATGACCTAGGGTCTTAACTCTTAAGTATCATCATAGTTCACAAACATATAGTCACCGACACGCTAGTACAAGTTTAGAATAAGCAATTAATTAATAGGACAGAGATAGGATCATAGGACATGAACATCTACAGTTCATTGGCGTCAAGTGTCATGCTCATGCATGATGTTAGGGTCACTTTCGATGTCATTTGCTTTCTCAATATCCACCTCATTGTTGTCCTCATCCCCCTCCTTGTTATTTTCCTACAAGTATGCAAAGTTAATTAAAATTAGATGTGTGCAGCTAGTATATTTCATAAGTGTGCAGCTGGTATAAGAAGTGGGCAGCCAAAGTATGTTTCATAAGTGTGCAGCTGGTATAAGAAGACGGCAGCCAATAAATATACCTCAATTTTCAGTTTAGCCACAACATTAGTCAAAGCATCAACCTCAAGATCACTCACAATTGATCCAAGCTTTTTAGAATCTGAGAAAATAAGGAAGGAAACAATTCAATGCATTATTTTTAGATCTGAAATTATATCATTAACAGCCACTTCATTTGAACTAGCATTATCCAAAGTCAGAGCAAACAGTCTATTCTCAATGTACCACTTAACCATAACTTCAGTGAATGTTTGAGACAACTTTGCACCAGTATGCCTACCTTTTACATTGAAAAAACCAATAATTCTCTTTTGGATGTGCCAATTATCATCTATCCAATGAATAGTAACACACATGTATCCTTTGTTTTGGCATGAGGTCCACATATCCATTGTTGCACTAAAGCGGCACTTCAAAGTTTTCAAATGTGCATACAAAGTGTCCTTTTCAGCAAGATATGTGTCCATTACTTCTTTCCTAACAGTGATACGGGATCTTATTGGAAAGCTAGGACGGAGAGATTTGATGAAATCAACAAGATACTCATGCTCAACTATATTGAAGGGATATTCATGCATGGTTATTGCCAAGTTTAATTTCTTCAAGCTAGCTTCTTGGTCATATTTGTAAGGCTGAACATGAGTAATTTCAGAACCAGGGTGCTTACCAACTGTGAGTTGTTGTTGTCCCTTCACAATACTGTGTCTTGTTTTCAAATGGTGCTTGAATGAAGTTGTCCCATTGGTGCCCTCAGCTCTGTATTTCGTGTCACACCTAGAGAAATTGCAGTGCCCCCACAACTCCTCAACTAGGTTTCCTTCCACCTCTACATAATCTTTTTTCTTGGTGAAATATTGCCAGACCCATGATGTGCATTTCTTATACCTCTTGCCAGAAAGGCGAGCCTGCTCTGGATCGTCATCCTCTTGATCATCATTGTCGACATCAATTGGCACTTGAGTAGATGGAGATGTCGTTGGTGGTGCACCACTGTCAACTGATGTTGCCACTGATGGTGCCACTGAACCTTGCACTGATGCTGCTGTAGCTGGACTTTCACATGTTCCACTAGATGCCACGCTTTGAGAAGGCCTTCTACTTCCTGATCCTACCAACAACCAAGTGAAACATTGCTAAATTGATCCCAAGTATAGCCAAATAATCAAGGAAAAAGATCCCAAATAGTTCTATACATTGTTTGGTCTCAGAAGAAGTAAATCTTAAAATAGCTATACAAATATTCACCTGCATTTCACCTGCATTTATGCAGATGCTCAAGCAGGCATGATCAAATTATCGGTAGTAGAATTTGCCGAAGCTCAAGCAGGCATGATCAAATTATCAGTAGTAGAATTTGCCAAAGCTCAAGCAAGTAAAATTGCGGTTGTACTGTTTACAAAGCTTAAGTCAATACAAGGTGACCAGCACATGATAGAATAAATAGTAGTTGAGGGCTGGGACTTTTGAGCTGAACTAAAGTAAGCAAAGTTAGAACCCTGAGCCCATGAGTAACAGCTAACAGTATGCAACAGATTGATTATTTTTGTACACAAAATCATTTAAAAGAGGTAATCCAGAGTTTTACCTAGCTCAATCTCAGTACTCTCTCAGGGTTTGATAATGATAGAATCAGGAAACCATTGTGCCGTATGCACATATCACATATTTCTCCAAAAACAAAAACAAAGAATGGAAACACACACATGATAGATTCATCTGAAATAGCAGCAGAGTTGAAGATTGATAAGAACAATTCAAGCTAGCAAGAATTTAGAACAATGAATAAGGTCCCCAAATCTACATAAGAAACACATAATATAAAACGAAAGAAGCCACAAATCCATCAAAAAGCAAGCTAACAGGTTGACTTAGTTGTGCCCAAATGTCTACCTAAACAATACGTACTGTGCTGTGTGTACAACTAAGCCAGTTTTGACCGAGCAACTGTCGAGTCTGATCAATTGTTTCTCATGACAGAGGTTTCTGAACATCTTAAAAAATGAATACAATTGTTTACTTGGAGTTCTTGTTTTATATTTCATTCTGTCTCCATCTATGTAGTCAATTTCCTTTCTATAATTTGTTTGCCCATTTTAGTGTCTGCAACTGTCTAAACTGGAAGTGTCTGCAGCTGTTGAAAACAGAGGAAATGCATTGAGAAACAGAACTTTTTTTTTCGAACCGCTAACATCCTTTCACTTGTTATATATCAATGGCCATTTATATAGCAGAAATACTGCCGTGAAGACAACTGGTACCAATCACAAGTAGTGTATAGAGTTAATCCTTTTGCTCAATAATAATTAATAAAAAGATGTAACAATGATTGGCACCAGCTATCAAACAGATGCACGCAAAGCTGGTATGTATAAGGGAACAAAATGGATGCACATTGTTTATTTTCCCACATCTTCCTTCCTTGATTGATTTTCCATGATGGAATCTTACAGCCTTTTGGAATCTCACCAACACACTCGATTATTTAGACGATACGGTACACACAGATAAACAAATGGAAATACAGCCTTGCAAATTTCTCATGACAGGCACGCTGGCATCATTTAAAAATATTGGGATTTTTTTTTCTATCTCTCTCACACAGAATATATGCAGATACATTGTCCATTCTCGGTTAAAAAAATAGGGTAAGTAGGTGAGCACGAAAAAAAATCATGATAAACCTAAAACTAATCAAGTGTATCAGTGTATGTGCGGGGGCAAGAGGAGATTAGGGTGGCGTCTGCATTTGTATGTGCTAGGAACAAGGAAGAATGGAAGATGAACCTGCTATTGGAGAAGTCGTTGCTCCCGCTGCCGGTACGGGCGGCGGATCTAGAAGGCGACGCACGCTCTTCGTCTTGGGCTTGCCCCCCTTGCCAGCGCCCTTGGTTCCAGGAGCAGAAGCACCAGCGGGCGCCATGGACAGCCGGGATAGCGGCGGCGCGGCGCTACCTCGTGGTGTCGAGTCGTGGCTGGGGCCTGAAGCCGGAGTCACTGGAGGTCTTGATGACGGCGCTGGTGGGTGGAGAGTGGGGATGGGGAGACAGGGAGTGGTGACGGGGGAGTGGGGATGGGGAGACAGGGAGTGGTGTACTGGTGTGGCCGGCGGTGGACTGTGGCCGGCGGTGGAGTCTCCCGTCCGTCTCGTCTCGTCCGGCGGCGGCGGCGCTGGAGGGGTTCGGGTGGTCGGGTGGAGACGGAGTGGAGGGGTACGGGAAGGAGTTGGGCTGGGCTGCAACATATCGCCCTAGGGTGCAACATTACTGGGCTGGGCCGGCTGGGAAGGAGTTTTGGAGTATTGGGCCAAATTCAGTTCCTTCCGAATTTCAAATACGGAAAATTTCGAATATAATGTAGAAATATAGAAAACGGTCGCAATAAGCCCATATCGAATTCCGACCCGTTTTCGAATTTCTCTTCCGAATTTCGTACCGTATTCGAATTATTCCGAAAAAACTGAAAATGATCGGGTAAAATGTAGAAAACGAAGCGATTCGGTCGGGAATTTTCGTTTCCGTTTTCATCCTTACTCCTATCATCCTATGCCCGGGCCAGGCGGCACGGGCCTTCACTGTCACTGTTGCTGCTGGGGTCTCAATGTCTCGTATAGCTATATAATGCCATGCGAGCAAGCGTAAAAGAGACCACAAAACAATCACACAATGAGCTCACGCGTCACCAAGTCGCTGCCTTTTCTCGTCGCTCCGGCGGAGGCCACGCCCACCGGCACCCTCCCACTCACCGCCATGGACAGAGCTCTTGCTTCCCTGCCCATGGCAGCGCTGTTCGTCTACGAGAACCCCATCGATCAGCCGGCCGAGACCATCAGGAGAGCTCTGTCCCGTGCGCTTGTTCCCTACTACCCAATAGCTGGCCGCCTCACCGTCGCCACCGGCGACCTGAGAATCGCATGCACCGGCAAGGGCGTGGCGTTCGTTGGTGCGTCCGCGAGCTGCACCCTGTAGAAGGCCAGGCTCTGCGATCCGCATCCTCGGGTCACCGTCGAGGACCTCACTATCAGCTACGCCGGCCAGTACGGCACAGACCCGCCGTTGCTGCTTGTGCAGGTGACCGAGTTCTCCTGCGGTGGCTTCGTCGTTGGGGTGACGTGGAACCACGTCGTCACGGACGGCGCCGGGATGGCGCAGTTCTTGCAGGCCGTTGGCGAGTTCGCCCGCGGGTTCCCCTCTTCCCCTTCCGTCTTGCCAGTGAGGGTGGACCACGCCCTCACTGAGCTTCTGCCGCCGATAACCGACATGACCAAGGCACTCGTCAGCAGCCAGCACAGCCATACACGTTCGCCGACGGAGCTGCGTACATCGCCGACGCGATGGGCGGCCGGCTCCAGGGCCTCGACGGGTACGACACCCTGTACGTGACGAGCTGGTGGAATCTCGGTTTGGACGACGTCGACTTCGGCAGCGGCGGCGCCGAGCGCGTCATCGGGAACATGGAGCAAAGGTGGTGCCGGCGTGCATCCTGTGCGGGACAAAGGACAAGGCCGAGGGCATCGCCGCCACGGCGCTCTGCGTCAAGCAGGAGCACGCGGAGGCTTTCTATGCGGAGCTGCAAAGCCTCAAGTGACGACGCGGAGCCCTGCCATATTTGTCCAATTTAGACCACTCCAAAATCCTAACGGGTTTCTCTTTTTCGTTAAGATATTACTTTGATGTTTGAAGTACCGGAAACGGCGACAAGAGGGGGTGAATGGGAGTATCAAAATTTCTTTCGAAACTTTAGGTCGTCGGCTCGAAAAACAACCTTAAGAGCAAAATCTCACAAGATGCGAGTGATACGCGTACTAACGGGTAGTAAGATATCCCACACGAAGTCATAGGCACAAAGGGAAACCCACGAAAGAAGATGGAAGTAAGAGCCGATCGAAACAAATGCAAACAGTCTTTCCAGCACAGGGGCAGACTGTCCGGACCCCCTAGTGTGGATTATCCGCAGGTCAGAAATAGGGACCAAACTTCAGACCCAGAGTGAGCGAAATCAGCCTTTTCGGCACAAGGGCGGACTGTCGGGGTCCCTCAGGTGTGGACTGTTCGCGGGTCAAAGGTAGTGGACCAATCGTTAGAACCAGAATGCGATCAGAACACACCAAAACTTGACTTGTGGACTGTCTAGGCTCCAAAGGGCGGAATGTCCGCAGTTCAAAAAATCAGCACAAACAGAATCATGCGAAAATCGCCTCAAAAAATAGATTTCTCGGTCAAATCAACTTCGATTGCCACGAAATTTTAAACGTATGATCACAAGGCAATAGGGAAGCTACCTCTAAAAGGTCATGGCCCAATTTGACACTAATCAAGAGAAATCAAGAAAGGAGAAGAAAACTGACAAGAACTCGCCAAAAACACAAACTTGCCCCGATCTATACACTCGTGAGGAATTAGCTCAAATCCTTCAGTGGGATTGATCCTCTCACGTCATAGCACGAATTAACGCAAGAAAATAGAGTCAAACGGCCAAGAAATGAAGAAGCCGAGCTCGAAATAAAGAGGGGAAAAAGGAGCTCGGGATGAACAAGCAAGAACACAAAATCCATCACAGGAATTCCATGAATTCAAAATCCCAGAGGGCACGAGCACACTACGGAGGTGCTCTTCCCACGAACAAACACTACAGAGTTGCATTGGACCTCATTCACACAGAAGAACTACAGACTAGGAAACCCTAGGAATGAAAAACTAGAATGAGAGAGGTGAGGGGATGGGTTATCCTTCATCCTTATTTATCTGTCTTAGGCTTATTACATATTCCCAGTTTGCCCCTGGTAACACATGAGCTGAACCACTTAGCTTTAGGGGCATAATAGTCCAACCCTTTAGAATTTCTAATCCGACAGCCATCGCGCCTTCTCACCGGTAGCCTTACTTCGACATAATCTCCCTGATGCCGCCACGTGCGGTCCGTCCGCATCGAGACCTCCGCCCGGGTTTTGAGGCCCAAACCCGCAAAACCCGCCGCCGGTGGTCTTGAGGCAATACCACCAAACCGTCGCCGATGGTTTTGAGGGCAAACCACCAAACCGCCCACGAGTAGCGTACTGCGTACACGTCCCCCGCCATGTACTCTTGCGCTTGTCGACGTCCCAAGTGTCAGCCACCGCGGCTGGTAACCCGGCCGTCTAGTCCATCGATCCAAGCCTCGCGTCCGTCCTTCACCGCACCGGTCCGTCGGCACGGCACGCCCTCCTTGACCTTCTCCTGACTGTTGGTATCGCATCCAGACTTCACACCTGCACATCACGAGCCAAGAGAAACGTTTCAACATATAACCCTATGCTAGGGGATCACAAGAACCACCAAACCAACCACACACCAAAGTGTTGGCATGTTGACAATCGCTCGTCACAATAACAAGGGTGCTTCACAATAGTTATGTAAAAACATGTGTTCGCAATCTCCCCCTTGATGAGTGCATTGTCAACGCCAACACAAAGCCAGAGAAACTCAAATGACCAAAAGCCAAAGAAAAGCTCAAAATGATCACTTGCCATGAGCAAAGCAAGAACAACAACTTGGTCCCCAAAGAATGGGCAATGGCTCGACGCAACTAAGCAAAACAAGCTTAAGGCATCTGAAAGTGGCTAGACCCTCAAGACAGAGGTAAACGGCTCGACACGTCTAGCAAAGCAAATGTGCAACTCCCCCTTGACAAGTGTATCAACCTCACAAATGCACATGAATGCACACTCTGAATTTGTGAAATCATTCTCCCCCTTGTTGGCAAATGCACTTATCAGGCTCTCACAAAAGCAGCTCCCCCTCAAATCATGATATGAAATGCACAATGCGAATATACAAAGCTTCAGGAGTATAGCAAGATGATTAAAGCTATGCTCAAGTTGGTACGGCATATGTATTACAATAGGCATAAGACAAGGCCAATACTTAAACTGATCAACTAAACGGAATATGAATCATAAGTATTTTGACCAGTTTTTAAGCATATCTCATAAAAGGTGTTCACCAAATAGGATAGCACATAGCAAATGCAAGCAGGAGATCAAGCTAGTGCTAACACATGTATACAAAAGTGAACTACCCCATATAATGGTCATACATCATATCTCAAGGAAGCACTTAACACTTGTAGCTTCAACATTGATTAGAGTTTACAGCAGTTTTACAAGATTATTTTTAGACATGTGTATGTGAGAGGATCAAATTGTCCACCGAAAATTTTGTTATTTTTATCATTTTTTCAACCACGCCAAGTTCATCCCTATGTGCACGTGGGAAGCTGTCTCGTCATGAGTGGTTGTGGACTAGCACTACAATGCCCAAGTTCATCTCACTCAAGAGAATGAGAAGCAGTCTCGTGACATTGCTGTGGGACAGTTAAGATCCAACTCCAAAGCATTTTCATCATTACTTAACTTAGATATAAAGTTTTGGCACAAAGATATCAAGAGATCCGAGCTAAGTATATGACTCAAGAAACATGAGACATAGCAACTAAAGCATACATATGAAAGCACATGGATCTCTTCACATCCTACACATGCTAGTTGCTATCTCAAGGGTGAACAATTTTTTAGATTTTATCATTCATTAAGCAAGTTCACATTTATAAAACAAGCTTACCTCATAACATGTATCAAGATGATGAAAAAGGAGCCTAAACTGCTATAGCCATCATGTATCCATAAGACATATCAACAAGAGCATAATCTCAATCAACAAGCTATACAAGTGAAGCTAAGCATATGAGATATGATACATGATGAGATGCAATGCAATATGATACAAAAAAACAAAAGAAAGAGAAAGAAAGACTACTATACAAGATACAAAGCATCCCACTACTAAAATGGGAAGCAAACACCCAACTCCCCTTGCAAGCATGCAAATTAGGCTTGGTCGAGTGGTTTGGTAAAGATATCAGCTAGCTGGTGCTCGGTGCGGATATGTCTCAAATCTACAGTTCCTTTCTCTTGATTGTCTCTCAGGAAGTGATACCTCAACTCAATGTGCTTGGTTTTGGCATGGTGCACTGGGTTTTTGGCTACACTTATGGCACTGGTGCTGTCACAGTAAAGTGGCACTCGGGTGAAGTCTAGGCCAAAGTCTCTCTAGGTAGCAACTATCCAAAGCAGCTGAGAGCAACAAGCAGCAGCAGCAACAACATACTCAGCCTCACAGGTGGATTGGGCTATGGTAGACTTCTTGCGAGAGGACCAAGAAATAAGAGACAAACCCAAGAACTGACAAGTACCAGAAGTTGACTTTCTCTCAACATGACAGCCAGCATAATCAGCATCAGAATATCCAAAAAGCGAGAGGGTGGAAGCGGTCGAGTACCAAAGACCGAACTCAGGAGTGAAACGAAGGTGCCTCATGATCCGCTTGATGGCTTGATGATGAGATGTACGCGGCGAAGACTAAAAGTGTGCACAAAGACAGACCACGAACTGAATGTCTGGTCTCATCGCCGTCAGGTACAACAACGACCCGATCATGCTGCGGTACTCCTCTTGGTCCACGGCTTCTCCCTCAACATCAGCATCCAAGGCAATGGTAGTCTTCATGGGCGTCGAAAGAGGCTTGGCCTCGCCCATATTGAACTTCTTCAGTAGGTCCTTGGCTTACTTGCCTTGGTGCACAAATGTCCCTTCTCGAGTTTGCTTGATTTGCAACCCGAGGAAGAAGGTCTAACTCGCCCATCATGCTCATCTCGAACTCCCTGCTCATCAAATCAGAAAACCTTGCCACAAGGGCATGTGAAGAGCCATGACAATGTCTTTGTCTTGCTTGAGGAGAAACAAAGTCTTATCAACAGAGCCCATGGAAAAACCCTTCCCAAGCAGAAAAGACTTCAACCTCATATACCATGCTCTAGGGGCTTGTTTGAGACCATACAAAGCTTTGTAGAGTTTGTAAACATGGTCTGGGTGCTTAGGATTTTGAAAGTCAGGGGGTTGCCTCATATATACTTCCTCCTCTATATACCCATTGAGAAAAGCATACTTGACATCCATCTGATATAGCTTGAACCGCTTTGAAGCTGCAAAGGCTAAAAGGATCCTAATGGCTTCTAAACGGGCAACAGGAACAAAGGTTTTCTCAAAGTCTATCCCCTCTTTCTGGCAAAACCCTAGAGCAACCAACCTATCCTTGTTCCTAACTATCACCCCATCCTCACTCTGCTTGTTCTTGAACAACCACTTGGTACCTATCAGATGACACTGTGGAGGTGGAGGAACTAGGACCCAAACTTGGTTTCTCTCAAAGTTTCCAAGCTCCTTATGCATGGCATTGACCCAATTTGCATTAGATAGTTTGTGTCCAATATCTTTAGGCTCAAAATCGGCAACAAAAGCAGAATGTGCGAAAATAAGAAATTTCATAAGCCTTGTTGCGAGTGACACGCTGGTTAAGGTTACCGATCATGGTTTTCGGAGGATGGCAGTGCTAAATGTGTATGGGTGCTGCTCTTGATGAAGTAGCCTCCCCCTCAACTGCAGCTGGAGCTCCCTCAGGTGCAAGTGAGGGAAGCTGGTCGTTCAACCCCCATGAAGTCAAAGAAGAAGGATCGGGGCCACGAACCGATGTTGTTGTCGCAGGGTCAATAGGGGTAGCTGGTGGAGTCGGCTCGGGAGCAGCCCAATCGGCATCATCCTGCTCCCCCTCCACAAATATGCTTTCACCCATCTCCTGATCACCTGCACGCTCAAAGTCAAGAGAAGAACAAGGTGTGGTTTCGTTGAAGGTAACTTCACAAGTCTCCATGACACGGTTAGTCTCAAGGTTAAGCACTCTATATGCACGTAAATGACTAGCATAACCAAGAAAGATGCCATCAGAAGAATGAGACTCGAATTTGTCTAAGTTACCTTGCTTGAGAATGAAACACCTATACCCAAACTCTAAAGTAGCTCACCTTGGGAAGACGCCCAAATCGCAACTCGTAAGATGTCTTCTTTATAAAAGCTCAAAGAAAGATGCGATTCAAAACGTAATATGCTGTGTTGATCGCTTTGGCCCAATAGCGCCTAGGAGTCCTATGCTCATCGAGCATTGTCCTAACCATCTCAACAAGGGTCTGATTCTTGCGTTAAACAATCCCATTCTACTGAGGCACATAAGGTGAAGAAAACTGGTGCTCAAGACCCACAGATTTGCAAAAGGCTTCAAAATAAGAGTTCTTGAATTTGGTGCCATTGTCACTATGTACAGCTCACATGGCATTCTTTGGAAGCTCATTTTGCAGCCTAAGAACCAAATCCCACACATGGGAAAATGCCTCATCCTTGCTTTCCATGAAAAAGACCCAAGAATAGTGAGAAAAGTCGTCCACGATCATAAGAACATACCACTTCCTACCATCCAACCGAATCTAAGCTGGACCTACAGTGTCCATGTGGAGAAGCTCGCCGGGTTGTTTGGTCATCACTTGGTTCACAGAGGAATGAGAAGCAATAACCATCTTCCCGTGATAACACGAGTGACAAACCAAATCCTTCTCAAACTTTAGCTTAGACAATCCTCGGAATAGATCAAGAGAGCTCAATCTTGCAATCAAGCAAAACTCAAATGACCAAGCCTCCTATGCCACTTCCAAAGCTCAAAAGAAGTGCCTGCCACCAAACACCGAGACATGCCGAAAGAGTGAGAAAAATCGACATGAAAGACAAGACCAAAAGGTACAATTGAACACACAAGATCACCACAAGAATCAAGTATGCGAGAAAGACTTGACTTAAAGTGCACTTCAAAACCATCTCTAAGAAGTTGTGAAACCAAAAGGAGATTGAAATGCAAGCTCGAAACCAAAGCAACATCCTTGAGCACAAAGTTCTCGTTGAGCTTTACAGACCCACGAGAAAGCACCTTACCCTTACCATTGTCCCCCAAATGTGATGTATTCCTTGGAGGTCATGGGGTTGAGGCTGGAGAACCAATTTGAATTCCTGATCATGTGGCGCGAACACCCAAAATCAACAAGCCATATGTTCTCCGACCTTCCATGCTGCATCAATAGAAACACATGGGATGAGCAAACGATCCAACATTGGGGTTATTAAACTGAGGAGAATACCAGTGCTGGGTCATTTTCCCTGGAAAAATGTTTGGAAAAACATCATACATGTCGTGTCCCATGGGAGAGAAGCGATCACCATGAGAGAGAAAATGTGGTCCGCTAGAAGTGTAGGACTTAGAGCCACTGCCACAAGACCTAGAGTCGTATTGAGGATGACTTGGACCTCGCCGGGCACAATCATCATGTGGTCTCACAAACTGAGGCTTAGCACCTTGAGGTCTTGCACCTCTAGGCCTAATGTTGCGCCTCTGAGCGGGTGAAGCATGCATGCCATGAGATGGGTGATGCATGTCCTGCTAGTAAAGCTCAAACTCATGCCTCTCATCTCTCTTTCTCCTAAAGCAAAACTTATACAAGTGACCATCCCTCTTG
>CM041640.1:42487772-42566104 GCA_023333625.1 Bothriochloa decipiens | reverse complement strand
ACCTCGTTCCTTGTGTTCGACCACGCGATCCACGAGCCAGCGGAGACGGTGCGGAGCGCCTTGTCGCGTGCTCTGGTCCACTACTTCCCCATCGCCGGCCGTGCTGTCGTGGGGGCCGACGACGGCGAGCTCCGCATATCTTGCACCGGCGAGGGCGTACTATTCGTGTCCGCGTCGACCAACTGCTCCCTGGATGACGTCAAGCTCTTTGATCCTCCGTTCGCTCAGCTGCTCAGGGAGCTCACCGTCATCTACCCGGAGGAAACCTGCCGCCAGTCGGACCCGTTGCTGCTGGTGCAGGTGACAGAGTTCTCCTGCGGCGGCTACGTCGTCGGGACCACGTGGAACCATGCCGTCGCTGACGGCACGGGGATGGCTCAGTTCCTGCAGGCCATCGGCGACCTCGCACGGGGGCTACCTCAGCCGTCCGTGCTCCCTGTCAGCTGCGGCGACGACGACGACTCACTCCCGGAGCTGCCGTCGCTGGTCACCTTCATAGAGAAGATGATGGTCACACTCCAACCACAGGGGTTGGTCTACCAGGACATCACGGTTCCATGGAAACTCATCGACCGTATCAGATCCGAGTTCGCCGGCGCCGCCGCCGGGCACGACAACGACGAGCCATGCACCGTGTTCGAGGCGGTAGTGGCCGTGCTGTGGCAGTGCCGGACGCGCGTGGTCATGTCCGACCCCGACGCCCCCGCGCCGCTCGTCTTCGCAGCCGACGTTCGCAGGCACGTCGGCGCCAGGGACGGATACTTCGGCAACTGCGTCACGTCGGCGGTGACCGTCCCACGGAGTGGCGAGGTGGCGAACAGCGACATCAAGGACATCGTGAAGCTCATCAAGCGCGCCAAGAAGGGGATACCAGGCCAGTTCATCAAGAACGACGTTGCCGACGGAGAAGGCGGTGGCGTGCACCGGCAAGCAGACTATTATTCTCCGCCTACAGAGTCGATAGAGCAGCAGTTCGGCGACGTGCTGTTCGGGTACAACGCGTTCTATGTGTCGAGCTGGCGGAACCTCGGCTTCGACGCGGCGGACATGGGCGGCGGGACGCCGGCGAGGGTGATGTGCCACGTGGTGCTGACGGCGGTGCCCAACTGCGTCGCGTGCGTGCCGTGTGCCGGGAAGGATGGGGCCAACGTGCTGGCGCTCTGTGTCAAGGAGGAGCACGCCGGCGCCTTTGTCGGAGCGCTGCAAAACTTCGGCATGTGATCGATGCATCACATATATCATGTTCATATCGTCCGAAGCAGCTTATTGTAAGCCAAATAATTCATTCCGTGACAAATCTATGTTGATTTTCGTATCTGTGATTTGGTTTCTGAGTTAATGACGAATATTGTTCATGGCGCCTGATACATAATAACTACGTCGTCATACGAACAACCTTGTTGCTTCTTGTTGTCCCTCATGGACTACCGCCCTCTCCATTCCAAATTAAGTTTGCTTTGACTCTTTTATATCTATTTTGCTATATATCAAAATATTTTATTATATTATGTAAAAAAATAAATTAAAACGATGTATAATTTGAAATGGAGAGCGACAGAGTACCTGCTAGTAGTCTGCAATGTTTTTTTGATTCATCGGATGGTGACGGAAAGACTAGTTGATTATTAGCAATGCAAAGAAATAAAGTCCAAATAAAGAGGGTAGCAGTTATGTTGCTCATCTCAGCTCAACTTGTCGCTACAAGGTAGCAACAAGCCATCAATTCGACACTACATCGATGTGGAATATCTGTTTGTAAAAAGTCCAAATTAATTCTCTTGAATTTATCATACTACATCTAATTCAAGAACTAACAAACTTAAAAAAGAGAGCCTTTTTTTAAGTTGGTCGTTCAAACTAAAGAAAATCAGTTCTTTTTTTTGTTTCAGAGCAGTAATCAGATGAATTTTGATTGAGGCAGGCCATTCCTGCCTGGAACCGTTCTGACGCTATTTAAATTATTGAAGAAAACTTGGCTGAGAATGGTTCCTACCCCAACCGAATGAGGCCTAAGACTACCAGCACCGGGTCTTGGCTCGTCTCCTGGAAAGCCGGATAGCGAACCAAATACCCTGAAGCTGGGTCCTAGATCCAGTCCTACAAAGCACAGGACGGCCCCGATCTTGTGTGTCTGTGCCGGAGGTACGGGTGCATCTTGTATGCTCCACGCGGGGCTTGAGTGTCCTCGTTCTCCGACACTGTGTTCTCCGAGGTACACGCCGCGCGAGGGAGCAGGACCCATGCCGCCTCCATCCTCCATGGCCGAAGGAGCTCCGCCGTGGGCCGCACGTGCGAGCCCCGCCGCCGAGCGCCTCCGAGCACAGATCCGTCCTCCATGGCCGGGTGCATGGACCTCTGCCGCGGCCACGCAGGCAAGGGAGCAGGACCAGCGCCGCCTCCATCCTCCATGGTCGGGCGTAGGGAGCTTCATCGCCTCCATCCTCCATGGCCGGGCACAGGGAGCTCCTCCGTGGGCCGCGCATGCGAGCCCCGCCGCCAGGACCGCGAGTGAGCCCCGCCGCCGAGCGCGAGCGACCCTACCACCGGGCCGAGCGTGGGCAAGCCCCACCGCCAAGCGCCTCCGATCCCCGCCACCGAGCGTCTCCAAGGCGAGGTGGTGGTGGCTGCTGGGAGGAAGAACAGGGAGAGAGAGGAGCCAACGGAGGGAGAGAGGAAGGAGAGGGAGAGAGAGGAGCAGGCAGCTAGATCGAGGCAGAGAGAAAAATAAAATATTTCTGACATGTGGGTCCCACAAACTGATAGAGGATGATATAAAGGATGGTTAGGTGCAGGAAAAAACAGTATAGAGAAAAAAATATTAATGATCAAATTGGAATATTACGTTTAAAAGATGAATATAGAGGATGAAGAGTACGGATAGTCTAAATCGTTAATATGCAAACAGGCTTGAGCTTTCATACCGGGGAAAGCGATTTTAACCCCCGCACCGCACGCTTCCTGAAATCCACACCAAAGTACTGCTGTTTAAAAAACAAAGACATTAAAATATCCACCTCTATAAATAATTTATAAAACATCAAAAGGTATGTATTAATTTCATGGGATTTGAAATATAATCTTTAGTTCATGCAACACCCCCCTAACTCTGCAATGCACACAAATGAAATATTGTCCTGTTGTATTAACATTTTTAATCTTGTATTAAATATATATTTTGACTTCTAAATAATTATAAATGAAGAAATGTTCAACTACAAAGGTTATAGATATTGTCAATTCAAGCACCATAACTTTGGTACTGGTATATCTCCATCTAGATTGCTTAAAATCATCAAAAGTTTGAATATCAAAATATTAGGATATCAATATGTATAAATAGAGGGCAAGTCAAGCTATGTATGCTTAGTTCACGAAGAAGTCCTCGGAGGTTTGAGAGATTTTATTTTTGTAGTTTAGGCCTTAGCTGTTTAATTAAGTGTGGATAGACTAGTCAAATCACATCTTACATTCTTCTATTGGTTTTGATAAGTGAAATTAGAAAACAAGTTTAGAGTTCAACTTTTTGAAGTGTCTAATTCACTCTCTCTTAGATATTACGGATTTTCGTGTTTCTATCCCTATTCCAAAGTCTAATGGTGATTTTGCATCTTTTTTAACTTTATGATTTTACTCTCTTTTTTTTTAACAAAGCTCCTATTTACCCATGGTATGTAGCACTGTCTGAGATAGATTGATTAAATGGCCAAAGAAAGAATAAAATAAAAAAACACCTGCGCAAAATGACAAGGATACCCTTATATCCCTCTCCTACCACTGGGATGCGATAATTCACGCATTTGTGTGATATTAAATTGTGTTTATGTGGATTGTTAACTAAAAGGTTGCTAGTTTTTTTTAAAAAAATCTGTGCAAAAAAAATGAGAGTCTGTGGTCTAAAAATAGGGGTAAAAACACAACGTAATAAAACAAGGGTAAAAACACATGGACCAAGTCATCATTTTGTCCAAAAGTTAACATCGTTAGAGGAACTTAACAGACCAGGGGTAACTTTTACTTCGTTTAAAAATTACAGAGTAAAATCATAAAGTTAAAAAATTAGGGCAAAATCACAAATGAACTTTAAAACAGGGGTAGAAACGCTTGGATATTATTACTATGGTCTGTTTAAAGCTATACTATTCATGTGCATGGCGGTTGAGGCGGCGACTCATGAATTTAAGCCACTATATCTTCTTGATTAAGCCATGTGTGGCCAACTCAAACATGGATGGAGTAAAAAGACAATTTGGCTTGATGCGGCATTCCTTATAGTGTTATTTTATAGGAATATAAAAGTTTGATCATTACTAGAAAGGATTTGTAAATAAAAGTACGTCTAATGAAACTATTTTTATAAAGAGAATTTTCATTTTTTTAGCATTGAGAGAATTTACATTTAACAAGGCTATAATTGTTGATCAAAGTGCGAACATGCCTTCAAACTAGTGGTTGAAGCAACTCAGTAGCACCCGACATGCCAATTCAAATCCCCACGAGACGAATTTTTGGTCTAGATTAAAAAAAATAGGTAGGAGGTCCCATGACATTTTAAAAAATTTGTTGACCAAAATAAGAAAACTTAAACTTTAAGTTATATATACTAATTTAAGGACAGATTATTTACTTGTAATAAAACTCAACACCCACTGGATAAGGGGAAAAAATTGTAGACCACACTTCATACCTTCTCCATTTTTACAACCATCATAACCGATGATTTAGGGCAGTTCCAACCATCCAAACTACGCATGAATTCCATAGCGATTACATCAGCAAAACGTCATCTATGGAAACCAGGTCTCCCAACGGCCACGTCTTTGTGTAATAAATGTGAAACCACTCTCTCTCCTCATCCCTTCCTCGTCCTCTCGTGCGGGCAACGAGCGAGCACGGCGGTGCGGGCGAGGCGGGCGCTCGCAGCGGTCGAAGCGCGTTGCGGACGACGGGGCGCGGAGGGGTTGCTCCTGTGCGTCGCGGCTGCCCGAGCGGGGGCTAGCAAAGCTCGGCGCGGGCGGCCTGCCCGAGCGGGGCTGCGAGCGGCCTGCCCGAGCGGGAAGCGGCGAAGAAGGCGGCGGCGGCGAGCCTAGCCGGCGCGCGCACACGGCCTTCGCGAGCCGTCACGGCGGACACAGCGGCGCAGCCGAGCAGGACCGGCGCGAACGCGGCGGCGCGGCCTCCGTCCGCGAGGGAGTCCGGCACAAGCGGGGCGTGGCGGTGTGGCGCGAGCGGGGCGGCCACGGCGGACGCGAGCGGGCGGCCGCGGCGGACGCCGGCGCTCCGTCGATGGCGAGCAGGCGCAGCAGCAAGGCGGCGCGGTCGAGCGCGGCCGCGGTGGCGCGGGCGAGCGCGGCGGCCGAGCTAGCGGCCGAGCGCGGCGGGCAGTAAATGCCATGGACGCCGGTGGTTGCTCCCCATCGCGGCATTTTGATCGTTTCCTGCTGCCTCGTTGCGAGGGTAGACGCTGTTCCGTGCAGGAGAAACGATTTCTTCCTCGAGCTCTCTCTCTCTCTTCGTTGATTTTCTCGCCGCATTCGATTTTCGCGTACGTGGAGCCTTCTTCAATGCAGATCGAAACGAGGTATTTAGTCCTATTGGGACTGTTCTTACTGTGTTAGCTACTCCTTTTTAAAATAGATGTCATTCTTATTTTTTTAAAAAATTAATGTTTTTAAACTATTAATAATTATATATTAAAATATATAAATATTTATATTAAATAATTAATATCATCGAAAAGATCTTTAAGTCTGATTTTTTATTAAATTTATTTAAAAATATAAATATTACATATATTTAGTATAAACTTAATAAAAATTAAAAAATTTAAGTAACACGTATCCTATAACATCGTCTTTTTTTGCTCGTAATAAAAGCCACACGCATACTGCATTTACGGCCATCACCGCTGCTGTTGCTGCTGATGAATGGTGAGATCTCCGATCCGAAACATTTCATTCGGCACCCACCGTCCTACGTGGCACAGAAGCACAGTGACCACACCTCTGACTTGTGGGCCCTGTCGTTGTCCCCTGCACGCGGACCTCGCCGGGTCGCCGTACGCCCTGTCGCAACCCGCATGAGCACTGGCTTTTTAAGGTCTCCTTCCTCCGGTTCCTCGGCAAGTGTCTCATTTGCGAGTGCGAGTGGAAGAGCGTGGGTGAGATGGAGACTGGATGCGGCGCCGGAACGAAGCTGGAGGAGGAAGCGGCGGCGCAGAGGGAGCGGGAGCGGGAGTGGGAGGAGGCCGCTCAGGCGGTGGCGTACCACTCGTGCACCTCGCCGCCGCCCGTCGTCGCGGTGTGCGGCCCGGGGAACAGCGGCAAGACGGCCTTCTCCCGTCTTCTGCTCCACACTCTCATCGACAGGTAAACGCACGCCCCCCTTCTCCCCTAGCTGGAGTTCGTTTTAATTTGGTTTTCGCAATCGGCAATCGGGTGGATGTTACCAGCTGCCTCGTTCAGTTACGACTCTGCTATGAGCGATCGCTTGTGTGGCTCGTGCTGTATTCTTGTGCCATGGTTCGGGATTTGTGGTTACTTGTAACTTGCAAGTACTCGCCGTTGCGCGACGTACATCATCACCTCGTGGGTGTCGACGCCTCCTAAGGCCGCTGTGAGCTATTTCTGATGCCCAGAGGGCGTCTGATGAAATGCTGCATCGGAATGCAGTGTCCTGGTCTGCCATGGTGTCAGGGTATGCATTCGACAGGGAAGTGTTCTGACTTCTGAGGAGGCCTTTGAACTCTTCCGGCTGATGCTTCAGAAGTGCCCATTAGAGAAAAAAGAGTTCATAACCACTGTAGTTCTTAGCGTAGTTAGCATGCCATTGGTTTGTTTATCGGTATTTGGAGATAGCTTTAGGACCAAGGTAGAGTGGTAGACAGAAGAGAATGGATTTGGAGATAGCTTTAGGACCAAGGTTCTGAATAGTATAACTTCTTTTGCCCCAAACTGGAAGCAATGTTACCAAATGGTCTTGGTAGATATCTAGTTATCTACTGCTATTTGTTTAATTTTGCTTCGTCCAATATGTATCAAAACGCCCAAATACATCTCTTAAAAATCTCAGCTGTATAGCTCGACATATCTTCATTTTTTTATTAACACTAATATTTTCTTTGGTGCAAATTTTATCTGCTTGGGTAACAAATTAGTCCATATGCTGTTGGATTAAGAATGACACTGTTTTATTTACATGCTCTCATGTCAAAGCTTAACTAATTAGTACCAATGTAGTGCGAACGGTATGAGGCTTCTGCTTTGAAATTACATCTATACTAGGTCAAATTATATTTCATAATTTATGTATTTATCACAACTTTGTTCGGCTGATGAGTTAATTCAAATTATATTGAGTAATGTTGTAGTAGTCATTCCTTTTATCCTGTTTTTTGATATAGGAGAATTCTGCCAAATCAAATGAGTTACAGAAATGTTCTTTTAAAGAAATTATATGCACTACTTTTTGTTGAATCAGTTTCCCCTTTTATTTTTGTTTATTTATTTATTCACTATATATCATGTATTTACATGCATATCTTGCAACTTTAATCCTTGATACTTACACATTTTTATTAGTTAAAAATGGCCTGACAAAATGTATTCATACATAGATATCTACTGCTATTTGTTTGAACTATCTTTCCTTGAAGTAAAACAAATTATAAATATTGTTATTGTGGTTGAATGAAGTGTCATCTTGCCCATAGTTGGCATAATATTATAAGATGAAGAAAGCATCACATTGATTCAAATTAAGTGTTATGCCATCAACAATGAATAATGAACATTATCTTTTATGTTAAGTTACTTAGATACATTTTGTTAAGTTACTTAGATACGTTTTGTACTTCTTTACTTATTCTGAGGTTTATTCCGCATGTTCCAAATACAGATTAGCTAACATTCATTTATAATATAATCTTAGAAAGAAATTTGAGTTGTACAACAGAAACACAGCAGAAATTTTACTATAAAAAAAGGGCGTACCCAGTGCCATAGGCTCCCGCACTGCGGGGTCTGGGGAAAGGAAAATAGCCAACAGCCATCCCTGCACAAATGTGCAGAGGCTGGGGTTTGAACCCTGGACCTCTTGGTCACAGACGGTAAAGCTCTACCGTTTGACCAGGGCCCACAAATGTGCAGAAATTTTACTATGGAAACAACAAAGTTCGGATAATCATATACTCATATATGCTACTGATGATCGAAATCCTGATCTACTACACTTGTTGCCTCATGTTGCTATAATTGTTTAGTTGCGCTTACGCTGAAAATGTGATATCTCATGATTATCCAAGGGTTCTAAGTTGAGGATATCTGTTACTTTTGGAGAAGTGTGTTTAACTTCTCATTTGAGCTCGTGCTCTTTTTCATAATATTTAGGTTGCTGTTGGTGTTTATGAAGTGTTTACTAGTCTGCACTAGTTGGGTCCATTTATAGATCGAACGGAGTGCAAAGATATATCATGTTTTTTTTTGCAGTCTGCTTAGTCTAGCAGTGATTTATTAATAATAAGGTGTTAAACTGCTTTCATTGTTCATTGTTTCAATGTTAAACTAGTTGTTCTTACTCAAGAACTTGACATGCTATTTAATCAATTTGTTACTTAGTTCCTTACTTCACTTGGGATTAGTTTATATGCTCAGCTACATTGTTGTCATTACTTCATATGCTCAGGTACAAGAAGGTTGGATACCTGGATAGTGATGTTGGTCAGCCTGGGTTCACCCCTCCAGGGTTTGTGTCACTTCATGTTTTTGAGGAAAAGCCTGAAGGTTTAGTATTTAGATTTTTCTCTCTCAAAAATATCCTTGTATAAATTGTGTGCTCCTTTTGTTGTGATTGATTAGATATTTTGTCACTTCTGTTATGATTGCAGATTTGACAATTTTATACCTGCGCAATCCAAAGAAGTAAGGTGACGTAGCATGATCATTATGACTTCTTAATGTTGTACTGCTGAGAAATATCTATAGTTAAATGATGAATATGAAGTATAAAATGTGACTAAATGGTTTTGTGAAATTATTTTCTGTATTCATTTGTAAAATTACTTCTTCACTGTCCTATGGTTCAAACATTCATGTTCTACCACCTCCAGTCAAAAATATTTCTTGCATTTCACTTTGCACTGTCTTTAATGTGTATCTTTGACCACCAATATCTTCTGAACCTGGAATATAAAATGAAAGCCCACTCGTTTTAAGACTATAATGAGAACCCCCTGGATACCGTGTGATCAAGATCTGACACGCATGATGAATTCCGTGTGGCAGTTTCGTCTTCCACCTTGGCCCTCTTGAGCTCATGAGCTTTCCAAAACTGCCGGCCGTGGCTGACCTTTAGGGATGGGGATTTTGTGATCTGGTTGAGCTTCTCTCCTTTGACTGGCTGGTGGGCTGGTGGTAGGCGGCATGCTATGGTAGCAATGCACTGCCAGACATGGGGTTGTCAGTAGGCAATTTGTGCGGCTTCGAGGCGGGGTGATCTTGCCGGAGTGGTTCGAGGAGGGTGGGTCTAGGGGCAGTAGTGGAGTTTGTGGGAGGCACAGTGAGCTGGTGGTGTCACTAGCAGTGGATAGTGGAAGATGCAGTTGCAGGGGCGGATGGAAGATGCTGCTTGCAGAGAATGAACCTGGATGGTTCTCATTGTAGGTTAAAACGATGGTGCTCTATCTGGTTGCTCCCCTTCCAGAATGTTTTTAAGAATCCTTCAGTTTATGAGATTTTACAAGTGATTAGACAAATCTACACGCATAAGTTGTATGTTTCAAAACTAAATAGTTTAAAAGTTACTAATGTTTCAAGTTTTTAAGGTTTGGCCAAATCCTGTCCTAAACGACATGTTTTCATGCCCAGTGGTAGTACGTCTAAAAATATTATGGATCCTAACTTTTAGGAGGTCCTGATTGTTGCAAATTTTGCATAGTGAAGATGTGCTTGTTCAGTCTTAGGGTTGCAAAGTGCAGGTTTCCTTTCTATTCAACGATTAAGTAGGGGCAGGAAGATAAGGTTTTAACCATTCTAATTTATTTCATTTTTTTTTTGTGCATACAACATTCTTTTTCTATCATGTAGCTAGTAAATCATTGATCATCTAGAATCTATCTAAGCCCTGTTGCTAATACTCTAGGTGCTTCTTTTTTGGCGATATTTGTGCAAAAAGGAATCCGAAACTTCTCTTGGCTTACATATTTGGCCTTCATGATTATTTCCTTAAAGAGTTCTATTGCCTTGATGAGGATGAAAACCCCAAGAAATTAGCTATACCACTTGTTAAAGGTAAGGTTTGATTGCTCCTTCCTTTTGATAGTACAAATGTACAATAGTCCTTTTGATAATCCTCTACTTTGTTGAATCTCTGATTTTTTTTTTTTCTGAACTCATCGATCGTGTCTGTGCAACGTTTAGGTACTGGGCTTCATGTTCTAACAGAGATGTTGAAACATGTGTCTCCAACTCATGTGATTCGGGTATCTACAACAGTGGAGCATAAAAATTTACCTGGTGGAATGTTTTGGATGAATGAAGGTGAAGTAGATTCATCAGTGAATTTAGTTGAAATTCCTGCAGCACAGAACTCTCCTCGTCAGTGAGTATTTCATAAATGAAATTCGTGTGTACTTTGACTGTTATTTGTAGAATTATAGGATTGATGTATAATGCGATGGATGTATTAGCCTGAGCCTTGGGGCTGAATATATAGGAGTACATGACTTGAAGAGCAAGGAGCCTCTCCTACAGATATGGTAGGATACGGATGCAATCCTAATCTACCTTATATAGAGATATTCCTAATATACTCTAACATCCCCCCGCAGTCACAGCGGGAGCGTCGCAGACGGTGAGACTGGAGAGAAGTCGGTGAGCTGACATCCCCCCGCAGTCGCAACGGTCAGTGCATCGCAGATGCTGTGGCTGGAGTGGAAACCCACAAGGTTGCTCAAGCAGATGATAGCCCTTTGTGCCATGTCGAGGTAGACCGAGCGTGAGGGAGAACAGCCGTAGTCGAAGATGCCGTGCGTAGGATAGCCGTGGTCGACGTAGTAGTCGAGGAGCCGAAGTCGAGGTAGCCGTATAAGCCGCAGGCGCACGAGAAGACGCCGTAGACGAAGACGGTGACACATCAGGCAGTCGTCGAGGTAGAAGGTCGATGCCGATGATGCAGTCAAGGCCGCCGTGGCGAGACGTGCGCCGGGTTTGCCAGGCCCGGTGAACGCCTCGGGGACGAATGGCACGCAATGGTGTTGCCAATACCGAACGTGCAAGGGAGATTGCACAGCCACACACGCCATTGTCTGAGGGACTAGCAGAGAAGGCCTCCATGGCAGTCGCAGGTGCAGAAGAACGACGGGGGAAGAAAGTGTCGATGCAGCCTGATTGCCGGAGTAGACGAAGTAGACCGGGGCGAGACGGCGACACTGGCGACGTGGTTGTGCTAGACGAAGCGAGGAGGTACGGATGATTCTGGCACATGGCCAGGTGATCCGTGGGGTAGCGGCGGCGGTGCTCGGAGAAGACGACGCAGAACTCGAACAACTTGATCAGGACCATGCGCGTGAGGCGCAGCGACGCCTTGTCGATGACGAAGTCGTGGACGTGGTCGGCGGCGGGGAGGTGCAACGGCTGAGGAGACCACGGCGGTGCCATTGCTGCCCGAAGAGGCGATGCAGCGGCACCCCTCCGTACTCGGTGAAGAGCGCGCAGTACGAGGACGAACGTCACGGGAGCCGGGTGGGTCGCGCACATCGGTTGATCAGACCGGGTGTGCACGATGTGGAGATGACGGTGGGCGAAGTCGACGGTGGCGTCCCGATCGGTCGAGGCGACGACGAGCCGGCGAAGATCGACGTGCGGACGAGGCGAATAGGCGGGCGGCATAGATCGGCGTCCCCTAGGGCACCGTTCATGTCGCTATGCCGCACAGTCGAAGACGAAGAAGAGGCCGGTGAAGTCGATGCTGATGTCGAAGTAGAGGCGTGCGGTCGATGGGCGGTGGGCGACTCAATCTCGAGCAGTGCTCGAGTAAAAAACAGAGAAATTACCAAAAAAACAAATCAGCAGCAGCTCGTGTAGCACCCTCTGGGTGCGTGTAGCGCAATCCTCTCAATCTCCTCTTTTTCCTTCTCTCCCGTCACGGTCAACGATCGCATCTGGAGTGGAAGAAACAGAGTGAGAGAGAGGGACGGCGGACGGCGATGAGGGATGCGGGCGGCCAGCTCCCTGCGGCGGCGCTGGAGGTTCCTGCGCCGGGCGGCTCCCTGCCGGGCGGGGCCGGAGCTCCATGCAGCGACGGCGGAGGTCCTGCCCGGGCGGCTCCCCGCCGGGAGGGGCCGCGGCGGGGCGGTTGAAGCCGGGCGGCTCCCTCCCTTGCGGCGGCTAGAGCCCGCGCGGGGAGAGGCGGCGGTGAAGGGGCGGCGCCGTCATGCATGCCGCCGGCGACGAGGTCGACGTGCTGTGTCGGGGCCCCTGCTGCCACCACGGCAGCACGGGGTAGGGCACGGACGCCGGAGGAGACTGCGGCTGCCACCATGGCAGCGCAGATTGAGTCGTCGACGACAGCTTTCATGGCGGCGGTGGCGAGGTACGTCACGATCTGCTGCTGCTAGACGCAAGGACGGCGGCGGATTAACTCGATCCGCCGCGATGGAGGGCGCTGCCCCCGGCGGAGGTCATGGGGGACCTCCCCGGGGGCGCGCTAGGAGGCCGTCGAGGGGGCGCCCTGGATGGGAGCCGTGGGGGACGGCCAGCGGCGCGCAGGAGGCAGGAGGCAGGAGGGGCGCCGGCGGCACTAGGGTTAGGGCAGCGGAAGATAGCCTAGGATCTCAAACCCTAATCTCGTGATACCATGTAGAATTATAGGATTGATGTATAATGCGATGGATGTATTAGCCTGAGCCTTGGGGCTGAATATATAGGAGTACATGACTTGAAGAGCAAGGAGCCTCTCCTACAGATATGGTAGGATACGGATGCAATCCTAATCTACCTAATATAGAGATATTCCTAATATACTCTAACATTATTACTTTTTGCTAATGGATGTTTCTGTAATGCAGTCTGTTAGTAAAGAAAGAGGCACGTATTATTCGTGACCTCAGGCTGATTGCCTACTTCAGGCAGTGCTTACCAAGAGAGTTTCCTGTTTTCTGTTTTGATGATTTGGTTCAAGGCTTTGGTACTATACATCCATTTCAGCTTCCTCTGTCAAAAATACAAGTTATTGATCTGCACTGCCAGGTAACATTTTACTATCACTTTACCTTCATTCTAATTGTACTTCTTTTGTTTTTTGAAGAAAACTTCTAATTGTACTTTTTTTCCAAGAAAAACTTATAATTGTACTAGTGTTTAGATTTATTTGTGGGATGTAGTAATTTTTGAGCTAACGCTTGCCTTCAGTATGTTCAATGTAAAAAGTGGTATTTGCTGATTTTTCCAGTTGACTGTTAACTGAAATAGTATGTGGAATACGTGGCAAGGCTTGATACTTTACACTCTGATTTTGCATTAGTGCCATGTGAAAAGCAAAAGGCACATATGGTTGTGATTAATGGCTATGTGATCAGGAGGTGTTTAGTTCTCTTGTGTAAGCATGTTGCATTTCTAAAGATTGTGTTGGTTGCCAGACTTGTATTGCAAGTGGTCACCTCATTCTTATGGTGAGATTAGTATCTATCACCTCCATCATCCGACCACCTTGTCCTTCGTCTGTTCTTCGTTTCCTTAATCAGCAGCAGGCTGTGCTCTGCCCCATTCAAGCCAAGAACTAGCATCAAATGCAATCCACAGCAGGCCACAGCTCTGGCTTCTCCATCTCAACTGCTCCTTCCCTAAATCAGCATGCTAGCTCCTCCAATATTTCTTGGATCCCTCTTTTCAGCTGCCCATGAGTTCTTTAGAAAAGGTGCCACGTGCCTCCTTGCTAGGATCAACCAGAGGACAATTGACAGTTGCTCAGCACCAGTGCCCTGTCCTGCAAGCTGAATTCAGGCATTGAAGTCTTAACTTGGTTGGGTCATATCATGGACGGTTAGACCTTGGATAAATTTAATCTACAACTACAAGTGTATATTTGCTAACAAACTACAATTATGGTGTAGTGGATGACGAACGATGATGAACCAACTAGCAATCTAGCATACAATGTCTGGTTGGTTTCAAAAGTATAGACCCAACACAATTACATAATTATGAGAGATGTCTAATTCATTTCCTTGAGACAGCTGATCCGATATGGATTATATTTTATTTTTAGAATCTTATGGTAAGGTATTGATACGAAGTCCTGTGTGTGCTTTTGTAGGTTTCACTTTCTGGTACTGATGTGCAGCGCTTCTTGAATGGCACAATTGTTGGTCTAGCAACAAATGACCCTCCTCCTTTGTCAACTGAATGTTCCACTCCTTGTTGCATTGGACTTGGTATGGCAAGTTTTAATATAATTTTGTTGAACAGTTTATATTTTCGAGCATTTTAACTAATTAAATTTGTTTTCGAGATTCGTATCATGTTACTGTTCTTATGCTGAGTTAGTTTTCAGGTTTTATCAAAGCCATTGATATTTCGGAAGACTGCATTCATTTGATATCACCTGTTTCTCACAAGCTTATGGAAAAGGTCGACATCCTTTTTCTGAGCTGTATTGCTGTTCCGAGCTGCGTCTTGCAGGTAATTTTCTACTACTTCAGTTATTTAAAAACGAACTGAGACGTTTGTAATAAGTTGCCTACAGTTGCTTATGGTGCAGGCGGGTTCATGACTAATGCATCAATTTTTTTGTTACCAAAGGAATACTCCTAAATCCTAACTAGTATACATATAATATTACACTGATTATCAGCATTTTCTTGCCAAAAAACCGAACTACTAACTACTATACATATATTACACTGTCTATCAGCCGTCACCCCCCCCCCCCTTTCCCCCCTGTTGTATGCTTCACGTTATTTATGGCAAACAATGCGTCGAATAGTCAGCTGATCCTATATCTTAAAACTTCCTTTGTCCAATATGACAAGCATAACCTGGTGCAGGACGCTAGTATCATGAGTTGATGGCTACTACTAGCTTTTTCCCTTGTGATGACTACCAGTTTCTACTTTGATTCCATATATGCATACTGCAGGACCATAAAATTATTCTCATTGTAATATAAAATGCAATTGGGAGTTGGATTCTGTTTGCTAATTAATTAGTCATAAATATTAAACTAAGAAGAAAACAGTTGTGTGGTTTCATTAGTGAAACCACAGTTAAAGTGTTCTTCCCTTGCGGGTCCATGATTTCCTTCTCACTGGTACTTTAATTTGCAGGTCTCCAATACATTAACCGATATAACAGACAGGGTGAGGGAACTCTAGAGCTTTGGAGATGCTTCAAGCATCGTTATAATGGATACCAAGTCTACAATTATCAAAAGTTACAATCAACAATTAAACTAACTAAGATTGCAAAATTAATAGGCCCCCTTACATTATCACTTTCATAATATATGGGTTAAATTACCTTGAAAATTAAAATATACTGACACTGTTGATGAATTATACTCCAATGAACATGTTAATATTCTATTATTGAATATGCAACATTATATATTCTGCCTCTAATTACCTTCAGTTTTCCTATGTTCTGACATATATATGTTAGACATTTTAGCCTTATTAGGCCCCGTTTAGTGTAGCTCTAGCTTCAGATCCAGGTTGAATCCATAGTTAGTGGATTCAATTAGAGTGGTTATAAATATTTATATGTAGTCTAAACTATATAAAATATTAATCATCTAAATGCCTTGACTCTATCTCCATCTGTAGCTTTGAATATATGACATATATATCTCTCACACCTAGAAATTTGTTTTAACGTGGTATCTATCTATCCAAGTTTTAAGTCTCCAACTCAATATGGGTACGCGCATTTTTGTTCCTTACTAATCTTTCCACCGTGAATAAATGGTTAATTTGAAGCTATGGTATGAAAGAGCCTATTTGTTTGAGCTTTTGGCCAAGAGTCCTTTTTCTTGGGTGGAAGACAACAACCTGTATGTTGTCTAAAAGACAAGATCGATGGCCATCACATCGCCTGAACACAAGCAGAATAATTTTAGGTGACTTACTATTAGGAAGAGTGAAAATGAATCATAGATAACTTTAAAATTTTATACAAGGGGAAAGTCTAGGTGTGTTTGTGTGTGGAGTACATCATTTGCTAGAGACATTATTCATATAATATACTCCTATTACCCACCAATATCGATCCACGTTACTTGAGGCTTCGCAGCTCGGCATGGAAGGCCCCCGCGTGCTCCGGCTTGACGCAGAGTGCCATGGCGGCGACGCCTTGGGCCTTGTCCTTCCTCCCACACAGGATGCAGCCCGGCACCACCTTGCGCTCCATGTTCCCAATGACGCGCTCAGCGCCGCCGCTGCCGAAGTCGACGTCGTCCAAGCCGAGATTCCACCAGCTCGTCACGTACAGGGTGTCGTACCCGTCGAGGCCCTTGAGCCGGCCGCCCATTTCGTCGGCGATGCACGCGGCTCCGTCAACGAACGTGTTCGGGACCCGTGCTTTGGCGTCCTTGACCAGGTTCACGATGTCCAGGATGTCGCCGTCCGCGACCTCGCGCAGCGTCGAGGCAGCAAGGCCGAACGCGAAGACGTTGCCGTAGTAGCCGTCCTTGGCCTTCGCCAGCTTCCTCACGTTCACCGTGAAGATGAGCGCCGTGGGAGCGTCCTGGCTGGCGGCGCTGCTGATGGTCGTGCGCGCACGACACTTCCATATGGCGGCGGTGAACACGTCGAACGCGGTGCACGACGCCGCCGGCGTCACCTCCTGCCCGGCGCCACCGCCGCTGCGACGACGGAATTCGTCCTTGACGCGGTTGATGAAGCTCAGGGGAACAGTGATGTAGGAGGACGGGAAGTCGCTGTGCTTGCTACCAACGAGTGCCTTGGTCATGGTAGTTATCGGCGGGGGAAGCTCAGGAAGGGTGTGGTCCACCCTCACCGGCAACACGGAAGGGGAAGAAGTGGACCCACTGGCAAACTCGCCGACGGCCTGCAAGAACTGAGCCATCCCGGCGCCGTCCGTGACGACGTGGTTCCACGTCACCCCGACGACGAAGCCGCCGCAGGAGAAGTCGGTCACCTGCACCAGTAGCAACGGCGGGTCCGTGCTGTACTGGCCGCCGTAGTTCATAGTGAGGTCCTCGACGGTGACCACCGGACACGGGCCGGAGAGTCTGGCCTCCTGCAGCGCGCAGCTTGCGGACGCGCCAGCGAACGCCACGCCCTCGCCGGTGCACGCGATTTTGAGCTGGTCGCCGGTGACGGTGAGGCGGCCGGCCATTGGGTAGTAGGGAACAAGCGCACGGGACAGAGCTCTCCTGATGCTCTCGGCCGGCTGATCGATGGGGTTCTCGAAGATGAACAGCGCTGCCATGGGCAGGGAAGCAAGAGCTCTGTCCATGGCGGTGAGTGGGAGGGTGCCGGCAGGCGTGGACTCCGCCGGAGCGACGAGAAATGGCAGCGACGCGGTGACGCGTGAGCTCATTGTGATGATTCTTTCCTCTCGTGTGTGTTTGCTTAGCGGCTTGTTTGTGGTGTCTGCTTTTTGGTTTGCTCGCATGGAATTATATAATGGCGAGCAAGGAGCTAGAGCTCTGGCCATGGCGGTGAGGGTGAGGAGAGAAGGCAGCGACCTGATGACGAATGAGCTCATTTTCTTTTTCTCTCTTGTCCTTGGTTTGCTTTGCGGTTTGTTTGTGGTCTCTTCTCTCTTCTTGGCTTGCTTGCGTGGAGTTATATGATGAGACCCAGCAGCAGCAATTGCCAATTGGTTTGAATAGGAGCAAAGTTTGCTGTTCGTTCCTAGGGAAAAGTTAAATTTGCCCTCAGTAATGCACCATCCAAACAAACCGCAAAATGTAGCACCATCCAAACTCCTTATTAACTGTTTGTTTGTGGTCTTTTCTTGGCTTGCTCGTCTGTTGAGTTAGAACCATATATCATAACCGCTGATTCGTAACCCTCTTTCACCGTCGATTTCCGCTATCGTTTGTTAAAGTGACAGTGATTTGCTACAGAACATGTTCCACATCCGGTGGACAAAAGGACAAGTGCCTCGAGAGGGATGTGAGTCTCGGCAGCTCTACACGTGCCTACCACTGAACACTGATAAAATGCGGGATGTAAGGCTTAGCGAACTGGCTGACTTATTCCAAGATACGTCTAGTTCCGGTGCAGTTGCTATCAAGCTGGACCACGGACCGCATAGTACAGCCAATGAACAGTTAAGGAGTTGACGGCACCTGTATGAACAATACAAACTTCAGCAAGCAGTGATCAAACAGTTGGTGGACCGTTACTGAGCAAGGGATGTGACAGCTAGCATGAATAGTGCCTAGCACGGGATGTAACAGTGCATCAGCAATGTCTAAAAAGTGCCGCGCGCCAATGGTAGCAAACTGCTTAGTGCATAGAATTCTTTAGATCGTTGATAATGAGCAGGGTCACAGAATTCTTTCAATATGTTGTTGAGAGATTTTATTATATGACCCTCTTTGATAGGGATTCTAACGCAGCTCCTGTAATCGTTTTTCGGCTCCTAGTGCTTAGCTAATAGGGTCGTTGACAATAACTTTGCGAGGGGATTCCTGCAAAACCCGTTGTCTGGAGCTAAAACACGCATGCACTGGAGCCAAAAAAACAAGCTTCACCCGGCTCCTTATTCTATGGGCCTAGCGCGTGGCCTTAGTCCGTTTCGCCCCAGCGCGCCATGGGGTCAGGCTAAGGCGAGGCGGACGGCGTTACATTGGTGCAACGCATAGAGGCATGGGGAGGAGGAGGGGGGGCGGGGAGTGCATCAGGGCGTGGAACTAGAGGCAACACCAGAGACGACACGGAGGCGCCACTGAGATAAAAAGCGCTTGGATGAGCAATCTGTGGTTGAGGGCATGCGGTCATGCGGATATGTAAGGAACAAAATAAAAGCAAAAGGAGAAAAAAAAGAAAGGACATTATGGTCATTTTATCCTTTTGACTAGACGAGAGATGCTGTTTTGCCAAATGTTTCTTCAACCAGATAAACTAGAGTCATAAAGAGTTGCTCCATGATAGAATCTATAACTAAAGTTGCTTTAGCCGTAACATGAGGCCTAACTAAAGGATTTGGGTTAAACCACTCCAATTGTATTGTATCCATATTTAGCAATATTTACGAGAGTTAATTTTGCTCTGCAGAGCACATGCTCCCACGCCATCAGCCGTTGGATGAACATCTCATGATTTGTGCCACACATTGCTTCAGTCCAAATACAAATGTCCTATGCGCATATAGAGTGGGCCCTCCCTCCATCGGTTCCCTTCAGATCCTGACTCCCATCCCATCGCTCCGTCTGTCCCCTCCCAACACGTCACTGAGCGAACCATGGTAACACCCCTCACCCGGCGCACCACAGCAGTGCTCCCCCGGGCGCACGGCGGCGGCGACGGTGGTGCAGGAGAGGTGTGCCTGCTCCTCCTCCTCTAGTCCTCCTCCACACGTTGTTGGTTCTCCAATCTAGGGTTCCGGCGAGGTATCTTTTGTTGTCTTCTCCAACTCCAGTGGGTTTAAGGTTAGGGTGTAGGGTGTAAAGGTCCATCGATGGCGGGAGAGGGGAAGAGGGAGGCCGCCAGGGCTGTGGTGTTGGCCGGCGGCAGGGTCAAGGAAAAGCAAGAACGTCGACGGCCGGCTAGAGAATGAAGATAGTGTTGTACTATTATACATATCCCATGGAACATGTACAAGGCCAGTGAAAATGGCACACATCTCAACGGTTACGGGTGTGGGAGCAAAATTTCCACGTCCCAATATATACATGCTTTTACATGTGCAAATTCATTTTTAAAACGAATACACAAACTTTTAAAAGTTCCATAACTGTGCCGAATCAAACAGAAATATATAATCTCAAGTAAGCTTAAGCCTGTGCTTTGCTTACCGACATGACGAATAAGGGAAAACATCGAGTTTCGATGTAAAGCACTCGATCTATGCGTTCGACTAGAATCATCATCACCGCTGAGTCCTAGCCCTCCTCTTCACCGTCAAATTTCGCTATGGTTTCCGATTCTTCCGAAAGTGGACAGTGACGTTCTGTAGAACATGATACAGATCCTGTGGACAAAAAATCAATGGCCCTCAAAAATATTTGAACGTTTAAAAAACTGTATTGATAGGTATGTGAGTCTCGGCAGTTGTATAAGTCTACCACTCAAAACAAAAAATGTGGGATAATAAGGCGTTCATTCGACGACGTTAGTTCCCGCAAGGTGCATGGGCTTCGTGTCAAGCTAGCTTGACCACATACAGGTATTTCGGACCACATCGTACAGCCACCAGCTACTTGTCATTGTGGACACCACATATGCATGACACCTCCAGCTCTCCAGTCCACGAGATCCGCGTGTGGGCATCGGAGAAATACATGTGGCAGGGTACGACGAAACATCTTCGTCATTATCAAACAACTTCTGGCTTTTACAAATGGCGTGTGGTATCCAAGCTCCCTGGGAGTCCTTTTTTAGATGAAAGGTTTCCGCAGCCTTATTTGCATAAAGCGGCATCCAACAAGTTCAGCACAGCGTAAACGGCGCCTCTGCCATAAGTAAAGGAAAAAAACAAAAAGGCCTAAAGACCAAGCGTCAGCGACGAGCATACACCTGCCTTTCCTGCGACTGAATCACACCGCCGGAGACCAAAACCGAAGGCTGCACAGCCGATGTTTCCAACCTTGATCTCATCCCTCCATCCCAGCAAATTCTTGGTGGCTGGCTTGCTTCGTTCTCCATCGCTTGAATGAATCACCATGTCCACCTTATCTCCCAAGGTCCTGCTCGTACGAAGGCCTCCATCTTCTCAATATTTTGGCCATCCAGATCCATATCATCTTTTCCCCTGTCCATACAGCAAGTCCCTGGAAGCACATTTTGTTACGAAGGTTCCACAAATACCAAAACACAGCCGAGCTGGTAACATAAGTGAAAACATGTTTTTTTTTTGTTTGCAAGCCAGAAAGTAGCTGCGGATTCAAAGTTCCAAACAAAACTCATATCTAACAGCTCAGCTACTACAGTCCATAATCTTCTAGCCACAAGACACTCCAAAAAAACCGATGACCCACTGCTTCTGGTTCACTGCAAAAAGGACAAGTCTTAGACTTCTCTTCTCTTAGCTAGGTTATCCCTGGTCAAGATCATGTTCCTAGAAAGAAGTCACAAAAAAATAAATTTAAACCCTCCGTGGAATCTTAAGTTTCCACACTATTGACACATACATGAGAATAACCCCCTACGATTGATAACTCATAACTGCATATAAACATTGAACAGAATACTTTCCATTTGACCTAAAGCTCCACACAATCTGATCATTATCATCTTTTAGATTCACGTTTTCTACTATACTCAAAAGGTTGTACCACATGTTCATCAGTTCTTGAAAGACAGCTCGTCTAAAAGACAGTCTTAATACCTGTCCATCCCAAACTTGACTAATAGTACAAATCACATACAAAGGCCAGAACTGAATGGCTAAGCTGGAATCACCCCCAAAACATAAACTTCCTGCCATTGCCTACTACCCATTTTATCCCTATCTTAGCTGCATGTACAGACCACATCACCCCTTTCCAAAAAGGAGAGGCTGCAGTATCATTACTGCATAAGAAATTTAGTTTATTGGTGTTATACTTATGGTCTATAATTTTCACCCAAATAGAATCATTCTGCAGCCCATATCTAAATATCCAGGAGCTGAGCAAAGAGAGATTCGGATTTCTCATGTCAGCTATACCAAAACCCCCAGTTTCTTTCTTCTGAGCCACCAGCTGCCAATGAGCTAGATGGTACTTCTGGAGTCTTTGAAGGCATTTCAATCAGTCTGCCGGATTCAGGGCTGTGCCCCTGCAATAAATCAGTGCTACCTTCACCAATATTAAGGTCAAAGCACCTGGCTGTCTTTGCCACAACTATACTTGAATAGAACTGGGCCATTGCTTTTGCCATAGATGGGTTAATGTTTAGAGCTCCGCTTCTCATACCGCTATGCACACAACAGTTAGCATCAGGACATGGCGCTGTTGTGGGGAACTGGAGCAATTGGAGGGGGTGTGTGTTTGCACTCAGGCCCTTGTGGGTAAAGCAATGTCGGTCCATAACCGAAAGCTTGATTCAACAATATGGCAGCCAGCATTTGGACGATATGGGTTAAGTAGTAAAATGGCCATGACCTGGAACTGGCAAAAAAGGGTTAGCTGCATTAAAAAATAAACAAAAACAGAATGGCCAAGTTAATAAGATTCAAATGAATAGAACTACATGGTAATTTAGTGTCTAGGGATTAGTTGGCACGTGTGCCACTAAGTCTAGTATGTGTCGATGCAAGCAAGTAATGTAGCAAAAAAATTGATGAGACTACTTAGCCAACCTGAATTGAATAAAACATGTGGCAAGCTGGGTAGAAGGTTGGAACCATCGGCATAAGGCTCCATTATAGATAATAGGACACCAATGAGCTTAACGGCAGTTCCAGCAGAAGGATTCAACTGGCTTTGTAATTCTGCAACAACAAAAACCAATGGTCGTGCAGCCTGCGCCAAAAGAACAAAGTTTACAATGAAATGAGTCTAAGGAAAATGAAAAAGAGTAACGCATATATGCTGCCACTGAAATCAACGATACATGACAGGCCACCCTCACTAGCGCAACCCACCAACCCCAGCCCCCCCGCCACCGCCCCACACCCCCCCACCCCCCCCCCCGGGCCCTCCAGAGAAAAAAAATGAACCACCACCCGCATGGCCAAACAAAAAGTTACTGAACATGGATGGACATGACAACTGCTCCTTGTTGCATACCTCTAGTGGAATCTCGAGTATTCATGTCATTACCACAACTTCATGCCAGAGCAGACAGTTTCGATGAAGATGCTACGGCCCCAACTATAACATACTTCCCAGGGATGCCTTAACTGAAAACCAAACCAATTTAGATATGACTAGTAAAAAAACTATTTAGATATGATAAAGGATAACTTGAACGACTTTTTGAGACTTTTGAGGAAGCCTAACTTCAGAATAATTAATTTCCTAGTAGCATCGTCATTAATTTAATTCCTAGCACAACATGAGATGCAAGAGTGAGCTCTACTTTAGTAGCATCGTCAGGTTTAATAATATAGGATTTCCCCTGAAAAACGTTATAGAAAAACTTCAAGAGACTGCCCAGTGATGAGAAGATAAAGGGTCATAAAGTCTGTTGATGGATGATACAACTGGACGCATAAATGTTATTCGTACTTTATTAAGAATGGTAGGAACATAGAGCGATAGACTATTACTGTAGTATTGTTTCATTACTGTAGTATTGTTTGTCAAACACGACCAGAAAAAAATATTAAGATAGATCTCTTCGTAACTCAGATACTTAGCAGAAAACCACTTTTTGAGCTACAGAGAGACCAAAAGTCCATATGTACCATTGTAGTGATATGAATTAAGTTCTAGCTTACAAGATCGGAGACATCCACATCGAAAAACACAACCCAAAATAAGGCCAACAACACAAATCCCAATAGCAATCAACTTCCTCACCCCATATTTTTTCTTTAAGATCCAAGTGAGCACGATGACACAGCAGGAAATCAACCAACAATCTAGCAAAATAGACTCGGCAAGGATGTGTATACTGATCAGCCTTCACATACATGTAAAGAAATAAAACTCAACACAGAATATATAACATCTGCAGTTGAAAATATTTAAAATACCAACGCAATACTTTGTTCACATCATAAGGGAACAAGTTGGCTTATGATAATAACAATCCATGGTGATGAACTTGAAAGCTATGTCATGTTTCAGTTGTAGATTCCAAATTCTTGTCATACCATAAGATTCTGTTGCAAAAGTAAGAAATTAAAATCACCAAAAATGTCTTGCTTTAATTATTAAAAATGAAGGTTAGTGGTTATGCATGGAAAGCACTACTTCAGGTGAAATAAATAGGCAACCAAGTTGATGCCTGACATGGTGCAAGGAAATAGAAATGTTTATATTTGTTGTCGAAAACTGTCAGATCAACTAATGTTGGATGCTTAACTTACTACATTGTTTTACCATGGAACATCTCCTGGCCATTTGAACAAACAAAGAACTGAGCATGAGCATCCAAACATCTTAACACCCAGATACGAATGACTATCATCAATCATCAGTTTTTTGTTCCTTATCTAAAAAGTTTAGAAAAAATTGAATATTTAGAACAAATCAAACCAGAGATGAAAATTTGAAATTTTCAGCAATACAATTTTACATTCTAGCCCTGAATTGGACAAGATCTCATTCATTTTGTGTCCCTATACATGCACAAGGAATACTATAACAACAATTAATTTATCCCCTCAAACACATAAAGCTCAGACAGTTTGAAAGAACCATCCATGATTACATGAATGACAGAATATTGAAGTGACTGCAGATTGTTAACTTACTGTCAGTGCAGCTGTGCCTGATCTCATTAATGAGTTTGACTTTTTGAGACAGCAATTGCATGTTTGAAAGTATAATTCGTAAAACTAAATTCATGGCTAATTTGGCAGAACTGCATAATTAGAGAACTTGTAATTGTTGAATGATTGTTCATGTAAAAAAGGTTCCATCAGATTAAAAGAGGACTCTAACCAGGGTGGTATTTGTTATCTACCAGGGTATGAAGTAACTAAAAGTAATAGTTTAATTGAACTATTATTGGAGCTCACATATGGTATAGTTCAGCTGTATATACAGCACACAAAAGACTGGCCTTGACGAGAAATCCTTAACAACCATCCTGAAAGCAAAAAAGAAAATCAAAACAGTAATCTTTTAAAAGGGAAAAGATGGAACTCAATGAGCATGAATAAATAAACGTTTGTTGCATTGGAGAGGATCACCTAGTACTATATGCCACATCTGAAAACAAATATTACTGTCTCATAGAGCTTTGTCATTAAAATGAAACTGGTAATCACCAGCCACACCTAGAAATAATCCAATTAGATAATTTGAAGAACCTATCTCTTGAAAATGTTATAGCAAACACCACCAGTGCTTCTTGTTGCTATAGTATTCACGATGACAAAGTTATTAAGCACAAATATGATGGACTGAACATTCTAGGGAAACTCTGTATACTAATTTGAACTATTGCTACAGAGTTTCAGATACCCTCATGTTAGTCCCTTGGTTAGCTTCATACACTAACCAGTAATCCTACTAGGCAGGCTTGTATGGATGTGAAGCTAGGTTCAAAGCACTATCTGCTTTATAAAATAGAAAACAAGTGAGAGTTCAACTACAAAATTGATAAGTTATCCTGATCATATTCATGTTATTTTAATGAACCGGACAGATTATTGGAAAGTGAAATAAATGATTAATTTACAAAACTGACCTACTTGTTAGTTCCATGAGCCTTGTTTTTTCAAGCGTAGATAATCTGTTTAGAACACCTCTCTTTTACACAAGATCAAAATCAATTAAAAATTTAAATGTATAGCATTATGTGTAATTAAAGTGAAAAATGATTCTTGATTAAACCAGAGCATTATAATATTCGAAGAACAACTCATAATTACTGAGCTACCCCAGTGTATCTTGACTCTCTGACAACCCAAAGTTTCAAATATTCAGATTTATGATTCAAATCTGTCCTGAAATATTCTTGAAACTGATCCACATTGAACCATTTCAAATGTTTCATAGGCCTCCCATGAGCCAAACATACAAGTTTTCCTTCCACCTTTCTGCCATTGATCAATTCTTCTGAAAAAAACATGCAGCTGAAACCAAATAAACGCCAGAGTATCACTTCTACAGCCCAATACTACTTTCCAAAGGGGGTAGAGATGTCAGACTTGTAAAGATAACTTATCTCTATTTCTGAAACATTTGAGCATATGTCTAGTTATTTGAGCATATATAATAGAGGATCTTTCAAAGAACAATCATATATAGGAAAAATGTATGCCCCAAACCAGGTAAAGTTCTTTGCAATTAATAAAACTATCAAGCATAAGAAATATTGCATTATGTAATATGTGCTATAATTAGAAAATTTCATAATACAGTTTATGATTGCCATACAAGTATAGATGATGAGGAAGGATGTACACTGAACATCTATTGAAGTAGAGCAAGAACTAGAAGAAGACATTATGATTTATACACAAAGCAACTAAACAACAGTATACTGACATATTAAAATGACAGCATAGAGGATGACAACAACTGACAGTGGGGAGTGTCATTCAATTGGAGTATGCTGGTTACGTATAGTCATTGACGTTGATCTTTTAAGAGTTTCGACAGGAAATCCAAGTGGCATTCACACAATCACTACTAGGCAATAATATCAATAAATGAGCTTAATTATTTTCATGGACGCTTATATTCACTAAAAATATGAGCTATGCAGATTTCAGAGTCACGAGTCAAATTCTGAACTGGACCAAGATCAAATCAAAGCTAGTAATCGTTCAACACTAATTAAATAAGCAGCAGATCTCAATAGAAAATCAAAGGAATAAAATTCCCCAGCAGATCAAATCAAACCAATGATCCTCAAATTAACATTAGGAACAAAAATCAACAAAGTGGGTTAGCTAAGCGATAGGGGCACAAATCAACAAATCCTTATAGATCGAAGCACAGCCCATCTGTCCTTGTGTCCCAACTCCTCTAGATTAAGGCAATTTGCAACAGTATGTCAAATCAATTAGACCCCCAATATGTATCGACACAACAAGCAGAAAGGAGAAAATAGAAGGCACCATTGTGAATATCAACTTCGAAACACCAATGAAAAACATAGCAAGGAAGAGAAGAAAATGGAATCACCTCAGAAGTGCCTGTGCTGCTTCACAACACCATGCACTAGTGCCTTCTGGAAGCAGGTGACAAAATGAGTATATGTCAATTGCCAACAGGAAAGTTAGGGCGGTCTTGTCAGTGAGAAAAGGAAATAAAAAATCCAAGTGGATAATTAACTTGAGGCCGGCAAATGTGGTCAAACAGCCAACAAAACCACACGTCGACAAGTTGCAAAACAGCCAAAAAAAACATGCGTGGACAACTTGCAAAACAATCAGCATTTTAGCTTTTCCAGATAATTAACTTGCATATAAGTCACTGGTTGCTGCAGCAACAAAAGCATTAACCTAGCAGTAGAAGCTAGCTAATTAATAACAGCATGCACCAAATAAGACTAAACAAGGACCCAAACATTTCAGCATTGTTGTTACAGGGAACAGGAGAACATGTCAACACCAAGATGTATGAAGATATTCAGACACCAGAACCTGCATTTATTGAGATATATAAAAACATGAGGCATCCTGAGCAAGGGTTACCTTCAGGCTAGATTTCGCACCACGAATTTGTCAAGTCTCATTAATCAATTAATAAATGGCCCAACTGTACCCTGGTAACACTAAAAGTAAAATGTTTCTCCAGCAAAGCAGTATAGTAGTAAACGAGCAACATGGGAAGGACATACATGATCCAACAATATCTGTTAGAAAACAGAGTAACATACAAAATATACCAAACTGGGTAATTTTGGCCCATGGAATTCACTTGGGGCCAAATGGAGATCAAATGGTTGAAACCTCCCTGGATTTTTTTTTTGTCACACATGCTAACACAACTAAATCTGAGCAATTCAGAATTGAAAACAGACAATGCAGTCAGCTAGAGACTGAACCAGGACAATGTGTGTCAAGGTTAAATGGCAATGACAAAACATTACCATGTGCATAACACAATATATCGACTTCCGCTGCTAGCATTATTTACATGATACATTTGTTGGATGTAGAGCACCGGAACACATTGATATAGGGGACATTCTCTGTTGGAGTTGTTCCAAATTCACTCCAGGATATAGGCCGGGTTTTTGACGGAGCGAAGTGGAGACCCGTCACCGGAGGCTTGGGTGGAGGCTGTGCAGAAAGGAGATGTTGTGCGGATGGGAGATGATAACCCATGTGACATCGTGGGGATTGGATCAGTTTAGATCAAGACTGATGATGGCATGACACGCACGCTGAAAGATGTCAGGTATATACCAGAGATGTCTAGAAATCTTATCTCATTGAGCACGCTTGATGCAGAAGGTTACAAATATTTCGGTTCAGATGGCGTTCTAAAGGTATCAAAAGGTTCTCTTGTCTGTTTGAAAGGTGATCTTAATTCTGTAAAGTTATATGTCCTTAGAGGGTGTACTTTACCTGGTTCTGATTCCGCTGCTGCTGCTGTTACTAATGATGAACCTAGCAAAACTAACCTTTGACACATACGTTTGGGACATATGAGTCACCATGGTATGGCAGAATTGATGAAGAGAAACCTGCTGAAAGGCTGCACTTCGAGTAAGATCAAGTTTTGTGAGCATTGCATTTTCGGCAAGCATAAGAGGGTACAGTTCAACACTTCTATTCACACCACCAAAGGTACTCTTGATTATGTTCATGCTGATTTATGGGGTCCTTCTAAGAAGCCCTCACTTGCTGGTGCTCGTTACATGCTTACAATTATTGATGATTACTCTAAAAGGGTTTGGCCTTATTTTCTGAAACAGAAAGATGATACTTTTGCTGCTTTTAAGAACTGAAAAGTAATGATAGAAAGGCAAACTGAAAGGAAGGTAAAATTGCTTCATACTGATAATGGTGGAGAATTTTGTTCGCATGCCTTTAATGATTATTGCAGACAGGAAGGCATTATTAGGCATCACACCATACCCCATACTCTACAACAGAATGGTGTGGCTGAACGGATGAACAGGACCATTATCTCCAGGGCCCGTTGCATGCTGTCTCATGCAAGGATGAGCAAGCATTTTTGGGCTAAAGCTGCTAATACTGCCTGTTACTTGATAAACAGGTTGTCGGCATTAGGAACCCGGAGGCGTCCTAAGCCAACGAGTAATCGTATGTGTGTGTAACCCGTCCGGATGGTGATGCAAGAAGAACACAGCGATTTATCCTGGTTCGGGCAAAGAAGGCCCTACGTCCAGCGGGGAGAGAAGATTTGTATTATCTTGCACCTAAGTGCTTGTACAGGGGCGAATACAAGTGAAGGAGAGGATTCGAGGGGGGTCGAGTACAGAGCGAGATAGTTATTCAGAGTCTAGGAGTCTGCCTAGGCGTATGTTCGGTCGTCGTGAGATCGTTGTTTGGAGTTCGTTCTCCTCTCTCGGGTCTCCTGGCGTCCCCTTTTATAGGCCAAGGGGAGGCATAGGGGTACAAATGTCCTGGTTCGATGACGCGGTGGTGACGTCGCGGGTCGTGGTGGTCAACTCGAGGCCTCTGTAGAGACGTGCACTGAGCATGGCTTGTTCTGTAGCGGCGTGGCTCGGAGTTGACAGGCGTCCTTCGGAGACGTGGTTGCTGACCGGTGAAAGACGCGATCCCCTGTAGAGGACGTGCGAGTTCCTGTTGGGGTCGTATCGGGAGTTGTTGGCGCAGCATTCGAAGTCGATGCAGGTTGACCGGAGGGCGTCGACGCGTACTCGAGGCCTGGTCGAGGGGTAGCCTCGAGCGTAGTGGTTGAGCGGATAAGATTGAATTTAGGAAATCCGATGTCGGTTGTCTGTCACGTAGTGCGTCGAGGGGGGTCTCGAGCTGCCTAACAGCACTGAGTACGGCGTAATAGTGCCGTGCAGACCAATGCACTTCCTCAGTATGGGCAGTAAAGCGGGATTCGACCGCTGTACGGACCACTGTGCGGACACTATAGCCATACGATTTGACGAGGTTAGGTAGTTTTTGTATTAAATGCGCTATCGAACGCACCTGGAATTGGTGGATCGAGGGGGGCTCGACCCTTGTCGTATCGAGGCGTCCGTCCTGCCGGGGCCTCGACACTCGACACGGGGTCCCCCCTTGAGCGATCATCTGCTAGTGACGTCAGTGATTTGTCGAGGGTTGCGGCAGAAGCTAGGTACTCTGTTGTGGGCCGGCCTAGTGTGTATTTGCCGGTGGGCCCCGGTGGGTCGAGGATGTACGGTCTGATCTTGCACATGTTTTTTTGAGGATCCCGCGAGATTATTCTGAGGGTAAACTCGGGGTTCAACCGATAACAAGGAAGGTTTAAGCTACCCCTTTTCTCGGTAACCGACAGTAGCCCCCGAGGCTTCGTGTAAGTGTTGATACTTACACGGAGGCTTAGTTAAATGGACTCGGAGTGTTGGTCGTATTCCGAAGGGTGCGCGCGAGCGCACCCTTCGGGTGTAGCCCCCGAGGCCTTGGGTGAGTAGAATACTCGCCCGAGGTCTTTTATTTTTCGTTTGGTCGATGTGTGCTCGAATGATCGAGCCCCCAGGTGGTTGGGTCCTCTTTCGTCGAGGCCACCTGGTTGCGAGTCCACTCCTTAGCTTCTTTCGTCGAAGCCGGTCAAGTGCGAGCTCGACTTTTTCGTTCGACCCTCACGAACCCTTTCGATCGGGTAGAGGGGGAGAAGCGTTGTGCTACCCATGCTCGGACGAGCATCAACGTCTCAGGTGAGCTACTATCGGGAAATTCAAGTAAGAGCTCGTGCCCCGTTCGATAGGGGTCAACTAGTGGCCCTGAGGCGCTCTTATTCGAGCAAAACAGTGGGTCCCGCAGATGCCAAACCCTTTCGATCGGGTCCGGTGGCTCGATGCCTCCCCCTCGAGGGGATTCCGTCGTGGTCCCTTAGTTTTGCCTTGAATGTGTCCAAGGGGGCCTCGAGAATTCGTTCTCGAGCAAGGGACTCGCGTCGGCCCCCCTCGGTCACCCCTAACTCCGGTACTCGAGGGCGGCTGTCGAACCCTTTTCGAGGGTCAGCCTTCGCTCCCTAGAGGTTTCGAGGGCCTGGGCCCGTATCTCGTATCGTGGGAAGATCCGTCTGGGGATAACTCCTCCTGTCCATCACGCGTGCCTTTTCACGCAGAAGCCGGAGTGGCGCGGTAGTGGGTGATTCCTGTACTTGAAGCGCATTTCGAGGAGGATAACTATCAGTTCTCATTTTTCAAGAAAAGATTCAAAGCGGCGCGGCCGTAATATCACGGGAGTCGAAACGGCGCGGTTGTGGTGGGGCGGCATAACGCCTGGTTCGCGGATGCTTGACGTGTGTCCGTGGTCGACGACAGTCGAAGGGGTGAATGCGAAACGGCCCTGTCCATGACGCACTGGAATCGAGAGGAGAGTGCTTTGGGTGCATTTAATGCGGGGACTTACTGGTCGGGCAAGCGTCGGCCGTCCGTCAGTCTTCTGCCCCTATAAAAGGGGGCACTCCGCGCACCGTTGCTCTTCACTTGCTTTCCTGCCGTTTTCGCATTCGCCTTCCTTGCGCTCATTTGCCTTCCTTGCGCTCGCCTCCCTGCGCTTTCCTTCCTCGCGCTTGCCTCCCTGCGGAGATAGGAAATCTTCCGGGTCGTCCGTCCACCGAAGAGCTCCGTGCTCTTGCCATGGCGCCGCCGGAGATTCTTCAGCCCGCGGCGTGGCTCCCCTCGGATGTGACAAGGAAGGAGCTGGAGGGGTTGGTCGAGGCTGCCGAGGAACCTGGCGGTCGTCTTGCGAGCCTCTTCGAGCATGAGGTGCTTCCTCCTCCTGAGGATGATGGCCTGTGAGCCAAGCCTGGGCAAAGAGGCCTTTGTAAGAAATTTTATAATCTTTTGTTCTCGAGGTCGTGAAGCCTCGAGCCAATGTACATTTATATTCGTACGTATATGTCTAAGTGTGCTCTAAGTCTTTTCTGTCTCTACTGCCTGATCGGGTCTCTACTTTTATCGATTTCGTCACACGATCGTGCCCTTTGAAGGGGGGAGTGAGTGGAGGTGCCGTAGCCCTAGGGCGTTGGCGGTCTCCCCTCGTGGCATCCCTCGACCTTTCGGACCTTCTCGTGTCGTCTTTGACTTAGTATTAACCCATGTCGAGGCATATCGAGGCAGAGTGGACCTCGAGACTTAGAGAGTGTATGATTTTTAAGTCCTTTTCTTTCTCGCGTTCCTGATAACGTTTCTTACTTAGTGAATTCGACGCATGTTCATGCCCCCATCGGGGAGCGAGTGGAGGTACCATAGCCCTGGGGCGTAGGTGGTCTCCTGGCTCGACAGCCCTCGACGCTTGGGACATTCGCATGGCGTTTTTGACTAAGTATTAGAACGTATCAAGGTGCGTGGGAGAAAATAGACTTTTTGAGTTTTGAAAAATCAAGTTTTTTGGGGACTCGGGGGGTTCCCCCCTTTTATAGCCCCCGAGGGAGGTTCGACTCTAAGGGAGCAGAGTCGAGGCTACCTCTTACATGTGTAAGGAAATTAAGCTTGTGATCGAAAGCATTCCGTTATGCGAAAATGTAAGAAGAAGACATCGACTTAGGGATAGAAGCGACGTAGCTGGTCGATGTTCCATGCGTTGGTGAAGATTTCACCTTTATTGTTAGCGAGCTTGTAGGTTCCAGGCTTCAACACCTCTGCTACGATGAAGGGGCCTTCCCACGGTGGAGTTAACTTGTGCCGTCCCTTATTGCTCTGTCGCCGTCGTAGGACGAGGTCGCCTACTCAAAGGTCCCTTTTGCGCACGTGCTTGTCGTGGTAGCGTCGAAGCTTCTGCATGTATCTTGCGGAGTTGAAGAGGGCCATGTTTTAAGCTTCTTCGAGTTGGTCGACGACGTTTGCGAGGGCTTCTTCGTTGCTTTGCTCGTTGTACGCCTTTAGTCGAGGGGAACCATACTCGAGGTCAGTGGGGAGGACGGCCTCGGACCCATAGACCAAGAAGAATGGGGTGAACCCCGTGGCTCGACTAGGTGTTGTCCTTAGGCTCCATAGGACTGAGGGCAGCTCGATGGCCCACTTCTTGCCGTGCTTGTTAAGGCGGTTGAAGATTCTCGGCTTGAGTCCCTGCAAAATCATGCCATTGGCGCCCTCGACCTGGCCATTAGTTCGAGGATGAGCAACCGCGGACCAGTTCACGCGAATGTGATAGCAATCGTAGAAATCCAAAAACTTCTTGCCAGTGAACTGTGTGCCGTTGTCAGTGATGATGATGTTCGGGACCCCGAAGCGATAAATGATGTCGGTGAAGAAATCGACCGCCCGCTCGGAGCGGATATTGCCGATAGGCCGGGCCTCGATCCACTTGGTAAACTTGTCGATGGCAACGAGTAGGTGGGTGAAGCCTCCAGTTGTCCTTTTGAGGGGACCAACAAGGTCGAGCCCCCATACTGCGAATGGCCATGTGAGGGGGATCATTTGCAAAGCATGCACAGGGAGGTGCGTCTGCTTGGCATAGAACTAGCAACCCTCACATGAGCGGACGAGGCTGATGGCATCAGAGACAGCGGTCGGCCAGTAAAAGCCTTGTCGGAAAGCGTTCCCGACGAGGGTCCTGGGCGCAGCATGATGACGGCAAGCCCCCGAGTGTAGGTCGTTGAGTAACCTTTTGCCTTCCTCGACGGTGATGCAACGCTGCAACACTCCGGTCGGGCTCCGTCAATAGAGCTCCTTGTCTGGACCGAAGAGGACATAGGTTTTGGCCCTTCGCGCAATGTGTCGAGCCTCGTTTCGGTCGTCTGGCAGCTCCCCTTGAGTAAGGTATTCGAGGGAGGGCTTACACCAATCGGCTTCGTCGCTTGCTTGAGGGGATGATACCTCGAGGTCCATGACCTCGGCCCTGGTCGAGAGGGTCGGGGTTGGTTGAGGCTCGACCCCCTTGAGCGGATGTTCATGTTCACCCGCGAAGTCAACTGATGGCTTGTAGAGATCTTTTACGAAGACGTCGGGTGGCACGGTGCCTCGAGTTGATGCGATCTTTGCGAGCTTGTCGGCGGCCTCGTTGTAGCGTCGAGCAATGTGTGTTAATTCGAGGCCATGGAATTTGTCTTCCAATTTGCGGACCTCTTGATAGTACGCTTCCATTTTAGGTTCGCGGCAGCTCGATGCCTTCATGACTTGATCGATGACTAACTGCGAGTCGCCCCGAGCTTGGAGGCGTCGAAACCTGAGCTCGATAGCGATGCATAGTCCGGTCACGAGGGCCTCGTACTCCGTGACGTTGTTCGAGGCTGCAAAGTGGAGTCGAATTACGTAACGCCTGTGAACCCCGAGGGGCGAGATGAAGAGCAGGCCCGTGCCCGCTCCCGTTTTCATCATCGACCCATCAAAGTACATGGTCCATAGTTCGGCCTGGATCTGTACGGGCGGTAGTTGAGCGTCGGTCCATTTGGCCATGAAATCCGCCAGCACCTGCGACTTGATGGCCTTTCGCGGTGCGAAAGTGAGGGCCTCGCCCATGAGCTCGACTGCCCACTTAGCGATTCTCCCTGTGACCTCCCGATTCTAGATTATCTCTCCGAGGGGGAAGGACGAGACCACGGTTATCGAGTGGCTTTGGAAATAATGTTGGAGTTTGCGTCGCGTAAGGACTAGAGCGTACAACAGCTTCTGAAGCTGAGGGTAGCAGGCCTTAGTCTCCGAGAGCACTTCACTGACAAAGTAGACTGGCCTTTGAATGGGCAGGGTGTGCCCTTCTTCTGCCCTCTCGACCACTATGGCCGCACTGACCACCTGGGTGGTTGCGGCGACATAGAGGAGGAGGGGCTCGGCCGGATGAGGAGGTACTAGGATCGGGGGCGAGGCTAGCATAGACTTGAGCTTTGAGAGGGCTTCCTCGGCTTCGGGGGTCCATTCGAAGTGCTTCAATTTCTTCAAAAGGCGGTAGAGGGGCAACGCCTTTTCCCCGAGATGGGAGATGAAGTGGCTCAGGGCTGCCAGGCATCCTGTGACCCTCTGAACGCCTTTGAGGTCTCGAATGGGCCCCATCTTGATGATCGCCGAGATTTTCTCCGGGTTGGCCTCGATGCCGTGCTGAGAGACTATGTACCCTAAGAGCATGCCTCGGGGGACGCCGAAGACACACTTCTCGGGGTTCAGCTTGATGCTCTTCGCCCGGAGGCATTTAAACGCGGCGTCGAGGTCAGAGACGAGATCCTCGACTTTTTTGGTCTTGACCACGATGTCGTCGACATAGGCCTCGACCGTCGAGCCGATGTGTTCTTCGAAAACGTGGAGCATGCACCGCTGGTACGTTGCCCCGGCGTTTGGAAGGCCGAAGGGCATAGTAATATAGCAGTACATGCCGAAGGGGGTGATGAAGGAAGTCGCGAGCTGGTCGGACTCCTTCATCCGGATCTGATGGTAGCCGGAATAGGCATCGAGAAAGGAGAGGGTCTCACATCCCGCCGTCGAGTCAACGATTTGATCGATGCGTGGCAAGGGAAATGGGACTTTAGGACATGCTTTATTCAAGCCGGTGTAATCTACACACATCCTATATTTCCTATTTTTCTTTTTGACTATTACAGGGTTAGCTAACCACTCGGGATGGTGGACCTCCTTGATAAATCCGGCCGCCAAGAGCTTGTTGACTTCTTCCCCGATGATCCTGCGCTTCTCCTCATCGAAGCGGTGCATGCGTTGCTTCACCAGCTTAGACCCGGGGCGGATCTCCAAGGCATGCTCGGCGACTTCCCTCGGTATGCCCGGCATATCCGAGGGACTCCACGCAAACATGTCGGCGTTCGCACGGAGAAAGTTGACGAGCACTGCTTCCTATTTGGCGTCGAGGGAGGTGCTGATGAGCAGCGCCTTCCCCTCAGAGCAACTCGGGTGGAGTGGGATCTTCTTCGTGTCCTCGGCAGGCTCGAAGCTGCCGACATGCCGCTTGGGTTCAGGGATCTCGTCGGTGAGGGCCTCGAGAGTGGCTACAAGCATCGCCGTCTCCTCGAGGGCTTCCGCGTGTTTGACGCACTCGACGTCGCAGTCGTATGCGTGCTCGAAGGAGGGTCCGACGGTGATGATACCGTTGGGGCCCGGCATCTTGAGCTTGAGATAAGTGTAGTTGGGAACTGCCATGAACTTGGCATAGCCCAGTCGCCCAATGATCGCATGGTATGTGCCTCGGAACGGGACTACCTCGAACGTGAGGGTCTCCTTTTGGAAGTTTGTGGGAGTACCGAAATACACCGGCAAGTCGATGCACCCGATGGGAATAGCCTTTTTGCCTGGCACGACGCTGTGGAAGCCGCCAGCGCTAAGTTTCAGCTTTTCCCTTGGGATTCCGAGGAGGTCAAGGGTTTCGGAGTAGATGATGTTGAGGCTGCTGCCTCCATCCATCGAGACTTTGGAGAAGCGGGTGTTGACGATGATAGGGTCGACAACAAGCGGGTAGAGCCCCGGGTTCGGGACGTGGCTCGGGTGGTCATCACGGTCGAACGTGATAGCCTTCTCGGACCAGTCCAAGAATTGAGGGGTGGCGACTTGAGTGGAGAATACCTCCCGACGCTCCCTCTTACGCTATCGAGGGGTGAGTCGGGCGGTAGGTCCCCCGTAGATCATGTAGCAGTCCTGCACCTCGGGGAACCCATAAACCTTGTCGTCATTCTTGTCATCGGGCTTTTCCTTTTCCTCTTCATTCCCTCGAACCATACCCCCGAAATGCCTTTTGAGCATCCGGCAGTTTTCGAGGGTGTGATTGGCTTGGCCCTTGTGATATGGGCACGGTTTCTTGAGCATCTCGTCGAAGAGGCCCTTTTCGGGAGGGCCTCGAGGTTTCTTACACTCGACAGCCGCCATGAGGTCGTCGTCAGGGGCGTCTTCGCGCTTGCCTTGGGGGTTCTTCTTCTTCTTCTTGCCCCCTTTCTTGCTGCCCTGGTTCGAACCCTCGGGGTTGGTCGTCTTGGCCTGCGTCTGGCCTTTGCTACCGTCGAAGAAGGCACCGACGGCCTCTTCTCCAGCGTCAAAGTTGGCCACGATGTCCATCAATTCGTCGGCGGTCTTTGGGGGAGTACGCCCGAGCTCCCGGACCAGTTCCTTGCAGGTGGTCCCGGCGATGAAAGCCAGGATTACCTCTTCGTCGGTGACGTGGGGAAGCTTGGTGCGCTGCTTGGAGAAACGTCGAGTGAAGTCACGGAGAGATTCCCCGGGCTTCTGTCTGCAACCTCGGAGTTCCCACCTGTTGCCTGAACGCACATAGGTGCCCTTGAAGTTCCCCTCGAAAACCCTGACCAGGTCAGACCAGTCACAGATTTGGTTAGGGGGAAGCTCCTCGAGCCACCGTCGTGCGGTGTCGGAGAGAAAGAGTGGGAGTTGTCGAATGATGGCACTGTCGTCACGGGCCCCACCAAGCTGGCACGCCAGTTTGAAGTCGGCAAGCCAGAGCTCAGGCTTTGTCTCACCGTCGTATTTGACGAGACTTGTCGGGGGTGTGAAGGGGCTAGGCAGCGGCGTGCTGCAAATCGCACGGCTGAAGACTCGAGGTCCCGACGGTTCCGGGGATCGACGTCGATCCTCGTCGCTGTCATAGTGTCCGCCTCGATGAGCGCTGTAGCCTCGCGCCTCGGCGTCACCGCACTTGCGTCTGCGGTGTTCGTTGATGTCGTGACGCGCATCGCGGGGCTCACGGTTGTCACAAACGCGATCGTGGTCCAGGACCGCCCCCTTCGAGCGGGGGAGTCTACCGGCTGGGTCGAGGCCTGCCTCTCATGCCGCGAGGGTTTGTGGTGTTGCCCTGTGGCCGCACCTCGACGCCTCGAGGCAGAGCTTTCGGCCTGCTGAATGGCGCCACCTCGAGAAGGCCCTTGATCTCCTGTTGGACTCGCTGGGCTTCGGGATTCGAGGGGGCCGGCATGTTGCAAAGAAGCATGGTTGCTGCGATGACATTTTGGCTGGCTCGATTGAAGGCGGGACGTGCAACCGTATCCGCGCCCACAATCTACCGCTGCACTTGCCGCGCTCGAGCCCGAGCTCCTCCGCGTGGGGGTTGCGATTTTCTTGCTCGAGGGTACGCTCGAGCTGGCGCAGTCGCTCGTTGTCTTCGTCGAGCTTGGCTCGAAGCTCCCGGACCTGTGCGAGCTGGGCGACGTGAGCGCCCTGCGAATCATACGGGTCATTGGTCACGGCAGGGGGCCCTTCCTCCTGTCCCGCCAGGAGGGGCCCACCCGTTGCAGCCGGTGGTGTGGACGTCTCTGCGGGATCAGCGTCATCGTCGCCCGACGCGGCGACTATGTTGACGTGGAAACACTCTCGCGTGGGATCATAGTAGCTGGAGTCATAGTCGGAGTCGGAGTAGAGCGGGCAAGGTACGACGGTCCGCCCAAATTGTTCCACTTCCAGCCACCTTCGAAGCGCGCAAGGGCAAGCGCCGCGTGGGCGAGGGTTAATCGGGCGTTCGGGGGCCAGTACCGGTACCTCCCGGCACGCTGCTGCGCTTGGGGGGGTCCGGTCCGCTCCCTGTCCGCTCCGAAACCCGAGCGCACGATAGTGGAGTATGCCAAAGCGGCATTGTCGAGCCCAAATGGCAGTGTCGGTCGGGCGGCAAACTGCTCATGGGGCAAGAGAGCCGTAGACGTGAAGGGAGCATTCGCCTGGGGAGAAGCGTTCAACCCTGGCGAGCGCTGCCCCACGTCGGGCCTTACGCGTAGTCGCGGGAGCCTCCGGGCCAGAGAGCTCAAGTCATCCATCGAAGACGAAGAGGATGTGACGACCGTGGTCGCACGGCGGCGCCGCCCGCCTTGCGATCCACGTCTCCTTCTTGATTGGGAAGCGTGGTGGTGAGGACGACGCGGGGCTCCTCGCGGAGTCCCTGAAGCGCCCCCGCTCGGGTGCCCGATTGAGAGCAGGACCATGTCATGGCTCGTGCCGAGCGACATGAACTCCAGACTCCCAAACCAGATCACCGAGCCGAAAGGGAGCGATGGTACGAAGTCCGCCATCCGAACGAAGCGGTTTGACACACAGGCCCCCTACCTGGCGCGCCAACTGTTGGCGTTAGGAACCCGAGGACGTCCTAAGCCAACGAGTAATCGTATGTGTGTGTAACCCGTCCGGATGGTGATGCAAGAAGAACACAACGATTTATCCTGGTTCAGGCAAAGAAGGCCCTACGTCCAGCGGGGGGAGAAGATTTGTATTATCTTGCACCTAAGTGCTTGTACAGGGGCGAATACAAGCGAAGGAGAGGATTCGAGGGGGGTCGAGTACAGAGCGAGAGAGTTATTCAGAGTCTAGGAGTCTGCCTAGGCGTGTGTTCGGTCGTCGTGAGATCATTGTTTGGAGTTCGTTCCCCTCTCTCGGGTCTCCTGGCATCCCCTTTTAGAGGCCAAGGGGAGGCATAGGGGTACAAATGTCCTGGTTCGATGACGCGGTGGTGACGTCGCGGGTCGTGGTGGTCAAATCGAGGCCTCTGTAGAGACATGCACTGAGCATGGCTTGTTCTGTAGCGGCGTGGCTCGGAGTTGACAGGCGTCCTTCGGAGACATGGTTGCTGACCGGTGAAAGACGCGATCCCCTGTAGATGACGTGCGAGTTCCTGTTGGGGTCGTATCGGGAGTTGTTGGCGCAGCTTTTGAAGTCGATGCAGGTTGACCGGAGGGCGTCGATGCGTACTCGAGGCCTGGTCGAGGGGTAGCCTCGAGCATAGTGGTTGAGCGGATAAGATTGAATTTAGGGAATCCGATGTCGGTTGTTTGTCACGTAGTGCGTCGAGGGGGTCTCGAGCTGCCTAACAGCACTGAGTACGGCGTAATAGTGCCGTGCAGACCGATGCACGTCCTCAGTATGGGCAGTAAAGCGGGATTCGACCGCTGTACGGACCACTGTGCGGACACTATAGCCAGATGATTTGACGAGGTTAGGTAGTTTTTGTATTAAATGCGCTATCGAACGCACCTGGAATTGGTGGATCGAGGGGGGCTCGACCCTTGTCGTATCGAGGCGTCCGTCCCGTCGGGGCCTCGACACTCGACACGGGGTCCCCCCTCGAGCGATCATCTGCTGGTGACGTCAGTGATTTGTCGAGGGTTGCGGCAGAAGCTAGGTACTCTGTTGTGGGCTGGCCCAGTGTGTATTTGCCGGTGGGCCCCGGTGGGTCGAGGATGTACGGTCTGATCTTGCACGTGTTTTTTCGAGGATCCCGCGAGATTATTCTGAGGGTAAACTCGGGGTTCAATCGATAACAAGGAAGGTTTAAGCTACCCATTTTCTCGGTAACCGACACAGGTCACCTTCTATTCTACTAAATAAGAAAACTCCTATTGAGGTATGGTCTGGTACGCCTGCTGATTATTCACAGTTAAAAGTTTTTGGATGCACTGCTTATGCTCATGTTGATAATGGAAAATTAGAGTCTAGAGCTGTTAAGTGTTTTTTCCTTGGTTATGGTTCGGGAGTCAAAGGCTATAAATTATGGAATCCTGAAACCGGAAAGACTTTATGAGCAGGAGTGTTGTATTCAATGAATCTGTGATGTTTACTAATAGTCTGCCCTCAGAACATGTTCCAGAAAAAGAGTTGCAGCGTATGCGCATGCAGGTGGAGAATGTTGATGATGATACAGGTGTTCAGGTGGAGCCTGTTGATGAGCAGGATGACCATAATAATGATGTTGCTGATGATGATGTTCATGATGATGTTCAGCAAACTCCTCCTATTTTGCAGCTAGAGGAGGAATTACCTATTGCTCAACGCAAGTCAAAAAGGACAGTAGTTCCTCCTAAACGTCTTATTGAAGAATGTAATTTGTCTTACTATGCTTTGAGTTGTGCTGAACAGGTGGAGAATGTTCATGAGCCAGCAACCTATAAAGAAGCTGTTCGTTGTGCTGATATTGAGAATTGGATTTCTGCTATGCATGAGGAGATGCAGTCTCTTGAGAAGAACAGTACATGGGAGGTTGTACCTTTGCCTAAGAAAAAGAAGACCATCAACTGCAAGTGGATCTTCAAGAGAAAGGAGGGTTTATCTCCAAGCGAGCCTCCAAAGAATAAGGCAAGGTTAGTTGCTAAAGGCTACAGTCAAATTCCGGGTGTTGACTATAATGATGTGTTCTCTCCAGTGGTAAAACATAGTTTAATTTATACTTTCTTGAGTATTGTTGCTTCACATGATCTTGAGCTTGAGCAGTTAGATGTGAAGACTACGTTTTTGCATGGAGAGCTAGAGGAGGACATATACAAGGACCAACCGGAAGGGTTCATAGTGCCTGGCAAGGAAAAATATGTGTGCAAGTTGAAGCGCTCCTTGTATGGTTTGAAACAGTCTCCTTGTCAGTGGAACAAGAGGTTTGATTCATTTATGTTGTCACACGGTTTCAAAAGATCTAGATATGATAGCTATGTTTACATCAAGCATGTTAATGGATCACCTATATATTTGCTGTTATATGTTGATGATATGCTGATTGCTGCCAAGAGCAAGAATGAAATCACTAAGTTAAAGAAGTTGTTAAGTAGTGAGTTTGATATGAAAGAGCTTGGTAGTGCTAAGAAAATTCTTGGTATGGAAATTAGTAGAGACAGAAAATCTGATTTGCTATTTCTTAGTCAACAAAATTATATCAAGAAAGTTCTTAAGCGTTTCAACATGCAAAATGCTAAGACTGTTAGTACCCCTATTGCACCTCACTTTAAGTTGTCAGCTGCTCAGTGTCCTAGTACAGATGCAGAGATTGAGTATATATCAAGGGTTCCTTATTCTAGTGTTGTTGGGTCTTTGATGTATGTCATGGTTTGCTCTCGTCCAGATTTGTCATATGCTGTAAGTCTTGTTAGTAGACATATGTCTAATCCTGGCAAAGAACATTGGAGGGCAGTCCAGTGGATTTTCAGGTACCTCAGAGGCACAGCAGATTCCTGTTTGAAGTTTGGAAGAACTGATAAGGGTCTCATTGGTTATGTGGATTCTGATTATGCTGCTGATCTGGACAGGCGAAGATCACTTACTGGTTATATGTTTACTGTTGGCAGTTGTGCTGTGAGTTGGAGGGCTACTTTACAGTCTATTGTTGCTTTGTCTACTACTGAAGCAGAATATATGGCTATTTGTGAAGCATGCAAAGAATTAATATGGCTCAAAGGTTTGTACGCTGAGCTCAGTGGAGTTGAATCTTGCATAAGTTTGCACTGTGACAGTCAAAGTGCAATTTACCTTACTAAAGATCAGATGTTCCATGAGAGAACTAAGCACATAGATATCAAGTATTATTTTGTGCGTGATGTGATTGAAGAAGGTAAGCTGAAGGTATGCAAGATTAGTACTCATGATAATCCTGCTGATATGATGACAAAGCATATTCCTGTTGCTAAGTTTGAGTTATGCTCAAGCTTAGTTTGTTTAATTGAATAGTCCAAGAGACTATTGTTGGCACCAGTGGTTTTCTATCTTTGTTGTTCAGGATGATGGGTTGATTTATGATACAAGATAAATTTGTCTCAAGGTGGAGTTTGTTGGAGTTGTTCCAAATTCACTCTAGGATATAGGCCGGGCTTCTGACGGAGCGAAGTGGAGGCCCGTCGCCGGAGGCTTGGGCCGGAGCGTAGCGGAGTCTGAATAATGGTGGAATGTCAAAATCAAACAAGTCAACCATATCAGTGCTTCCATTGTGAAATACAACTAAGCATCTGTGTTGTAATAAGGATTCAAATTTCACTCTCTCAATTGTTGGAGTTTTTCCAAATTCACTCCAGGATATAGGCCAGGCTTCTGACGGAGCGAAGCGGAGGCCCGTCGCCGGAGGCTTGGGCCGGCACACACGGGGTACGGTACATATACCCTTGCTAGGGTTTCGTGGAGACTTGATTCTCTTGTAAGCCGCCACAGGCGTGTAACCCAAACTCTTAAGATAGTAAGATTGTTGCTGGCTGGTGCCCGTGGTTTTTCTTCTTCGCATTGGAGGGGTTTTTCACGTTAAATCATGTGTCTCCGCTGTGATTGATTTCGTTTTACTTCATATTCCATACGTCATTCTTAATATTCTCTGACCCTGAAGTAGCATATAAACAACTTCCATATATATACATGAACTGAAGTTGAAGCCACCGATTGCCGGATGCTATATCACTAGCAGGAAATGCGCCCAGTACTACTACACTCTAGCAGTAGTCAGTAGAATTAAGCTAGCTAATGAAACACCATGCACCAGGATAGAATAAACAAGGACCCAAACATTTGGGGACATAAACAGCAGCAGCTTTGAGCGAGGCAACAACAGTTTCCACAAACCAGGTGATCCTGTGTCACCAACATTGCTGAGTTGCTAGCTCCAAAAGTTATCTTCCTGCTGATCGCCGGTCCTAGAAAAGTGGCATACAGTACCATGATTTCAGAAATCGAATGCATCTTTGCTTGCAAATTAAACAGGCAAAGGTAGATTATTTGGTGCTTACTAATTCTGGTCATCCTGAGGAGGTTGAGGAGCAAGTCCCGGAGGAGGGGTGGAATCAGGCAGCAGGTTAGTGTTTGTAAACTCCGAGAGGTCCAGTCCGCTGTCACCAAACAAGGTGAGCACGAGCTCCTTGGTTTCTCTGACGCCCTTGCTGTAGAACTCAGCCAACAATCTGCTGTTCTCTTGCTGCAATTCGATCCGCTCGCGGCGGTGCATTGCAGTGATCTGCCGCACCTTGGTCATATGATCCGCTTGGGCCTTCTGGAGCTCCTCTGCAGATCGGCTGGCCTCTCCCTTTGCCTTCTGGACCTCCTCTGCGTATCCGCTGGCCTTGTCGTTCGCCTTCTGGACCTCATCCTTGAGCAGGGCCAGGTCGGCCGCATGCCTGGTGTTGGCCGCCTCAAGCGCCGCCTCGTGCTGGGCCTTGGCCGCCTCAACGTCGGCCTTGTGCTGGACCTTGGCCGCCACAAGCGCCTGCTTGAGTTGCGCAACGTCTGCCTCATGCTGGATCTTGGCCATCTGCAGCTCCTGCTCCTTGGCATCGAACTCCGCCAATGCTTCCTGCGCGAAATAATGGAGCCGCTTCCTAGAGCAGGAGCCGGTGACCCTGGGTTCTCCATGTCCAAGTGCCAGTCCCGCAAGAACGGGCCCCGACCAATCTGGCAGAATCTGCAGATTGGAATTGGGCTCAGGCGACTTGCGCTTCCTCGTCTGCTCCGACCCAGAAGCAGCGGCGGCGTTAGCCTCCTGGTTCACTGCTGAACGCTGCGGAGTCGCCGCGGCGGGGATCTGCTGCAGGTGGCCGACGGGCGGATTGCGCACGGAGAGAAACTTGAGGATATCAATGCCCGTGTCCCCTGCTAGGTGAAGCAGCTTTCGTATGGCCTTGGCCTCCTCCGACGCGTCGTTCGTCAGCAGTGGCGGCTCTCTGACGGACGCCTTGCTGGGTGCCCCCCACATGAGCGAGCAAGGCCAAGGCATCCAAGACGGCGCCTGGATGAAGAAGAACCTGTGTTTCCACGGGGAATGGGGCATCTTGCCGGTGAAGAGGCGGCAGTGGCGGGTACTGCTGCTGCCGGATTCCGGCGGCAGAGGGTAGCGGCGAGGCCTGAAGTGGTATCTTCCCATGGACTCCTTCTCAGCGCCGAGGGCAAAGAAGAAGAGGAACACAGGCAGCATGGGCTGGACGACGCCGGCGGCCTCGCACAGGAGCACGAACGCGTTGAGGTAGCACCACGAGTTGGGCATGAGCTGGCTGGGCGCGAGGCCGTAGTGGCGGAGCACCGCGGCGTGCAGGTCGTCGAACGGCAGCCTCATGCCGGCCTTGAACGCAGCGGCGTAGACGCTGATCATGTTGTATCCCTCGGGAGGCACATCGCAGGCCACCCAGTCTTTGGCGTCCAGGAGAGTGTAGTGCTCGGGGATGTGGTACCGGGTCGAATGCCGTGGTTTCACCACCAAGGTCGACTTGGTCCCGCTCGGTTCCGGCCATCTGGTGCTGCTGTCGGCGGTGGCCGACGCATCGGTGTCCAGTAAATCCTCCGCCGTCAAGGCGACGACGGAAGAGGAGGAGGTCGTGGACGAGGCTGCTGCCGTCAGCCGGCGCGGGCGTGGGCGCGGTGGAGAGGACGCCATTGTATTGTTGCTGCTGTCGCGGCGAGAGGCGCGGTAGTGGGGATGCGCGCGGCTGATGTGGGCAGCGCGGTGGACAGGATGCGACTAGCCAGTAGGGGGAGCGACCATTGCTGGGATAGTAAGTAGGAGCGATCCGCGTGCGGTGTGGGGATTGGGGATGTGGACTGACCGAGTTGTGCAGGAAGAATCTTGGTCCCACAGTACTGTCCGAGATCTCCTGTTTCCCCAAAAAAGGAGGACGAGATCTCCTGTTTAGGGTGAACGAGACAACGTGCCATCGTCTACTGCTTGGGCCCTGTTTAGTGGACGAAAAGTTTGAATTTTTTTTAACTATAACATTTTCGTTTATATTTAATAATAAATATTTAATTATAAACTAATTAAGATTAAAAGATTTGTCTCGTAATTTATAACTAAACTAAATATTTAGTTATTTTATAATTTATATTTAATACGTGTAAAGGTTGATATGATGGAGATAGTGAAAAACTTTAATTAAAATATGTCAATATCATTAGATGGTTAATTACCTGCACCACGCGAGCCCGGCTCAACAGGAACGATCGAATTCTGCGTTCCTCCAGAGCCAGAAAATACGTGAACCAAACAAACGCATGTTCTCGCATCGGCAGGGCCTGGCTGAAGGCTCATGCAGCGCCCTAAGGGTCGGGTACCGGCGCCATTTCCTCATGCATCTCGTGTAGTCGTGTCCATGCCTCACCTCACGCGTCCCGCCCGGCTGAGCACAAGACCCGCAGACGGGTTGCGCCCGTCGCGTACGTCGCCGCCACTTCAAATGGTGGGTTTCCGTCGTGTCAATATCAAACGGTTGTCTGATCCAGTCCGATCTTTTTAAACGAATTTCTTCCTCTTGCAGAGGTGTGGACTGCAGACTTGACCTGGCAGGGTCGCTGCGGACCGCGGACGCAACAAACCTAGTAGCTAGGCTAGTAGACCAGCTTTGTCCCTCCTGCCTCCTAATAGAAATGGTATTGGTGGGTACAATGCCTTGTTTAGGTGGTACTTTCTCCGTCAAAGTGTCGTCATTATTGTGCGTGCCACAAGTTTGATTCGGTTTATAGAAAATATATATAATATTTATATCTCTAAATAATTTTATTAAAAAAACTAGATCTAAAATCTTTCCGATCATACTAATTACTTAGCACAAATATTAACATATTTTAATATATAATTGCCGACAGTTATTTTTCGAAAAACAAAAACGACACTTATTTAGGGACGGAGAGAGTAAGTTTTTTCAGTTTTGCTACTATAGAATTTTTATTTGTATTTAATAATTAATATCCAATCAAGTACTAACTAGACTGTCACCGGTCAGTCTACACCGGTGACCGAAGAAGTTTCAAAAGCACCTTTAAAAGCCCTGTCGGAGAGCGTGAAGGAGGAGGCAGGAAGCAGACAGGTGGACTTTTAAAGGAGAAACAGGCGGAAAGCAGACAAGTGGACCTTTAAAGGAGACGCAAACGGAGGCCCAATTCGCGCTTCACTAGATCGAACCGGATCTAAACTACGGCCCATGTAACGGGCGGAGTTGCCTTGTAAAGTGGAAGAACCCTTGAGAGAGGATAGGTTTTGACTTCAGTCATATGAACCGAGCCAGTTTGCGTCGGCAGTGAGGCGGCGGCGTTTGCTGACGTGCTCGATAACTCAGATTCGATTCCTCAATATAGCTACCCTCATTCGAACGTAATTGTGTGTGTTACATAGACTTAAAAGAATTGTCACGTAAATTACAGACAAACTGTGCAATTAGTTATTCTTTTACCTATATTTAATGCTCTATACATACGTTAAAAGATTTGATGTGATGGAGAGATAGTGTAAAAAAATAAAATTTGAAAGGGAACTAAACAAACCCGTACGAAAGAAAAAGTTAAATTGAACGTGAGAGTTTCTGACTGAAAAGGGCTCCCACATTTGAGCGAGCTATGTATCATCTAGTAACATTGTAGTGCAAGAAATTTAACGAGAGACACATTGATTAGTTTAATATTTTGCTTTAGCTATGGTTATATTATAAAAAGGGTTTATGCCGAGTTGTTTAACTTAGTCGTTCTAGCCTTACATGGCTAGTGTGTTACATATTTTCTGAAGAACAAAAAATAGAGATAGGTAGCTCAAGGGCATGATTGGTAGCTCGTATCTACCCGGCCATGCATCACTTGATGCAACATCTTTCACTTTTTATCGTGATTGGTAGCATGCGTGTCTCACGGAGCCTGTCCTGTGAGGATGCAAGATTCCTCCCGTGGCCTCGCTGAAGATCAGAAACGGGGGTGAACTACGTTCCAACTGAGCCAGGATCGAGTGGGCTCGTGTCCCTGAGGTACCAGATGAGAGGGCACGCATGCGAGACGATATAGAGCAACCAATTACCGTCGCTTCGTTTGTTAACTGGATGGGACAAGAACCAAACAAACACAAACAAATTCAGTTGTATTTTCTTAAGCCTGGCTCAGCGAGTTGTGTAAATACGGGCTAGACTCCCCTTGACAGCGTACCAATCACGCCCCAAATGGTTGGTAGAAATGCTAGTTGGTTACGAAAGAAAAGGTTGAATTGAACGAGTTCCGATTCAAACCTACTCTCATAGGTGAACATGTGCCATATGGTAACATTGTGGTGTGGGAGATTGACTGAACAAAAGCAGCCATGGTATAGTATTTTTTTTCTCTCACAAAAAAAATCAACATTACCTAGTTTATCAGCATCAGAAACCACCAGCCAAACACAGAAATATCCTCAATATTACAAATTATATTTAATAATAATGTTTCTCGATTAGTTAGCTAAAAGTAAGAAAAATGAAAGTAGTTGGAGGTACCAATGTACTTTCCCAACCATTGTACAAATATATATAGTCCATATACTTATTTTGATTGATAAATATGAATATCATTGATTTAATCAAATAAAAGATAATATGTACGGTTAGAGAATTGTACTTTTTTTTACCAAGTATCTTTCTTTGTATAGGATGCAGTGTTTGCAGTTACGGGGAAACGTAAGTATACACCGAAGCTTCTCATGTGATTCACTCATAAACCAGGAGCAGTCATATCCATCGTCCAAATGTCTGTCCGAGTGTCCCGGCCTGCTGTGGTACCGAAACATTTTGGCATGTTTCGGCTGCTCATCATAAGCATTAAAGGTAGAGCTTTTCAGCAATGATTCTCCACAGCAAATGCACGACACGCCAACGGGCTGGCACGGCCCAATAGCCTACGGGCCGAGAAGGCACATGGGCCTAGCCTTCGGCCCAGGCACGGGCTGCTGGGCCTTTATTCGTGTCGTGCTGGCTCGATAAGCACGGCCTGCCAGACAGGCCGGGCCGGCCCGAGGCCCAGAGAGGGAAGGGGAGGCGGGGACGGAGCCGTAGGTGGGTGGGGCGGATGGTGGAGGAAGGCCGGCGCGGTGTAGGTCGAACCGCCGTGCGCTCCTCGGCCGCTCGGGGGATGACGAAGCTGCCTTTGTCGCCCCAGATGCCAGATCCGGGCGTAGAGGAGGAGGTCAGCGCCACCTCGCGCTCAAGGCCGGCGCAGTGGAGGTTTGGCCTTCTCCCGCACGGGTGAGAAGGAGCGAGCTGCGCTCGACGCAGAGAAATGGGGCCATGGTGAGAGAGAATCAAGAGAGTGTGACAGAGAGAGTGAAACAGAGGAGGAGGAAGAGGCGAGCGAGGGCGAGGCGAGCAGAGTGCGGCGGCGTGCAGACCACGGGGAGGCGAGCAAAGTGCGGTGGCGTGGGGGGAGGCGAGCAGGGCGACTGGAGGGGATAGGGTTAGGAAAGATGACCTGTTGGGCCGGTGGGAGGGGGTAGGGCATAGTGGGGCCGTGGCCTTTTTGTGTGAGCAGCCCATAGTGGCTACATAGCCTGTTGGGCCGGTGGCCTTTTTGCTGATGTTGAGGCCGATCACCGGGCCTCATCGGGCCTTTTGCTATTCTGAAGGCCGTGTCGTGCCTGTCCGTGGGCTTGAGCGGGCGGCCCAAGCACGACCTGCTATGCGGGTCGTGCCAGCCCGGGCCTGTTGGCCACTAGGTCGTGTCGTGCTTGAGCCGGACAAAATTTACGGGCGTCGTGCCAGGCCGACGGGCCGGGCTGCATGCCCCAACTTTACACGCCAACAATCTCCACAGCAAAATGTATTCTGCTTCGGACCAACGCGGCGACATGCCAAACCCACCTGGCTACCTACCTCCTCTTCTTTAAGCGCTGTACATGAGCGGATGAGCCCTTTCATCTGTCACGGCTATTTGCTTCTGCATCGCCAAGTATCGAACGGGTAAGTTTTCTGATACACCAAATCTTTGTGTCCAGAGCTTGCCGTAAGTTTTCTCAAAAGCCTCTGTTCCTGCCTGCGTGCACAGCCTGACGAGCCCAAATTCGCACCCTTGCATCTCCCTTTTCGTTGATTGTTTCTGTGTGAACCTTTAGCAAAGTTTGTAGTCCTACGTGCCTACTCGGGTTCCCTCGCTTGAGAAGCCCCGCCGGTTACCAAGCAACGTAAAAGTGGGGCAGCACGCGGGTTGGCTTGGGTTCGCATGTGCGCATGGTTACCACGTCCTAGGTCGCCGTGGGCGCCCAGTCTCCATGCCATGGCTGAACACAACCATCAGGCAGGTTCACGCCACCGACCATAGGTGTAACTGTTGGGGTTTCTTGCAACCATAGGAGTCCGTTGTCAAGCATGCCAACAAGATGTTGCAATGATCATGGCCGTGGCAATATAAGCACTAGCCACGTTCGTCGCCGACACGTGCCTATTGACACGGCTTGACGTGGCAGTATCGCCACAGCGGGGTATTAATGGGGTCGGCGGGGAAGAGGTGAACGGAGCTTGAGCGCCGATGCATGCGGTATGCCCATCTGTTGTATGCTCACCTTCCTCGATACCTTGAGCAACAAGCTCTCCTGCAGCATCCTGCCGGAGCTCACTGAAACATCCTCAATTTTCCACGAAGGGAAAATACAAGAATGGCGGATAATATAATAGTTCGAAGCATCAAACCATCTCATTATCCCGCAGTAGTCGATACATGATCCATACATCGTACAAAAGATTACAATTAGGAGAAATTACATAAATAATTCATCGCCACACTGGCAGAGTCATCAGAGTAGCAGCAGCCTCTGGAACGGCTGCGGAAGGCGGAAGTACAAAACATCTCCAAAAGAAGCCTGAGCGTAGGAACGAGACGTCTACTCCTCCTCATCGTCATAGTCGTAGTCGGGCTCACCTGCCAAATAATTTTCAGTACGGTTTGTACTGGCCACATCTCCTACCCTATGCTTTGCTTTCGCTATGTAGTATTTGATGGGATGCAAAGGATATAATCAAATCGACCTAAAATGTGGCTGTAGTTTCCTATGCAAACAGTGACCAGTATTATATAATATAATTCATCAAGTTTTAACCCATCTCATCCACACATCCAAACCCATTCCATCTCCATCACACACATCTCACCCTCTCGCACTCAGTCGACAGGTCCAACTCCCTCTCAGAGCCTGTCTCAGCGGCTTACAGCCGGAAGGGTAACACCAGGGGGAGAAATAGAAGGACTTCTCTCACTACTCCCGAGAAGCGTAGGTCTTAGAAAAAAGCCATACCTATGGCTCACGGACTATATATATAGATTCATAAACTCTGCAGAGCGTGTACTCCCGTAACCACAAGATCACTATCATCGGCGGTGCCCCGCCTAAGCTGATTCCGGCTGCTTTCTAACCGGTGCGATGCCACCCTACCACTCAGTACTGGGACATCCCGGATAGGTACCACCGGCACACTGAGACTGTGAGACATAGTACCGGGCCCCCGTGGTCACTATGCTGTCTAAGGAGGGTGTGGGTCTCCACGCCCGTACCTCCCGACACTTTCTGCTAACAACCTAGTAGTAGTGGCATCGTCCTAGCTAGTCAGACATCCGTCTCCCGCCCATACAAGAGCGAGTGGTGAGCACGTAAGTCCCAAGGTTCTGGTCCTCAAGAGATATCAGGTCCTAGGGGGGATCAGACAGGATTATCTTCTCTTTTGGGACTACAACAGTCCGTGCTACAACAGCACCTTCTACCCGGGGCTTCGCTCCACGAAGGTTCTCACCCCCAGGATCTCCTTATGCCTCACAATGTGCCCGCCACAAGCACCTCATACGGGAATGCCCAGAACACATTCCCCGGCAAGACTCGCCCACATGGCTCGTCGTAGAATCCTGTCCGATCGACTCTACCCTCACCACACGCCCAAGACGCACGCAGCACTCTCCCCGAGTAAAGTGGCACCACGTGCCTTAACCATATAACCATGCTCTCCACCACGCATCATTATCACACAGATATAAGCGTAGTAGAAGTAAAGCATCATAAGTAAAGTAAGCAAGCGTCTAGCCTATCAGCAGGTGTGCAGGACTATGGTTGCGACAAGGTAAAGGCTCATCAGGCAGTGCTATCATGCAACCTATCATCAGGTGATTTCCATAATTAAAGCACTAGCAACTAGAGATTATGCCATGCGTAATAGGATCTACGAGGTTGGGTGGGGTGTGGCACCTGCGAAGTCGTCTCCGAGCTCCTCCTCGTACTCGTAGTCGTCCTCCTCAAGCTGCTCCTCCTCTGAAACGGGACATAATAGCCGCGTTAGCGGCTCCTATAGAGTCAACACAAAGAAGCAATAAAATTCAATAACTCCAAATGCACTTATACACAAGCCTATGACGTAGAGCTCATTTTTATGAAAATTTAGACACTTGGTTCATATTTTTTGGAGCTCGTATCAAGAAGTTATGAATTTTCGAAGTTTATTCTATTTTTCGGAAAAAGAAAAAGGGCGGATTAACCTGGTGCTGACACGTGGCAGCTCCTGGTTGGGCTATGTGGCGTGCAGGAATAGTACAGCCGGGGTTGTACTGACGTCATGCTGACATCAGCACTGACGGGGGACCCAGTCAGTGGCTGACAGGTGGGGCCCAAGGATCTGGTTACTGGCAGATGGGGCTAGGTCAACGTTGACGGGTCTCGACTGGGCCTCGAAGGGCCTGGACAGGGCTGGATCTGGGTTAGGTTGGGTCGGCCGCTATGCACTCGAGGGTGCGATCCGGGCGACCCCTCGAGAACGGAGCTCGCTCGGGCGAACGGACTGGCCTCGAAGGCGAAACTTTGTTCGCACGAAGGGGCAGCCCTCGAGAACAGTGCACCCCACGAGACTCGTAAAACAGCACCTTTCCCACATTACCTGGGATTCGACCTTATCCGGTGAGACTCGACCCTTTGGCCTCGAGCCGGATCCTCGACTCGAGCAGGCCCTCGATTGGAGCCAGGTCCTCGACTCCGTCGGGCGGACCCTCGACTTCGTCGGGCGGACCCTCGACTGTCGGGTGGACCCTCGACGGACCCTCGACTGTCGGGTAGACCCTCGACGGACCCTCGACTGTCGGGTGGACCCTCGACGAATGTCGAACGGACCCTCGACTTCGTCGGTCGGACCCTCGACTCGTCGGTGAACCCTCGACGAATGTCGGACGAATCCGCGACTCGTCGGTCGAACCCTGGACGAATGTCAGACGAACCCTCGACTTCGTCGGTCGGACCCTCGACTCGTCGGGTGAACCCTCGACTCGTCGGGTGGACCCTCGATGAATGTCGGCTCATTAGCTGAGCTACATGGCTGGCCGGCTAGATGCTCCAACTTGGGGAAATCGACCCTCAAGCCGGTGGCGGTCAGCGAGGCGCGGCAGCGGCGTCCGGCGACGGCGAGGCCAAATTTACCGGCGAAGCCGGGCGTTGGTCTCCATCTTCCTTCTTGCCTTTCGATTGGAGAAGCTGGGATCTCCATGAGCTAGCTACCGGGGCTAGTCGAGGCACGGCGGGGCGTGCGCGGCTCGGCGACCACGGCGGATGCTCCGGCGGCCAGAGTCCGGGGAGGCCGGAGCTGCAAAAGTGCGTGGCTCCAACTGTGGCCCGTGCCGGCTCCAAGAGGTTGCCTAGAACACGCTCTAGACTACGGCGAAGCTATTGGCCGCGGTAAGGAAAGAAACAGGGGTAAGGGGAGCGAGAACGTCGATGGTGTACTGGTGGCGGCCATGGCCGAGCAGGGCGAGGGCGGGGATGCTTACCCGCGCAGCGACGGTCGAGGCAGGTGACGAGGGCTTGGTGGCGGCTCGATGCAGGGGAGGCGAAGCCGGGGCGTCGAGGCGGTTATGCGACGCTCCCAGGTCCTCCTCAGCGCGCGGACGGCGGCGGCGGCGGCAGCGCTCTAGCTCTGTGCGGCAGCGCCTCCTTCCTGCTCCTTCCTCCTTCTCTCTCTCTCTCGCTCGGCTGATCCGGCGGCAGGTCTCCACAAAGGCGGCGGGGCGATGGGGAAACCCTAGAGGCCAGGGTGCTCCTCTTTAAATAGGCACGGCGGCCAGCCATGGACGGCGGAGGCAGAAGATGCCCATCGGGCGGCTATGCGTGGCCACGATTAGGGTTAGGGTTCGGCTGAGGCATGATGCAACCAGGCGGTTAGACGGACGGCGCGGAACACGGCCGTACTTGGGCGGACGGCGGAGGCGCGCGGTGCACAAAAATGGTGCGACAGACGTGACACACGGTCGACCAGAAGTGAAAAAAGGAAGGAGCTGACAGCTCGGTCCCACGCGTCAGCGAGAGAAAGGGGAGAGGCGCGGGCGCAACCGGTGGCAGGCCCTCGATGGGCCGCCTTGTTGGGCCGGCGGTCGGCGGACGGGCGAGCGCGCGCGCGCAAGCGATCGACGGGACGCGGCAGCGCGTGGCGCGACGCGCGAGCACGACTGGGCCGACGCTCGAGGCAGGCCGGTCGGTGCTGCGAGCGGGCTGGCAGCAGCGCAGCAGGCCGGCTGGTTGGGCTATTTTCTCTTTTTCCTTTTCCTTTTTCTTTTCAAAACCTTTTCTATTCCTATTTCTTGCAAAACAACTCATTTATCCACAACCCTAGGTTAGTGAGGTTAGTGACCATGATGTATACACCATGGTGGGTCCACTAGGGTCTCTAGGTCATGATGGCTCCATTTCCGGAGTTAGCGGGCATATATATATGTATTAAAAGGTTATTCGATTTTATTAACATCACATAAAATCGAATAAGAGGCAAAACATTCTCTGGTAATTAAATGCAATGCTCGGGCTAACGTTGAGTGCTATTTGTGCATCTATTGGCGGGTTTCCTACATGACATCCACCATACACTGGTAAACTTTAGAAAAATTTTTGAAAGCCCGTATTTTTGGTGACCGGATTTCTAGGGTTGTTACAGTCCTACCCCCTTATGAGAATCTCGTCCTCGAGATTCAAGAGTGTAACTTACTCTTCAAAATGGTAGGGGTAGAGCTTCCTCATTTCTGACTCCTTCTCCCAAGTCGCTTCCCGTTCTGTGTGATTTCTCCACTGAATCTTCAGATACGGCATGCTAGAATTTCTCGTTTCCTTGGTGGTTCTGTCCATAACGCGGACGGGGTGCTCTCTGTACTCCAAAGTGTCCTGAATATCGAGTGCCTCTGGGGGTATCGGATGCTCTGGCGGCTGCAAACACTTGCGCAGTTGCGACACATGGAACACTGGGTGTACTCCTGCCAGTTGTGGGGGCAACTCTATTCTGTAGGCAAGCTTGCCAATCCTTTCACTGATTCTGTATGGTCCCACATACCTTGGTGCTAGCTTTCCCTTTACATGGAACCTGACGGTCCCTCGAAGCAGGGAGACCTTGAGGTAGACATAGTCTCCTACCTCAAACTCGAGGTCTCTGCGTCTCTTGTCGGCATAACTCTCCTGACGGCTCTGGGCAATTTTCAGATTCTCTCGCACCTGGGCGACTCCTTCCTCGGCCTCCTTAATGGTGGCCGGGCCAAAGAACGATCTTTCACCTGTTTCAGACCACATCAAGGGTGTTCTGCATGGTCTTCTGTACATAGCTTCGAAAGGTGACATCTTGAGGCTAGCCTAGTAATTGTTGTTGTAGGAGAACTCTGCAAAGGGCAAGCTCTTCTCCCAATCAGTCCCATATTTCAGAACACAAGCTCAAAGCATATCCTCAAGTATCTGGTTTACTCTTTCTGTCTGCCCATCTGTCTGAGGGTGGTATGCGGTACTGTAGTCTAGCTTGCTGCCGATCGACTTGTTCAGGGCTTTCCAGAACTTGGACGTATACTGCGGCCCACGATCAGATATTATGCTCTTAGGAGCTCCATGAAGCTTGAGAATGTTCCCAACATACAGATCTGCTAGTTGGTCGATTCGGGCATCAGTCTTGATGGCTAAGAAGTGAGCTACCTTAGTCAAGCGATCGACTATCACCCATATGGCATCATGGCCTTTCGGGGTTCGAGGCAAACCCACAATGAAGTCCATAGAAATGCTATCCCACTTCCATTCAGGTATATCCAGCGGCTTTAACAGCCCTGCAGGTCTCTTATGCTTAGCCTTGATGCGTTTGCAAATGTCACATCTAGCAACATGCTCTGCTATGTCTGATTTCATGTTTTTCCACCAGAATTTCTTCTTCAAATCAGCGTACATTTTAGTACTGCTTGGGTGGATATAATACTTGGAATCATGACCTTCTAATAGGATTTCGTTGCGGATAGCTGGGTCAGCAGGCACACAAATTCTGTCCTTGTACCAGTAAGTGCCTAGCTCATCTTCACTGAACTCTGGGCACTTGCCTTGTGTCAGGAGCTCGTGTATCTCAAAATTTCTGGGCAATGGCGTTGGGCTTCACGGATCCTATCCATGAGGGTGTAGTGCACGCGAAGCTCATTCAACAGGCCATGAGGTATCACCTCCATCTATAACTCATCAATGCCGTCTTGCAACTCCGTGGGCAAGGCGGTGGTGAACAAGGCATGACAATGACTTTTGCGGCTAAGAGCGTCAGCAACCACATTGGCCTTCCCAGGGTGATAGAGAATCTCCACGTCGTAGTCGTTAAGCAGCTCGAGCCAACGACGCTGTCGCATGTTCAGATTTTCCTAGGTGAAAAAGTATTTCAAGGTCTTATGATCGGTGTAGATCTCGCACTTGTTCCCTATCAGGTAGTGCCTCCAAATCTTCAAGGCATGGATCACAGCTGCAAGCTCGAGATCATGGGTGGGGTAACGGTGTTCATGCTCCTTAAGCTGGCGGGAAGCATAGGCAATGACTTTCCCATTCTGCATTAGAACACAACCAAGCCCGAAGCGAGATGCATCGCAATAGACTATAAAGTCCTGGTGGATATCGGGCAAGGCTAGAACAGGCGTTGTGGTGAGCTTCTCCTTCAGGGTCTAGAAACTTTGTTCGCATTGGGGCGTCCATTCAAACTCTTTGGTCTTCTTCAGGAGGTTGGTCATGGGGTGAGCTATCTTGGAAAAGTTCTCGATGAATCGGCAATAGTAACCAGCCAATCCCAAGAAACTTCTCACATCAGTCACATTCCGTGGCTGCTCCCATCCCTTCACTATCTCAATTTTTGATGGATCAACAGCTACTCCGTCAGCATTGAGCACATGACCTAGGAAAGCGACCTCCTCAAGCCAGAACTCACACTTGTTGAACTTGGCATAGAGCTGATGTTTTCTCAACTTCTCCAGTACCATCCTAAGATGTTGCTCATGCGCTTTGGCGGTGGCAGAATAGACAAGAATGTCATCAATGAAGACCACTATGAACTTATCCAGCTCCTGCATGAACACTTTATTCATCATGTTCATAAAATAAGCCGGCGCGTTCGTAAGACCGAAGGACACGACGGTGTACTCGTACTGCCCATATCTGGTGACAAATGCTGTCTTAGGAATGTCTTCCTCTCTGATCTTCATCTGATGGTAGCCTGATCTGAGGTCAATCTTGGAGAAATACTTGGCATTGCGAAGCTGATCAAGCAGGTCATCTATCCTCGGCAAAGGATACTTGTTCTTTATAGTTACGACATTCAGATTCCAGTAATCAACGCACATCCTCTGCGTTCCATCCTTCTTCTTAACAAACAGAACAGGAGATCCCCAGGGCGAGGCACTTGGCCTAATGAACCCTTTCTCGGATAGTTCCTCGAGCTGTTTCTTAAGCTCCTTAAGCTCGTCAACTGCCATACGGTAGGGTCGCTTGGAAATCGGACTCGTACCAGGCATTAGGTTGATCACGAACTCAACATCTCTGTCCGGTGGCATTCCTGGTAGCTCTTCCGGAAAGACATCCGGGTACTCACAAACTACAGGCACTTCCTCAAGTAACTTCTCTTCCAAGGCACACAGCATGGATATATCTGTCCCTTTGTTTGGCTCACATCTGATCTGACGGCCACTTGGATGGGTTATATCCACAAATCTGGGTGAGCAAGATATCACTCCTTTGTTCTGGGTTAACCAATCCATCCCTAGAATGACGTCTAGGCCTTCGAAGGGTAGCAAGGTAAGATCAGCAAGAAAGGTAAGACCCTCAATGGTGATACTCACTCCCTTACATATTTTGGTACAACAAATGTTGCCCAAGGGTGAACTGGTGTATAGGGTTTCTTTTCGTGGAGTGACAGATATATGGTGCTCTCGTGCAAACTTGGAGGATATATATGAACATGTAGCACCTGAATCAAATAGCACGGATGCCTTAACTCCATGCACTAAAAACATACCGTACACCACGTCGGAGGCACTCTGGGCGGCCTCTGCTGAGATGTGGGTGAGGCGGCCACGGGGTGCTCCGGATGGCACCTGCTTGTGCGGGGTGCCCTGGTTTTGCCTGGCGGGCGCTAGTGTAGCAGGCGCAGCCTTGTTTGGGCACTCGGCAGCCTTGTGACCTGGCTGGCCACAAGCGAAGCAAGTTTAGGTCACGCCGCCTGTGGGGGTTGGCACGGCGGACCTCCACATGCTACCTCCAGGTGCGGCACGAGCGTATGCTTGGCGGTCCTGAGCAGGGCGGGGGTAGTTGCTGATGTGGGTACCACCGCCCCGGCTCGAACCGTGAGCTGCTCCCTAGGCGAAGCGAGCGCGGGGAGGCTGAGAGGTCTCACCACGCGACCTCCGTGGGGCAGGTGCGCGGGAGGTGCCCTCAGTACGGCGCTTCTTGTTCTTGCCAAGCGCCTCCCTCTTCGCGAAAACCTCATCACGGTCCTTCTCAATCTCCATGCACCTGTTAATCAGGTCACGAAGGGTGTGGCTTTTGGTGCCTGAGAGTGAGAGCCTGATACGACTAGACAAGCCCATGCGGTAGTAGTACATCTTCTCCTTCTCAGAGTTCACCACTGAGACGGGTGCATAGCGTAGCAGGTTAGTGAAGCGGGTGGTGTACTCATGCACCTTGTCGGCTCCCGTGGAGATGCTGCGGAACTCATTCTCCTTTTTCTCCAGCACACCCTCACGGATGAAGAATGCGTGAAACTCGTCCACAAATTCATCTCAGGAGATGTTGGCGGGGTCTCGGTGGGTTTCGCAGAGGCTGTCCCACCAAGATCGCCCGGCACCCACAAGCTAGTGAGCTGCCAAGCCAACGCACTCCTCGTCAGTGCAAGTGGTCAAGTCCAGCTTCTTCTCAATCTCCTTAAGCCAATCATCAGCAGCGATAGGGTCGATGCTGGTGCCATCGAACGTCGGGGGCCTCAGCTTGAGAAAGAATTCCAGCTTCTTATAGAAATCATCGTGGGGCTCCTGGTGCTGGGGGTGCAGCATGCTCTCAGCTAAGACTCGAAGAAGTTCGGTCTGCTGGGCCCTCACATCCGCCAAGAGTGGCACGGCAGGTGGTGGCGGAGCTGCATCTCCTCCTGCGGCAGGCTCTGGCTCAGCAGCAGGCTGTGGCTGTCCTACAGCCGCGCCTCCGGCAGCTGGTTCCGGCTCAACTACCGGTGGTGGCGATGGGTGTGCAGGTCGTGGGGTGGCAGCGCGGGGTGGCTCCTCAAGGTCGAGGGGTATGCGACCAACACGTGCACGACCACTTCTGCGTTCGCGGCCCCTGGCGGGCATGGGTGAAGGAGAGCGGTTTCTCAGGCGGCTGGCACGACAAGTGGACATCCTGCTCAACATAAACCTCAGATTAGGGCATACGCGCTTAATATAACTTTGATATTAAGGACATACTTATCTTGAAATAATTTTAAAATGTTGCTAATTTATCTAACACTCAGACGAAGAAGCATGAAGATCCAATAAGATGCGATAAAAACCAAATCATTCATTACATCAGGGGAGGTACATGGCGATGTCTTTAGCGGCTACGCTTGGAGACTCGCGAGAAACGTACTACACGCAGGTAGTCTAGCAAAAAAAGGGGTGGACAACTACTCAGCATCATGGTGAGTCTGGTCACTTGACCATACAGGGCTCATCATCTCCTGACCTGATATTACCCTAGACCATCTCTAGAGGTTGGTCCAAACTATAAGCTGTGGGAGGTATACCGATGCCAGAAGCCTGGATCTGCTCGTCGGTCATCTGAAGGCGAGAGACGTAGCGACGGGCCTCCTCGAGCTGAGGGGTGGACACTGCCTGTCCATTGAGTCCAGTGGTGGGACATCCACTCAAGTTGAGGCGAGATTGCCCCAGCTCAAATGTCTCAACCCTGACCCCCTTACAGGCACGTAAGGGAAGCTCGTCCTGCAACTCTTCGTACTCTCTGACCCTCTTGCGATCTGACCTCTTCCAAGCTTCCACAGTGTGTTTGAGTTTATCCATGAGGTATGCCGTCTTATGGACATAGTTGATCAGGTGTCCCTGGTTGTAGCTAGCAAGGGTATATTCCTGTAGCAGCTTCTCACGTTGAGCCTTGCACTGCTCACGGAGTTTGTCTCTGTAGGCAGCATCTTGACTCTTTTCCTGGAATCTCTTTGCAATGTCTTCATCCTTCTCAGCCATAGTGTCCTCAAGCTCTCAGATGTTCTTGTTGAGTTGGCTGTTGTGTATTTGAAGCTTATCCATCTCACTCATCAGACTAGTGATCTGATCCTGGTGAGTGTGCTCTTTGCGTGCTATCTCACGCTCTAGATTTGCAATCTTTTGCTTCCATGCCGCTTCCTTAGCCTCTGACTTGCGGATCCTCGTCAACCTCCATCAGGTAGCGACGATCATGGCGTCCCTTCCGCTCCAACTCAGCAATGTACATTTCCTGGCACTGCATGTACATCATAGAGGCGCGGTGGCAGGGGTTGCGGTCGACTCTGGTATTCTGCTCGACGTAGATGACCTCTCCCCAAGTACCCTGCTGATCATCGAGGGCACGAGGAAGCAGATGAAAGCGACTTTTCTTCAGATAGTCAGCTCCGTTGCGCAGCACAGTATGGAGTGCCTGGCGTGAAACAGTCTGAACACACATGCCGGTGTCGTTGTCGAAGGCGAAGTCAGTGAAGGCGATAACTTCGGGCAGGTTCATGCTTGCAGGCACGTTGATGTGTACTACCTTGTAGTCCTCGATGCCTCCTCCAAGGGTGGGCTTGCCACGGCAAAGATACTCGACGTTTTCCACGGGAACACCTAGCTCAGTGAGAACCTCACGAAGCACGTGAGCATAGCCTCCATGCTCTGTTCCATCGAGCCTGAACTTAATGACATCCATTGGCGGTAACGGACCAAGCGGCAAGTTGGGGTCCATCTGCAGGTGACACGCGAAAGAAGTTAGAAAAGTTGCAGAGAGAGGTAAGCCATGCATAAAAGCGTATGCAGTGGTCGGTGTATAACCGAGAGATTTCAAGATTTTTCCTAATTCTATCGTCCAATCCTATGGGTCTCGTCCTAGGGTCAAGCATGGCTCTGGTACCAACTGAAACATCCTCAATTTTCCACGAAGGGAAAATGCACAGAATGGCGGATAATATAATAGTTCGAAGCATCAAACCATCTTATTATCCCGCAGTAGTCGATACAGGATCCATACATCGTACAAAAGATTACAATTAGGGGAAATTACATAAATAATTCATCGCCACACTTGCGGAGTCATCAGAGTAGCAGCAGCCTCTGGAACGGCTGCGGAAGGCGGAAGTACAAAACATCTCCAAAAGAAGCCTGAGCATAGGAACGAGACGTCTACTCCTCCTCATCGTCATAGTCGTAGTCGGGCTAACCTGCCAAATAATTTTCAGTACGGTTTGTACTGGCCACATCTCCCACCCTATGCTTTGCTTTCGCTATGTAGTATTTGGTGGGATGCAAAGGATATAATCAAATCGACCTAAAATGTGGCTGTAGTTTTCTATGCAAATAGTGACCAGTATTATATAATATAATTCATCAAGTTTTAACCCATCTCATCCACACATCCAAACCCATTCCATCTCCATCACACACATCTCACCCTCTCGCACTCAGTCGACAGGTCCAACTCCCTCTCGGAGCCTGTCTCAGCGGCTCACAGCCGGAAGGGTAACACCAGGGGGAGAAATAGAAGGACTCCTCTCACTACTCCCGAGAAGCGTAGGTCTTAGGAAAAAGCCATACCTGTAGCTCACGGACTATATATATAGATTCATAAACTCTGCAGAGCGTGTACTCCCGTAACCACAAGATCACTATCATCGGCAGTGCCCCGCCTAAGCTGATTCCGGCTGCTTTCTAACCGGTGCAATGCCACCCTACCACTCAGTACTGGGACATCCCGGATAGGTACCACCGGCACACTGAGACTGTGAGACATAGTACCGGGCCCCCGTGGTCACTATGCTGTCTAAGGAGGGTGTGGGTCTCCACGCCCGTACCTCCCGACACTTTCTGCTAACAACCTAGTAGTAGTGGCATCGTCCTAGCTAGTCAGACATCCGTCTCTCGCCCATACAAGAGCGAGTGGTGAGCACGTAAGTCCCAAGGTTCCGGTCCTCAAGAGATATTAGGTCCTAGGGGGGATCAGACAGGATTATCTTCTCTTTTGGGACTACAACAGTCTGTGCTACAACAACACCTTCTACCCAGGGCTTCGCTCCACGAAGGTTCTCACCCTCGGGATCACCTTATGCCTCACAATGTGCCCGCCACAAGCACCTCACACGGGAATGCCCAGAACACATTCCCCGGCAAGACTCGCCCACATGGCTCATCGTAGAATCCTGTCCGATCGACTCAACCCTCACCACACACCCAAGATGCACGCAGCACTCTCCCCGAGTAAAGTGGCACCACGTGCCTTAACCATATAACCATGCTCTCCACCACGCATCATTATCACACAGATATAAGCGTAGTAGAAGTAAAGCATCATAAGTAAAGTAAGCAAGTGTGTAGCCTATCAGCAGGTGTGCAGGAATATGGTTGCGACAAGGTAAAGGCTCATCAGGCAGTGCTATCATGCAACCTATCATCAGGTGATTTCCATAATTAAAGCACTAGCAACTAGAGATTATGCCATGCGTAATAGGATCTACGAGGTTGGGTGGGGTGTGGCACCTACGAAGTCATCTCCGAGCTCCTCCTCGTACTCGTAGTCATCCTCCTCAAGCTGCTCCTCCTCTGAAACGGGACATAATAGCCGCGTTAGCGGCTCCTATAGAGTCAACACAAAGAAGCAATAAAATTCACTAACTCCAAATGCACTCATACACAAGCCTATGACGTAGAGCTCATTTTTATGAAAATTTGGACACTTGGCTCATATTTTTTCGGAGCTCGTATCAAGAAGTTATGAATTTCTGAAGTTTATTCTATTCTCCGGAAAAAGAAAAAGGGCGAATTAACCCGGTGCTAACACGTGGCAGCTCCTGGTTGGGCTATGTGGCGTGCAGGAATAGTACAGCCGAGGTTGTACTGACGTCATGCTGACGTCATGCTGACATCAGCACTGACGGGGACCCAGTCAGTGGCTGACAGGTGGGGCCCACGGATCTGGTCACTAGCAGATGGGGCCAGGTCAATGGTCAACGTTGACGGGTCTCGACTAGGCCTCGAAGGGCCTAGACAGGGCTGGATCTGGGTCAGGTTGGGTCGGCCGCTATGCACTCAAGGGTGCGATCTGGGCGACCCCTCGAGAACGAAGCTCGCTCGGGCGAACGGACTGGCCTCGAAGACGGAACTTTGTTCGCACGAAGGGGCAGCCCTCGAGAACAGTGTACCCCTCGAGACTCGTAAAACAGCACCTTTCCCACATTTCCTGGGATTCGACCTTATCCGGTGAGACTCGACCCTCTGGCCTCGAGCTGGATCCTTGACTCGAGCAGGCCCTCGATTGGAGCCAGGTCCTCGACTCCGTCGGGCGGACCCTTGACTTCGTCGGGCGGACCCTCGACGGACCCTCGACTGTCGGGTGGACCCTCGACGAATGTCGGACGGACCCTCGACTTTGTCGGTCGGACCCTCGACTCGTCGGGTGAACCCTCGACGAATGTCGGACGAACCCTCGACTCGTCGGTCGGACCCTCGACTCATCGGGTGAACCCTCGATGAATGTCGGACGAACCCTCGACTTCGTCGGTCAGACCCTCGACTCGTCGGGTGAACCCTCGACTCGTCGGGTGGACCCTCGACGAATGTCGGCTCATTAGCTGAGCTACGTGGCTGGCCGGCTAGGTGCTCCAACTTGGGGAAATCGACCCTCAAGCCGGTGGCGGTCAGCGAGGCGCGCAGCGGCGTCTGGCGACGGCGAGGCCAAATTTGCCGGCGAAGCCGGGCGTTGGTCTCCATCTTCCTTCTTGCCTTTCGATTGGAGAAGCTGGGATCTCCATGAGCTAGCTACCGGAGCTAGTCGAGGCACGGCGGGGCGTGCGTGGCTCGGCGGCCACGGCGGATGCTCCAGCGGCCAGAGTCCGGGGAGGCCGGAGCTGCAAAAGTGCGTGGCTCCAACTGTGGCCTGTGCCGGCTCCAAGAGGTTGCCTAGAACACGCTCTAGACTACGGCGAAGCTATTGGCCGTGGTAAGGAAAGAAACAGGGGTAAGGGGAGCGAGAACGTCGACGGTGTACTGGTGGCGGCCATGGCCGAGCAGGGCGAGGGCGGGGATGCTTACCCGCGCAGCGACGGTCGAGGCAGGTGACGAGGGCTTGGTGGCGGCTTGGTGCAGGGGAGGCGAAGCCAGGGCGTCGAGGCAGTTATGCGGCGCTCCTAGGTCCTCCTCAGCGCGCGGACGGCGGCGGCGGCAGCAGCGCTCTAGCTACGCGCGGCAGCGCCTCCTTCCTGCTCCTCCCTCCTTCTCTCTCTCTCTCTCGCTCGGCTGATCTGGCGGCAGGTCTCCACAAAGGCGGTGGGGCGATGGGGAAACCCTAGAGGCCAGGGTGCTCCTCTTTAAATAGGCACGGCGGCCGGCCATGGACGGCGGAGGCAGAAGATGCCCATCGGGCGGCTGTGCGCGGCCACGATTAGGGTTAGGGTTCGGCTGAGGCATGATGCAACCAGGCGGTTAGACGGACAGCGCGGAACGTGGCCGTACTTGGGCGTACGGCGGAGGCGCGCGGTGCACAAAAATGGTGCAACGGACGCGATGCACGGTCGACCAGAAGTGGAAAAAGGAAGGAGCTGACAGCTCGGTCCCACGCGTCAGCGAGAGAAAGGGGAGAGGCGCGGGCGCAACCGGTGGCAGGCCCTCGATGGGCCGCCTTGTTGGGCCGGCGGTCGGCGGACGGGCGAGCGCGCGCGCAAGCGATCGACGGGGCGCGGCAGCACGTGGCACGACGCGCGAGCGCGACTGGGCCGACGCTCGAGGCAGGCCGGTCGGGGCCGCGAGCGGGCTGGCAGCAGCGCAGCAGGCCGGCTGGTTGGGCTGTTTTCTCTTTTTCCTTTTCCTTTTTATTTTCAAAACCTTTTCTATTCCTATTTCTTGCAAAACAACTCATTTAGCCACAACCCTAGGTTAGTGAGGTTAGTGACCATGATGTATACACCATGGTGGGTCCACTAGGGTCTCTAGGTCATGATGGCTCCATTTCCGGAGTTAGCGGGCATATATATATGTATTAAAAGGTTATTCGATTTTATTAACATCACATAAAATCGAATAAGAGGCAAAACATTCTCTGGTAATTAAATGCAATGCTCGGGCTAACGTCGGGTGCTATTTGTGCATCTATTGGTGGGTTTCCTGCATGACATCCACCATACATCTGGTAATTAAATTTTTGAAAGCCCGTATTTTTGGTGACCGGATTTCTAGGGTTGTTATACTCACTAATCTCCGCATCCTCAACTACCTCAATGTTTCCCACAATGCGCTTAGAGGGGAGCTAGATTTCGCCTGCCATCACCGGAACACAGAGCCTGACCAGTCATGTATTTCTGCTACAACAACCTCTCTGGTGAGGTCCTGTCCTGTCCACCGGTTACTTTGCCTACTTCAACGCTACTTCGTTTCTGGCAACACAACGCTGGGCCCTACGGGGCATTCCTCTCCTCGTGTCGCTCCCCATCTTTGATGTCCAAACTCTTGCTCGTGCTTGGCCTCATCATCTTCGTGGGCGCGGCCATGCTGAAGGCGCGGTCGTGCTCATTGAAGCTGTACAACAAGGAGTGCGCGTTGTGGCTCACAATGTTCCAGCGTAACAACTTCGCGATGGACGACGTGCTTGAATACCTCAAGGAGGAGAACGTGATTGGTAAGAGTGGGTCTGGGATCATGTACAAGGGGCACGATGCACGGGGGGAGGGGTGTGGTGGTCCTGAGGCGATGAAGGCGGAGGCGTCGCGGAGGCGGCGCGAGCACGGGCAACATCGGGGACCAAAGGGAGGAGGGCGGCAGGGAAGAAGAAGGTGGAGAGGGAGGAAGAGGTTTGTGGGCCCTGACATATTGGTGACCAAAAAAATTCCTTGAATATTTTCGATTAAAAATACACGGGCATCTTTTTAGCAGAATTCTACTCCCTCCGTTCCAAATTATAAGTCGTTTGATTTTTTTGTTCATGCATTTTGCTATTTATCTAGATCTATTTATGTCTAGATACATACTCCCTCCGTTCCAAATAGATGTCATTCTCGTTTCCCGAGAAGTCAACATTTTTAAAATACCGACAATTATATGTTAAAATATATAAATATTTATCACCGAGAAGTCAACATTTATAAAATGACGATAATTATATGTTAAAATATATAAATATTTATGCTAAATAATTAGTATCATTGGAAGTTCTTTAAGCCTAGTTTTTTTAATAAATTTATTTGAAAGTATAAATATTACACATATTTTCTACAAACCTATTTAAAGTTGAGAAAGTTTGACCGACACGCATCCCGTAACAACGTCACGGAGTTTGGACAGCGTTGGCTTAATCTCATGTGCCTAATCCTTTCTATATCCTCCACCCAAGTGCTGGTTAATGGGGAACCGGGTGAGAATATTGTTCATCGTTGGGGTTTAAGACAAGGAGATCTCCTATCCCCTATGTTGTTCATTTTGGTCATGGATGTTCTTAATTATTTGATCAAATACGTTGCCACGAAGGAGCTACTGCAGCCAATTGCCATTAATCAGGCCCGACATCGGGTATCCTTTTATGCGGATGATGCTGTGGTCTTCCTGGGGCCTCAAAGGACTGACCTAAGGACTATCAGACGTCTTCTTGACACGTTTGGACATGCCTCTGGTCTTAGAACAAATCTGTCAAAAGCTCAATCTCTCCCATTCGTTGTTCTGAAGAGAGTTAGCTCTTACAGCTGTTGTCCTCTCTTGCTCTATCAAGGAGTTTCCTAGTACTTACCTCGGACTCCCGCTCTCAATTGGCAAACCAACCAAGGAGATGTTGCTGCCTTTAATTGGTAAGATAGCTGACTATCTTCCAGGTTGGAAGGCCTCCCACATGAATAGAGCTGGGAGGTTGGTACTGGTGAAGGCGGTTCTAACTGCTGCTCCTATTTACTTGCTGATCGCCATGGACATTCCAAAATGGTGTCTTAAAGCAATGACAAAAAAAGGCGGGGTTTTCTCTGGAAGGGGTAGGAACAAGCAAATGGTGGCAACTGCTTGGTTGCTTGGGAAAGAGTGCAACGGCCCTTGAATTCGGAGGTCTTGGAATTCATAATCTGGAGCTTATGGGCTGGGCACTTAGAACCCGTTGGTTGTGGGAGCAAAAGACGGATCCTTCAAGACCTTGGGCTGGGCTCCCGGTCCAAGTCCCACGAAATGCCCAGGCTCTCTTTAATGTTGCTGTGGATGCCATAGTTGGCAATGGGGAGAAAATTATGTTCTAGACTAATTGCTGGTTAGATGGCAAAACCATGGTAGAAGTGGCTCCCATCCTGTTCAGGAGAGTATCGAAACGAGTTGCCAAGAGGCGAACTATAGCCCAAGCTCTCCAAAATAGAAGATGGGTCAAAGATATAAATGAGGCTCTTACGGTGCAAGATTGGTTCGAATATTTTCAGGTTTGGGATTTGATGGAAGATACAATCTTGCAGCAAGATGTACCTGACCAGTTTAAGTGAAAATTGACCCTGTCAGGCTCACATAGCAGCAAGTCTGCTTACTCAGCCTTCTTCATTGGAACAATCAAGTTCAGTCCTTGGAGAAGAATTTGGAAGAGTTGGCCCCCCTGTGTTGCAAATTCTTTATTTGGCTAGTGGTTCATAACCGGTACTGGACAGCCGACCGCTTAGCAAAACGGGGCCTGCCACACCCAGAAGTCTGCCCCCTTTGTGATCAGACTGAGGAAACAATCAGTCACCTTTTGGTTGGTTGTGTGTTTGCTCATCAATTATGGGTTTCAATCTTTCACCTCTTGGGCATAGTACATTTAGCACCTGATCTGTCAGTGGGTCACTTCTCTGGATGGTGGAGGAAAGTTGTCAGAAGTGTATCAAAAGAAGCGCGTAGGGGCCTGAACTCCTTAATAATATTGGTGGCTTGGGAGATCTGGAAACACCGCAATGATTGTGTGTTTGAGAATTCGAGGCCCAATGTTTAGGTAGTGCTGAGGGCTGTGAGCGTAGAGGGCGGTCTCTGGTGTTCAGCAAGAGCTTCTAAGCTCCAAGAGCTCTTGCCCAGGTTGTTGGCCCTTGGTGCTTAGGCCTTTTGGTCTCTGTTTTGCCTTCTTGTGGAGAGTTTCTAGTTTTAGTTTGTGAGGTGTGGGGGGTGTGTGTTTGTTCTCTGTACTCGGATTTGGATCCTTTTGGACTTGTGTATCATGTGCTGTTTTTCTAGCTTAATGAAATGACGCGCAGCTCTCCTGCGTAGTTCGAGAAAAAATGAAAATATTTAAAACACCACCGAAATACCTTGGTCAGATCGTAAGGAAGCAAGCTGGCTTATAAGATAATCATGATCAATGCATGGTGTGATGAACTATGAAAGCTACTGCCATATTTCAGGTGTGCATTCCATTTTCTTGTCATACCACAAGATTCTGTTGCAAAATATATGGCAAAGCAAGGAATTAAAATAACCAAGAATGTCTTGATTTGATTATTAAAAATGAAGGTTAGTGGTTAAGCATGGAAAGCACTACTTCAGGCAAAATAAGTAGGCAACCAAGTTGATGCGGACTTGGCGTCTGGAAACATAAATTTTTATATTTGTTGTAAAAAACTGTTGGATCAACTAATGTTGGATGCGCAACTTACTACTTTGTTTAGCCATGGAACAAATAAAGAACTGAGCATGAGCATTCAAACCTCATGACAACCAGATATGAATAACTATCATCTATCATCAGTTTTATTCTCCCTTATCTAAAAAGTTTAGAAAAAATGAACATTTAGAACAAATACAGAGTTGAAAAATTGAAATTCTCAGTGATACAATTTTACATTCTAGCCCTGAATTGGACAAGAGCTCATTCATTATGTGTCCCTATATATGCACAAGGAATACTACATGCCATTAATTTATCCCCTCAAACACATTAGTAACTACAGATTGTTAACTTACTGTTGGTGCAGTTGTGCCTGATCACATTAGTGATTTTGAGACAGCAATTGCAAGTTTAAAAGTAGAATTCGTAAAACTAAATTCATGGCTAATTTGGAAGAACTGCATAATTAGAGAAGTTGTAATTGATGAATGATTGATCATGTAAAAAAGGTTCAATCAGATTATTAGAGCCAAGAGGACACTAACCCTGCTACCTTTCAGGCACACATTGGTGTGATAAAATCCTGCATTAGGATGGCTCTTGCACCTCATCCTTCCTCATGCGCTTGATTTCCATGTCCTCATTACTACTTGTAAAAAAAATCATAACATTGTCTTAGTTTTTGGCATTTGTGATACCCAGTTTGTGGCATCTCTTGCAAAAGTTCGTGTTCTCAAGGTATAAGCAAACAATTATATTTCGAATCGAAAGATATAGGCAAACAATTATGATGGAATCTAGCACACGCTCTAGCCTTTAGCAAACAAAGAAATTTAACTAAATATATGTAGTCATTTAAAGCCGAGAGAGTACATTATTAGAAGGTCACAATTTGCTGTTAGTGTCTGTAAAATATGTTTATTGACATCTCTCGGTGTCTTACCATCCTTGTGGACAATGCAAACCAGGTGTTAGATCTTCACATCCTAAAACCATGGTGGCATCATATGGAACTCATTCTCATAACACATTTAAATAAAAAAAAAGACAATCACCTTTTTTAACTTACTTCTGTAAAACAAGTAAATAGGGGGCATTTGTTATCTACCAGGGTATGAAGTAACTATATTAGTTTAATTGAACTATTATTGGAGCTCACATATGGCATAGTTCAGCTTGGTATATACAGCACACAAAAGACTAGACTTGATGAACAATCCTTAACAACCATCCTGAAAGCACAACAGAAAATCAGAACATTATTATTAGTAATCTTTTGAAAGGAAAAAGATGGAACTCAGTAAGCATGAGTAAACAATCATTTTTTGCATTGGAGAGGATCATCTTGTGCTATATGCCACATTCGAAAACAAATACTACTGTCTCCTAGAGCATCGTTATTAAAATGAAACTGGTAATCACTGGCCACCTAGAAATAATCCAATTAGACAATTTGGAGAACCTAGCTCTTGAAAGAGTCATAACAAACACCACCAGTGCTTCTTGTTGCTATAATATTCACGATGGAAAAGTTATTAAATCCCAACTATGATGGACTGAGCAATATACTGATTTGAACTATTGCTATAGAGTTTCAGTAATCCTAGTCAGGTTTGTACGGATGGGTATCTAACTAGGTTCAAAGCACTATATGCCTTAGAAAATAGAAAACAAGTGAGTTCAGCTACAAAAATTGATAAGTTATCCTGATCATATTCATGGTATTTTAATGAACAGGACGGATTATCGGAGAGTGAAATAAATGACAATTTAGAAAACTGACCTGTTAGTTCCATGAGCCTGAGCCTTGTTTTTGTAGGCGTGGATAATCTGTTTAAAACACCTATCTTTTACAAAATATCAAAACCAATTAAAAGTATAGCATTTTGTGTCATTAAAAATGAAAAATTATTCTTGATTAAATCAGAACATTTTAATATTCAAAGTACTGAGCTGCCCCAGTGTGTCTCACAACCCCCAAAGTTTCAAAATATTCATATTTATGACACAAATATATCCTGAAATATTCTTCAAACTGAACTTACATTGAACCATTTTAAATTTTTCATTGGCCCCATGAGCGAAACATACAAGTTTTCCTTCCACTTTGATTAATTCTTCCAAAAAAACATGAAACTGAAACCAAATGAACGCCGGAGTACCACTTCGACAGCCCAATACTACTTTCCAAAGGGGATAGAGATGTCAGACTTGTAAAGATAACTGAAGACTCTGTTTCTGAAACATTTGAGCATATGTCAAGCTATCAAGGAGAAGCAGAAGGAATATGGAACTACACTGCATATAATAAAGAATCTTTCAAGAACAATCATATATATGAAAATTGTATGCCCAAACCAGGTAAAGTTCTTTGCAATTAATAAAATTATCAAGCACAAGAAATATTGCAGTATGTAACATGCGCTAGAATTAGAAAATTTCAAATACAGTTTATGATTGCAATATAAGTATAAATGATGAGGGAGGATATACACTGAACATCTATTGGAGTAGAGCAAGAACTACAAGAAGACATCTATCTATAATCTATAATCTATAACGCTTATATAAACAAATCCCACTATCTATTTCTCTTGACATAAAACGCATCCACCTCAGCAGTCCATTATCAACCCCACTATTTATTTTCCTTGACATGCAATGCATCCATCTCAGCGATCCACAATCATTGCCATCTTGACATGTAAATACGTCAACCTCAGCGATCCACTATCATTTGCCACTAACAATTTATCTTGACATGCAAGGTGCACCTTAGCAGTTCACTGTTCTAACATATTTTTATTTCTCCTTCGTGCTTGCAGCAACGCACGAGAAATCCTCCTAGTTATGATTGATAACACAAAGCAGCTAAGTATCCAGGATGACAACAATTGATGACAGTGGCGAGTGCCATTCAATTGGAGCATGCTAGTACTTTTAATTTAGTGATGTTGATTTGTTAACAGTTTCTATAGGAAGTCCAAGAGGCATTCACACAATCACAACTAGGCAATAATATAAATAAATGGGCTAAATTATTTGGGATTGTATATGGACGTCTATGTTCACTAAAACAATAAGCTATTCAGATTTCAGAGCCACAAGTCAAATTCTGAACTGGACCAGATCAGATCAAAGCTTCCCATTTTGTCTTCTGTATAAAAGCTAGTAGTTGTTCAACACTAATTAAATGAGCAGCAGATCTCAATAGAAATGAAAGGCATAGACTTATACTCAACAGGTACCACATACTAGGAGTGAATCAATGACCACATACACATGGCATAAATTTCCCCAGAAAAAAATCAGATAGAAACAGGCAATGATCCTCGAATTAACATGCGGAACAAAAATCATCAAAGTGGGTTAGCTAAGCGATAGGGGGCACAAATCACCAAATCTTTATAGATCGAAGCACAGCCGATCTTTCCTCGTGTCCCAACTCCTCTAGATTAAGGCAATTTGCACCAGTATATCAAATCAGGTAGACCGCCAATCTGTATGGACAAACACAAAAAGCAGAAAGGAGAAAATAAAAGAGACCACAATGAATATCCAATTCGAAATTCCACCTATGAAAAACATAGGAAGGGTAACAATAAAATGGACTAACCTCAAAAGTGCCTGGGCTGGTTAACAACACCTTGCACTAGTGCCTTCTGGAAGACTGGAAGCAGATGACAAAATGAGTCGATGCCAATTGCCAACAGGAAGTTAGGGCAATCTTGTCAGTGAGAAAAGGAAATAAAAAAATCCAAGTGGAAGATTAAGTCGAGGCCGACAAATGTGGTCAAACAGCCAACAAAACCACGCGTCGACACTTGCAAAACAGCCAACAAAACCAGGCGTAGACAACTTGCAAAACAATCATTAGTTTAGCTTGTCCGGATAATTAACTTGCATGTATACATCAAGCGACTGGTTGCTGGCCAATGTATGACCAGCAACAAAAGCATTAATCTAGCATTATAAGCTAGCATTAATAACAGCATGCACCAGAGAAAATTAAACAAGGACCCCAAACATTTCAGCATTGTTGTTACAGGGAATAGGAGAATATGCCAACATCAAGATGTATGGAGATACTCAGACATCAGAACCTGCATATTTTTCTGTGAACAAGGGGGATCCCCATTTCCATTAATCAAAACAGAAATACAGCAGAGTTTATAGAAAAGTTCAGGAAAGAAATAAAGAGAGGCCCAGCATGTTTGGCCAGACACCAACGAAGGGTGCTCACGCGCAGTCTTACAACCAAGCAGAAAACCATGAGGATTATCACAGCACAAAGTATCATAAACTTCCAGCTATCTTGATAGGTGAGAATATATCACACCAAATAACTTCTAACACAAAGTATCAGAACCTGCATATATCAGAATATATGAAAAACATTCAGGAATCCAGAACAACGGTTACATTTAGGATAGATTTCACACAGGCAAAGGTGGGTTATTTGGTGCTTACTAATTTATACGCAGGCAAATCACTGATCATCCACGGGAGCTTGAGGAACAAGTCCCGGTCCGGGAGGATGGCTGGAATCAGACAGCAGATGATCGACCAAGTGCTTCTTCATGTCCCTGAGGCCCTTGTCGTAGGCATCCTGCACTGCCTTCTGGAGCTCGGCCTGTTTCTCCTTCTGGAACTCATCCTTTAGCTGGGCCAGGTCAGCCGCATGCTTCTGCTTGAGTTGCACAACCTCGGCCTCCTGCTCCTTCTGGACCTCTTCCTTTAGCAGGGCCAGGTCGGCCGCATGCTTGGTGTTGAGCTCATCCCTTAGCAGCGCCAGGTTGGCCGCATGCTTGGTGTTGGCCGCCTCAAGCGCCGCCTCGTGCTGGGCCTTGGCCGCCACAAGCGCGGCCTCATGCTGGACCTTGGCCATCTGCAGCTCCTGCTCAAAATCCGCCGATGCTTCCTGCGCAAAATAATGGAGCCGCTGCCGAAAGCAAGAGCGCTCGGCGCCGGTGACCCTGGGTTCTCCATGTCCAAGTCCCACTCCCGCTGGAGCAGGCGCCGACTCCATGGACCGGTCGTTGTAGGCGGTCCCAGTCTGCAGCGACAATGGAGGGAGAGACAGAGGTGTGATGGAGTCGGGCGACTTGCGCTTCCTCGTCAGCTCCGTCGTCCAGGCAACAGCGCCGACATCAGCCTCCTGCTTCACTGCTGAACGCTGCGAAGTCGGCTCAGCGGGGATCTGCTGCAGGTGGCCGACGGGCGGATTGCGCCCGGAGAGAAACTTGAGGATATCAATGCCCTCCCCCGCTAGGTCAGCCAGCTTCTGTATGGATATGGCCTCAGGCGACTCCGACGCGTGGTTCGTCAGCACCGGCTCTCTGATAGAAGCCTTGCTGGGTGCCCCCCACTTGAGCGAGCAGGGCCAAGGCATCCAAGACGGCGCCTGGATGAAGAAGAACCTGTCTTTCCACGGGGACTGGGGCATCTTGCCAGTGAAGAGGCGGCGGCGGCCACGGCCGGTGCGCGAGTCCGGCTCCGGCGGCGGCAAAAGGTAGCGGTAGGGCTTGAAGTGGTATCGCCCCGTGGACTGGCCTTTCTTCCCCGTGGACTCGCCTTTCTTCTCAGCGTCTTTCTCAGCCTCAGCGCAGAGGGCAAAGAAGAAGAGGAACACAGGCAGCGCGGGCTGGACCTTGGCGTCCTCGCACAAGAGCGCGAAGGCGTTGAGGTAGCGCCACGCGTTGAGCATCAGCTGGCTCGGCGCGAGGCCGTAGTGCCGGAACACCGCGGCGTGCAGGTCGTGGAAGGGCAGCCTCATGCCGGCCTCGAACGCGGCGGCGTAGACGCAGATCACCTTGTCCTCCTTGTGGTACTTGGAGGCCGGCACATCACAGGCCGCCCAATCTTCTTTGGCGTCCAGGAGAATGCACTGCTCAGGAATGCCGTACAAGGCCGAGTATCGTGGTGGGTCAAGCACGAACGTCGATTTGGTTCCGGCGGCTTCCTTCCATCTAGTACGGCTGACGACGGTGGCGGAGTCGGCGCTGTCTAGTAAACCCTCTGGCTTCAAGATGACAACCGAAGAGGAGGAGGTAGCGGACGAGCAGGCTGCGATTGCTTTTGGCGGCGCGGTGGCGGTGGTGTGGACGCGACGACCATGGCCGGGAAGAAGAGGATCGGAGTACCAACGATGGAGGGAGCGATGGCCAAGGTTTATTTATAGCTCTACTCGGGTTTTGTGGCTTCAGCCGGCTAGCAGTGGTGTAAATCGCGCGCCATGGTTCGCCGCGGCACCTAGCTACAGGTCGTCGGGCCGGGGCCGCCGATTAATCTCCATGGTTGCCGGGGCCGCCCATTAATCTCCATGGCTGAGCACCTGTAGCCTGCCTTCCCGTCGCGCTCCCCGAGAGAGAGATTCAAATGTCAGCTCACCGATCTCGGGAAGGAAATTGAACAAGTAATTAAAACCCTAAGCCAGCGTCAACTAGCTAACCAACTAGTATTACTAGTGTAGCTAAGCAAAGAACGTGTAATTAAGCCGGCCAGACGACTTGCAACGTTGCATATGCCACAGCTGTCACCGATTGAACAAAGATTTGATTTAACGCGCGCGTCTTGTCTCGTCGAGCTGCCGTATGCTGATCGATGGCGTATGCTGATCGAGGTCACCCGCCCGCACAGCCGATTGATCCTGCTTAATTAGGCCAGTCTCAATGGTGTTTAATGGAGAACGTCATGCACATTAAATGAGTAACACATTAGAAAAAAAAAGAAATATTTGCATAAAAACTGGAGGAGAGAGAAGGAGAATGTTTCATGGTCACGACATGACTAAGCTTAGTTTCCAAAACGTCGGAAACGATGTGAAACCCACTGAGGCCGAATCCTTCATTTCATCGCTCCTTTGTCCTTTCTTCATCGCGGCCACAGGCAGGAGCGCCGCCGACTATGGGCGGGAGCACCGCCACGGCTTCGCCATGCGCAGGAGGGAGCGGCGCTGGGGGTTCCTCCGGTCGTCACGCCGCTGCCCGCAGTAGCGGGTTCCTCCAGCCGTCGCGATGCCGCCCGACGCCGCCGCGAGCGCCACCGCCTCAGTCGTGGGCCTCGTGCTCCATTGTCCGCCGCCGCCCACCATAGTCGCAGGCCGTGAGGTCCCCCTCGCGCTCCTCCGCGCGTCGCGCGCCACTAGGTCCGCCGTGAACTCCTCCGTGCGTAGCGCCCCGCCCGCTGGGAGCTCCTCCGCGTGTCGCCCGCCGCAGCTTCGTACCGGTTAGATATGGCAGGAGAAAGGCAATCATGTCCCCTACCCTACATTGGGAATGAAGAAACATGTGGGTGGAGTGCAGCCGTGGTGGACAGTCAGGCCTATAGAATGCAACCGCAGCCGCCTCTATTGTCGACACACTAGACATGGTATTGCATTGCTTGAGATAGTTAATTTCTCTTCCAATGCCTATTCTTGGTATCTGGTATTATGCCTATAGCTCTGCATGCAGGAGGCAAATTAAAAGATGGTGCAGGAGGCAGCCGTAGAACGTTTAAACGGGCGAGCATCCAAGGAACATGTAGATGATGCCTATAGGACCGAGATATATCGCTGCACACCATGCAGTACGTACTGTAAATTAAGTCTAGCAAATCTAGCGATGAAATAATCTGGTTACCTTTTTTGTGTAAAAAAATGTGGTTACCTGTGCTAGCCAGCCTACACACGCTGCAGCCACACCTAGGGCCGAGCAGCGGACGACGGCTTGCGTGCCAACGGCGAATTTATATCCACCGCCTCACAAATGCCACTCGATCTCGACGACTTGCGCAGCGGTGTACTGTAAGACCTCCGGCGTGCTCCCGTCCGCGGACTGCGGCGTTCGTACGGACGGCACGGTATCGACCAGCGTGGCATGGGCCCTGAGCCTATGCGTCCGCGCCATGAGCAGGAAGGGGGAGAGAGAAGGGGATGGCCGGCGGAGGAGCCGCGCCCTGTGGCGGTGGCGGAGGAGCTACATGCCCGGCTGACAGCCTCGCCCTCGCCTCGCGCAGAGGTAGAGCAGCCGCGCCCGCTGCCTTCCACCATGACCTCGCCCATCGGAGCCGTACGCTGCCGCTCCGCCACGAGCTCGGATGGGAGGGGCGCCGGGAGGAGCAGAGGACCACCGCCGGGAGTGGTGCGCGAAGGAAGAGGAGGCGACGGCGCTCCCCACGCCTACGGCCGAAGGCGGCGGCCGTCCCTGCGCCCCCCCCCCCCCCCCGGCAGCGGGAAGGGCGGCTCGCCGGGGCCGGAGCTCTGCTCTGTTGCACACCGGCGCTCGTGCAGAGCCTCAACGGCCCGGGCTCCACCTCCCCGCACGAACCCACACCACCACCACCGCCGCGCCGCCGTGCCCACGCCTACCCGCCTCGGTCGCGCGACACGCGCCCTGCCGCATCTGCGCCGCCGTGTCCAAGCCGGCCCGCCTCGGTCACGCCCGCGCCCGCCGCGCTCGCGCTCCCGCGCCCCTCCGTCACCGCCTGGCTCGGTCGCCGCGCTAGGTGCAACCCGGCCACTGGTGCTGGACGCCGCCCCCGCACGGGGGCCGCCCTGGAGCGCGGGCGCGTGGCACTTGGCGCGACCCCAGCGCGCGGCCACTGCCGAGCCTGCAGTCGCTGCCGGGAACAGCTAAGGAGGAGGAGGCCGGGCGCTCCTCCATCAAGTCCTCGCGCAGTCGTGGCTTTGTCGCGGACGCGGGCTAGGTCGGGCGCCGCTCCGACGCGCGGGAGGCCGCTAGGCATGGCTCCATCGTGGGGCCTCGACCGGCCACGGGGAAGAGAGGGAAGAGAGCCGGCATCCGGTGCGGAGAAGAGATGGAAGAGAGAGAATGTGGAGGGCATGTGGTGGGAAGAAAAAAAGAAAAAAACTGACAATGGGTCTCGCTGATATAGAATAGAGATATTGTATAAAGGATAGATGGGTGTGAGAGAAAGTTGTATAGAGAAGAGAATTTCGATGACTAGGACGGAACGTTCCTTTTAAAGATAGGAATAGAGGATGATGAGTACGGATAGCCTAAGCCGGAGAAAAGAAGGTCATGTTACCATGTTCACAAGCCCTAAGAATTACCTCCACGATGCCCAAAAACTCTAATATACTATAGCTCCAAAAAAAACTAAGAAAATCTAGCGGAAATTCCCAAAAAGAAAAAAAACAAAAGATTCAAACAGAGGAAGGTGATTACCACATGTAGGAATTTCTTATAGATTAAAAAATAATAAGATGTCACCAATATATCATATTACCCAACATCCTCCCACACTACTAGAAAAACCCCCTTAGCTACGCTGTATTTGTAACGCTATCAAAAGTGTCTCTACCTTGGCACATAAAGACGTTATTTGGCACGATTTTAAAAAGGTATCGAAGTGTCACTATATTTAATACGCTTTCGAGGTCAAGAGATATCTAGACATATTTTTTAACACGCTTTTGAAATCATATTTAAATGACACGAAATTTACCACGCTTTCAACCGTCAATAACATCTACACACGTTGTAAAGCGTATCTTAAAATCGTTGATTGACACCTAGAAATGCCTTTTGAGATGCAACTAAAAAATATATAAAGTTGACACATAATTAGATATGCTTTCCAGCGTGAGTACCATGAAGACGCGTTGTAAAGCGTCTCAAATAATCGTCCTTATGCGTATAAAGATGTTTTTATATGCAAAACCATAGTTGACACGAAATTAGATATGTTTTTCACGTTACTAGCTAGTAGAGATGTTATTGAAAATTTGTCCTTAACTATGTAGAGACTTTTTTTATGCAAAATTGAAAACATGTAACTTACTGAGGGGGCTATAAGATGACGTACTTGATGTGGTGTATCTTCCACTAGAACGGATATGTAATATATTCGAGGCTAAAATAGTATCAACATTAACTAATTGTGATTTGGTTTCTTTCAATTTAAAACATGTCACCTTAACCCACGTATCACGCAAGCACAAAGGACACTCTAGAGTCCCTTTCGCATGCAGGTGTGCATAAATGCAAAAAGGTAGAGCCTTTGAAGGCTCGATCTTTGGAACAAAGG
>CM041640.1:42452043-42487762 GCA_023333625.1 Bothriochloa decipiens | reverse complement strand
TATTGGGTCCTTTTAACTTATTTAAAAAAACAATAGCAAGAATCTTGTCATAAGTTGGGATCGAACTCAACCATACTAGATTAGGGATCAAAAGCAACTCATACCACCGCGCCATTTCTCACTTTGTCATTGTCATTGTCATTGTCATTGTTGTGATTCTTTTATCTTTTGCAATCACGTAGTTGATCGACGAAGGAAAAACAAATTATTTAAATTCTGAAAAATCAAGAACATAAACACAAGTTCTCTCTTTTTAATTTGTAGCTAAAATTTTTAACTAGCCTCTTTTCCTCATACTAGCTTCATCAAAAAGTTTCTAAAATCATCCTCCATCAATTTATCGTGTTCTTATAGCTATTGTTTTTATCATTTTTTATGTGACTGTTTTATTAAATAAAAATTTAAATTTCAAAAAATAAAAACTTCAAACTATATTTTGAAGCGGTAAACATTTTCAGCTTAAAAAATCATTAAAAGTTACAGAACTCATTAAGATTTACAAATTAATTTTTATTTTGATTACTTTTCATCCGACAAAATAATAGTTACATTGTTACATCCTAAAATAATGTTAATTAGTCAAGATAACGACAACAATAATATAGTATTTTGTCCCAAGTAAGCTGGGGTAGGAGAGGTGAAACCCAGAAGAGACATGTCACAGAGTAACACATAGAAGTCATGAATTAGGCACGTAGATGGCTAGACTCCAAGCGCTCCTATCCATAACTAAATCCTTAGAGATCTCCTACTCCTTAAGGTCTTTCTTAACCGACTCGTCCCAAGTCAGTTTAGGTCGACCTCTGCCGCTCTCTATATTGTCAACCCGCTTTAGAACCCCACTATGCACCGGCGCCTCAGGAGGCCTTCATTGAACATGTCCAAACCACCTCAACCGATGTTGAATCAACTTCTCCTTAATTGGTGCTACTCCAACCCTATCCCGAATATCATCATTCCGGATTCTATCCCTCCTAGTGTGCCCATAAACCCAACGCAACATATGTATACGCATCTCCGCTACACTCAGTTGTTAGACATGTCGCCTTTTTGTAGGCCAACATTCCGTGTCGTATAACATCGCCGGGCTCGCGTGCCCTTGGGATGTGGTGGGGGATTGTTAGATGTTTTGGGCCATGGGCTAAACAATTCCAAATAAATCCCAAAGGCCCCTCACACATGCATGTATATATAGAAAGGTGGGGGACTTTAGTCCCACCTTACTACTTCAAGAGGAGTGAGGCCAACTTAAATAGCTGAGCTATCTCTATCTTGTTGGAGCTATTGGGGAGAGAAAAAGGAAGAACCACACGCGCGCGCGCTCGCTCGCCTCGCCGGGCCGGGCCGGGCGGGGCGGGGCTAATGGGCGCGCACGCACGACATGCGCGTGAATGGTCCGCCGATTTCCTGCTCCGACCCTTGCGGGTGCCTACGTCTCCTCGCGTCCCTGCACGGGGTAGGGGCCGTATCAGGTTTTTGGAAAGCGCCGTCGCGACTGCTCGCTGGACGTCTTCTTCCCTCTACGCCGCTGATCCGGATTTCAGTTAACGGTCTGCTACGTCTTCCTTCGCCGGCAATCCCACTGTAAGAATGTCGATTCTCTCTCCGTTGTTCGTTGTCGCATTCTCTCTGTTGCTAGTATCAAATCACATACCTGTGGTACATGCTGTTGGTCTTTTCCTCATTGTCAAAATTAATCTATACATCGCTAAATTGCTCTATTTCTAACACTCGTTTACAGTAGATGTTAAAATTTCTAACATGAAAATTACTGTGGTATTTTATTTATATTTGATAAATATTGTCCAGTTATGGTCTAACTAGAATCAAAAGATTCATCTCGTGATTTATAAGTAATCTGTGCAATTAGTTATTTATTTTACCAACATTTAATGCTCCATACATACGACACAATATTTGATGTGATGGAAAGAAAGTCAAATTTCTAATCTTTTTGCGGTAACTAAACAAGGCCTAGGAGTATGAAGCAGGAGGGCGAACCTGGAAACCGACGCAAGGAGAGAGATAGCGCGCGCTCACGTGCCTTACTGTAGCATCGAAGGAAGCTGAGGTGAGCCATGGAGGAGTACTTGGGCGTGTTTGATATCTTGGCTGTGGGAGGCCTGGCTCGGCCAGGCCCTGGCCAGCTATGGCCCGTTTCTCCAACTGCCATGTTTGATTTCATTGCATGAGTGGACGTCGGCCTATGTTTTTTTGTTGTTTGATTCCCATCCCTCGGCCTGGCCCATGCTCAACTATCATCAACTACTACTTTGAGATTGTGTTTGATTCGGGCCAAGTCCATAGTGGTCAGGAGACATCACAGGGATCAAATTTGAACAAGCACATCCATATGAACCGATAAGTTGACAGTTTTGGGCAAATTAAACAGCAAAAACATAAAACAATATGGCTTCAGACATCATTGAAATTGTCCACAGTTTAAGAACTAACAAGTACAACATAGAAATTTTCGTAGTCATCATCGGCCATAGCACAAACTCAATGACAGGAAGAACACCTCAACAGCATGTTCCAAAGAACAAATACTACCAGCAAAAGAATGACAATTATCACATTCTTACCAGAACCTGCATTCCCAACACTTGGTGCCATGGGCACTTGTGCATGCATAGCAACTTGCCCATGCATGGCAACTTGTCCATGTATTACAAGTTGTCCATGCATGGTTCTAGGCTAGATCTGCCTCACTTTACTCTTCTTAAGTGCATCATTGAAATCATGCAAAGCATGCTCATAGTTTTTGTATCTGTGGTAGCGAGCACCTTCAACTCGAAGAACATAGTCACTGGACTCATACCAGGTATTGTAGATTCCAGGTTTGACTCCCTCGAAAACCACATAGCATGGAGCCATAGCTCTGCAGAAAGAACACAATTCCTCAGTCATGTGTTTGATTTTTCAAATTGATTACCAAAGCGAAATTGAAGATCTCTGATTTAGAAAGCACCAATCAAGGATCTCAAATGTTGTTTCAGTTAGGAGTTTGAATGTCATTAATCAAAATTGACATCATTGGATAAGAAAACAACATTGGCCTCAGTAAATTACATGAAACATGAATCATTGGTAGCTGCAACTGCAAGAACAAAACCGAATAAGAAAACACATGACTATACTCCAGTCGTGCCCAGGATTATTCCCTGCCATCACATAGAACACAACTAGTGTTGCATGGGACTAATCCTGTCCCACTGGCTAATGACAGACATGAAAAAAATGCAAGAAGATAGGTCACAAAATCAATGTGCAGCTACCAGATCAAATAAAATGAGTACACATCATCGGCCATAATCCCTGGAAATAATGTGCAAAGCCTGCCCAAGTATAATGACAACATGTCACCACCTTACCAATCCATCAGATACTGAAACTACATTGCCACAAACATTCAATGGTTACCAGAATAGCTAAGTAAAAGGTCCTAGCAACCAACAGAGGCTGCAATAAAGTACAAATACCATGATTTCAAACGAGTTCGTCCCAAATATAGTGAGCACAATTTCACCACTATCCAAGTCACACTTGGTCATCTATGGTTAGCCACCCTCCTGCTATGCAAACCCAAAAGGACAGGGCTAATCAGCCATCTACCATGCATAGTCTAGCCAAAAAACCCCAAAAGAGAAGAGAGTGGGTGAGGGAGGTGGAGGCAATATAGGCCTGAATAGTCTACCCCCTCAACTGGCCATATAGGCTACCATAGACAGAACTACATGTAGTAGTTCTTTGTCAGGTAGGTCTGGAGCCAAACAACCCTGTGGGGGATAGACATGTTGACAAACCCAGTAGCAACTACCTTGTTCTCAAGCAGGTGGGTGTAGGCAACAATCAAGGCCTCAATGGAGAAATTTGGCATCTCCATGACAGCAAGATACATGTCAGGATCAACATGGGCAGCACCAGTTCTCAGCATTGCATTAGCAACATTGTTCACAACATCTGTCATATTGGGGGAAAACAATATGTGAAAGTGTGTAGTGGGTGGAAGGACATAAGTGCAGACACTAGCTATTACAGTTACCTGCTGGGACAGTGAACCCATCCTCTCTCTAAATGGCATCAGCTAGGATTAGTGTATCATGGGCTGATCCCTCCCAACCAGCTAGGACATAGGTGAATTTGAGATCAAAATTGACTGATACCATGACATTCTGTGTGGGGCTTATTTTCCTACCCCTGAAGGCTTGTTGCATGTGTCTAGGCACCCTTGCCAACACATGAGTACCATAAAGGCAGCAATTACATTCTACATAAACCAGCATAAGTGCATAAGCAAATGTGTTAAGTGTGAACCTACCTAACAGAAATCTAGGTAATTAACAAGTACCTTGAAAAAAGGAAACCATCTGTGGCTACTCATAATCTTAGGGTGTGTGGCAGTGGAAGGAGCCCTGATCAACTCACCCCTTAGCTCACCAATAGCATACAACACTTGGTGGAAGATTCTACTAACTGTCTCAGTGGACCTCCTAAAGGATTGGTGGACCACCCTAAATCTCTGGTTGTGACCAACCACATGTAGAAACATTTCTACCTGCTCCTCAACTGGACATCCAACAGTCTATAGGACAAGGCCCCTACTATGAAGAAGGTTGCATAAGGAAAAAATGGAACCCTTCTCATGCGTAGCATGGCAATGCATTCAGTGTCACTGTAGTTGAACATCATCTGGAATGTGCTCTGCCTATGTCTCTCAGCATGAGTCCTGGGCCCATAGGGGATGCACTCATTTCCACTAATCTTCCTAAGCCTACTGACCACAAAGCAAACCATCACAACAACCATCCCAGCTGCTTGCCTAGCCATCATCAAATGTTGTGCATTTCCATCCATCTACATGCATTCAGAGATGTATAAGACAATGAAGTAGACCCTGTCTGGCCTCTGCATGACAGTGTATGCATTCAAATAAAAAAAGCACGGCTGCATTCATATCAATGCCTCCCAGTGCTCACAAGCTAGTCATCATCGACCTTTCATCAAACTCAATCCAACAGAATAACAACATAAGCATTAACAGAAATGGTACTGCAAAAATAGTAGCCTAAAACCACATCCAAATGAACAAAATAATCATGTTGAAGCACCAGTAGGCACCCAACATCAAAGATTCCACATATCTGACCCCAACAATTAAACTAGAACGATAGAAATATGGACAAACATGAACAAAGTAGTGAAGTTCAAGATGAAGTAACTCCATAACAGCAACTATACCACAGATTTGACTGCAAGAAAGAATCCTAGACCAAAACCAAGAACATAAGCATCATGCAAAGCACATATGTAAGCGCAAGAACAAACCCTAGACCACATCGAATGGGAAAACTAATAAATGATTTCACCTCGGGTCAGCCGGAGGGAGCCGAAGCAGGGCGAATCGAAGAGAGGTGGGGAAGAAGTAGCAGATCCGGTGGTGAAGCACCACCAAAGATGCTCCGAGAAGAAGAAGAAGAAGAAGACGGAAGCAGACGGCCTCGCCGGAGCCCAACAACGGAGGGAGCCGCGCCGCCTGGACGCAGATCCACACCGGGGAACGGAGAACAAGCACGAGGAAGACCACAACGCGCCGGCAACCGACCTCACCACCGCCGCCGGTACCTCAACGGGAGTGGAGTGGGGAGTGGAGGAGAAGAACTGAGCGGGTGGAGGACGGGGTTTGATATAGGCGCCGGATTTCGGCGACCGGGAGCGCGCGGAAGTTTCACCATTCGCGCACGAACCCGCCGCGGCCTCCCACCATGCCGCCGAAAACCACACGCGCGCCGCCAGAGCCTGGACGAGAGGAAACGCGAAGGAGGAGCGTGCGGCCAGAGCCAGGAGAGAGGGCATTTTGCATCCCACTGGCTAGGCCCCAACCCTAGGCCAGGGATATCAAACATGCGAATTTGGCCCCAACGGCCTGGCCGGAGGTTTCTGGCCCATATCAAACGCGCCCCTTTTTTTCCTTTAACAGATGACCAGAACCGTCGTATTTTTATTTCAAGGCTGTTGCTAGTACTACTACTCAAATGGTTGTAGGACTAGTAGTACACACAGCCGAAAGAGATGATGCATAGGAACACCTCTCTAGCTAGTACTACTACATGCAATGCCTGCCACGCCTCGGCGTCACGGCCCGCCATGCTTCCGTGTCGACGTTCTGCCCGCGTTCGGCCTGTGCCCGTGCCCGTGCCCGTGCCCGTGCCCGACCTGCTCTCGATCTCTCGACCCCGTGCTATCAGCCTCGCAACGGCGCCGCGTTTCCCAGGCCAAAGTTCCGCCCCGTCGTGCCGTCGCCGAGCCTATTTGACGTTTGACTGTGGCCGGATGTTCGCTATGCCCAGCAGTCCGTTCCTGGCCCTCCGGCAGCTCGCGCAGTCTGTCGGGCACTCTCATCCACACGAGGCATGCCCAGCAGAATCCGAACCGATTGTTGACCGAGAAGCGATCACTTCCTTTATTAGCAGATGGTAGTACCAGATTACGATTCCTTGCTACTCTAGCAATAGCAGCTAGCGGATTTTCTTCCGTGTGACAAGAGATTTTTACACGGGCCATGATCAGTTCCACTAATGAATGAAGGGAAAGTACCAGTAGCCACTAGCCAAGGAAACGTAGAAACCGCCCGGGCCAGCCAGGCCAGACTTGTTCCGAAAACAAAAGAAATTAAAGAAGACTGTAGAAAGAAGACTATGTGGTGCGATGGAGCGCGAATGACAGGGCGGCCAGGCCTGTAAAAGCAGCATGCAAGCGGGGAGGATCCATGCATTGACGCGCCTTCCCTCTCCGTGATCTCGGCCGCAGCTCTCGGGCTCGCCGAGCAAAAAATCGCGAGCTTTTCGATAGCGTTCTGGTGACCTTGGCCGTGCAAGTCGATAGCATCAGTGGAGTGGAGAGTGGCATGGCATTTGTCAGGCGGCGGATATAAATTCCTTGTTGGCATGCAAGCCAGCCGGCCAAATCGAAATCCTGCAGCCCCGATTTTCAGCTCGAAATCTCTTCACCTCTGTCCACTCCTCTCACCACACGGTGTTCCAAGCATAGTACATGCATTCAACAAGACATGTCAATCACAGCAGCTAGCAGCTTGTTTAGTTGCCTGGCTAAAATTTCGCTCAATTCTCATCTGATCAAATGTTGTGTTACATGTAAGAAACATTAAATTTTAGAAAAATAAATAACTAATTTTATAGATTAGTTATAAATTACGAGACAAATCTTTGGATCCTAATTAATCATGATTAGATAATATTTATCAAATATAAATAAAATGTTATAATATTTTTCTAGCTAGAAATTTCAGAAACTAAACAAGGCAGCAAATACAAACAATGATTTGAGGTGCTTGAAATCTTTGTATCGGTTGACTACTTATATCAGTGTTTGAAACGTGAATTTGTGCAGCAAGTACAAGGGAAGAATCCAACAGGGAGAGAGAAGGTGATTACGAGTTTCAAAACCTCCAATCCTTTATTTCAGGAACGAGCCTAGAAAAGAGGCAAAGAATGACACGAATCCCAAATTCAAAGTGAAACATGCTAGACCTTTTTAAAATTTTCACAGGCAGGTTATTATAGATTATTTTACAAGCAACTAAAATTTCGCCACGCCTAACCCCATGGAAAGGTATTCCAATCCTAAGAGATCTTGTCTAAAATTATATTAGTTTTTTTTACGAATTATGAAATTTCTTCATCAAATTAGGGTTTTGATAAGAAAGCACAAAAAGAAGGTTTCAAGTTGCTCGTCAGAAATTATTCAAAGGCAAGGTCTAGATATATCAAAAAATCATTGTGACTAAACTGAGCACAAGAATCAATATAGAAATTGCCCATTTAATCACCAAGATGTGAACTCAAGTAGGAGAAAAGAAGGATTAAGTGCCAACGTCTAACGGATCATGTACCATGTTCATAAGCCCTAAGAATTACCTCAACAATGCTCAAGAAATCTAATCTACTATAGCTCCAAAAAAACAAAGCAAATCTTGCAGAAATTCACAAAAAGAAGAAAATTCAAACAGAGAAGGTAAGAAAATGTGAATACCACATAATTTCATCGAGATTAAATAAATAAGAATTCACCACAGCCAACCTCCTTCCAACATCCCCACTTTTGTCAAGAACTGGACTTAGAGCTCCATATATCTAAGTTTATATCTTGAACTTGGCTAACTCTTGTCTTGGGCAATCACTTAGCAATTGGAGGCAAATTCTCCATGTTGGTCTGCCATGCATAAGATGGTCGTCAACTCTTAATGAGCTGATTTCTATAATATTAATGTGACATCCTATGAAGCTCTTGCGTTCAGAAGGGAGCATAAAGTGGGAGGATGCTACTACTCTTTCCGTCCATAAAATACTGTAATTCTCAATTTTTTGAGAAGTTCAAACTTTCAATAAAGTTAGATAAAAAGGTACTATCATTCATGGTACAAAATAAGTACTATTAGATCAGGAATAGAATATATTTTTATAATAAATTTATTTAGAAATAAACTAAACTGTTTATGTTTAAACTATAAATAAAGTTATATAAGAAGGTGCTATCATTCATGTTACAAAATAATTGCTATTAAATTAGTAATAGAATATATTTTTATAATAAATTTATTTAAAGATATAAATGCTAGATTATTTACTATAAATCTAATCAAACTTGAGTTAGTTTAACATGGATCACATAATTAAATTCTTTTGTAGACAGAGGCATACAAAAGAACTAGGTTTATGTTTGTGTGAACCTAGGTTAATTGTAATTTTGGGACGGAGGGAGGTGCCAAAAAGCCAGCGACGCTCACATACAAACCCTCATGATCGTCCCGTAGAAAGCTTTGGTGTTTGGTCCCTGTTTCCTAAAAAAAACCCCAAAAGGTCAAGGTGCACCATAGTTCTTTGCTTACCACTACCCTCTCCTCTCCCCCCGGACAGAGATACCAGGTGCGTCTCTCGCTCGCGGACACGGATTGTGTGCAGTGGCTATTCACACTGCAAGATATGCAGTGGCCACATATGAGGCATCCATCGCATTAGAAACGATCAAGACGAGAGGATGTACTGTTTCCTCTTCCCGGGCATTTGTGAAGGCATTCTTGGAGGGAAAATTTCATGGCTTTGGCGCCATTTTGTGAGTGCAGGGAGGCACGCGTCGGACGACGCCGTCGCACAAGCCCATCTCGATGTCCTCCAGCGGGCCCTCCGCCGCCGCGTAGAGGTCCAACGAAGCGCCGAGGCGTGCGCCATGGAGCAGAGCGGCGACGCGCAAGGGACGCAGCGGGAGTCCCGCGGCGATGCGTAAGGGGCACAGCGTGAGTCTGGCAGCGGCGGCGGCAAGCTCGAGGAGTGTCGCTCGGCGGCGTGGGCTTGCCCTCTGAAACGATATCGATTTCCATGAAGGGAAATCCACAGAGCCGATGTGTAATATGACCATTTAAATCACATTACCCGATAACAGTTGAATACCATAATCCATACATCGAACAAAAGAGTGCAATAGAGAGGTTTACAATAACTTATTACATCGTCACTTGGCGGAATCAGAGTTCGTGTAGCATAACAATAAAAGCTTGAGGTGCGGAAGCTATCATCTTCGATCCAACTTGAGCGTAGGCACGAAACCCTCAATCGCTATACTCCCCAGAAGAGTACTCACTCCTTGAACCTGAAACCAAATTTTCAGTACGATTTGTACTGGCCACACTCTTATCCTATGCATTGCTTTGTGGAAGTTGGATGCAAAATGGATATATCAAAAGGAACCTATACGGCTAGGGTTTCCTATGCATTAATCAGGTATATAAATAACAGTATAATAAACAAGTTTTAAACACATTCCCATCCCACACATCCCTCACCATCCTTCTCTTACTTACCATCCCATCTCCTCCAACACCATCTCAGACTCAAGTCGACAAGCCAACTCCCCCTCGGCTTGCCTCAGCGGCCCGTAGCCCTCAACCTGGCTCACGGCTGGAAATCATACTCAGGGGAAGGTGGAACACTCCACTCACTAGTCCAGTGCATCCTCCTAAGGAAAGGTCCATAGCCAATGAATTGGCTTATGTATCAATCGATCAACCATACGCTCTGCAGAGGTTTCACTAATCCACTAGATAACCATCATCGGTGCTTGCAATCACCTAGGCAGATTCCGGGCGCCTACTACCATAGAACGATGCCACTCTACCATCCAGCTCTGGATCACTGGAACTGTGAAGAGAGCATGTATCCGCTCCTGTAGAGGATGCCATGCCATGTACCCACTCCCGAAGGGGTGCCATGATCGTCTCGGTAGGGTGTTATTTCCATCCCATGCATATACCTTCCTATCACTACTCGCCTAGCAGTAATGGCATCGATCTATCCAACGGTTCGGCCGTCTCCCCCCATGGAGAGCGAGTGAAAAGCAAGAGATTCCTAAGGTCCGGATACCAGCGCAGCAGTTCCTAAGTGTGACCGAATCGGGATATCTTCATCAGGGTTTATCTTTAACGTGCTACCATGGCACCTTCATCCCGGGCTCCACCTCTCAGAGGATCACACCCAAAGACCACCATCACATCTCAGTTAGCCCACCACAGGCTCCTCTCATGGGAATGTCCAGATCCATTCCCTGGCAAGACTTGCTCCAAAAGCTCGTCATAGATCCTGGCTCGATCGACTCAACCCTCACCCTACTCCGTGCCGTAAGCTCCACCCCAAACCCAGATATAGCATCATCAGCTCACATGCCCATCTGATCCATCAACTCACACATCTCCAGCCTGGCACCCTCCAGGCCTTCTCGGGGTTCATCACGTCGCATCAAAATATAAGCGAGTGAAGTATATATATATATAAATATAGCAGATAAGCAAGTGGCTAACATAACAGCAGGTAAGCAGGTAAAAGTTTACAACAAAGTAGGGCTCATCAAATAATAATCTATCATACAATCCTAGCATAGGAAATTCATTATAGCAACAGGAATTTAAAGCACTAGCCATACTACATTTGCCATGCGTAATGGGATCTACGAGGTTGGGTGAGGTGTGGCACCTTCACTAACATAGCTGTCGGACTTCTCCTGGTAGTCACTGTCGTCAAACTTGTCCTCGTTCGAGCCTGTAACGAGAAGTAATGGTCGCGGGAGCGACCCCTATAGATTAGCACAAAGAATGAATGCCAAATAGAAGATCCAAATGCACTCAAACATAGCTTAGATAGATAAGGCTTGATTTATAGAAAATTTGGATACGTGGATCGCATTTTTCGGAGCTCGTATGAATTAGTTATGAATTTTTAAAGATTTAACCATTTTCTGAAAAAGAAAAAGGGCTGATTTTTCTGGTGCTGACACGTGGCAGCACGGGATTGGACCACGTGTCACGCTCGGGTCAAACAGGGTCAACACAGTGGCTGACGTGGTGAATGATGTCATGCTGACGTCATCATTGACCGGGTCAACAGAGATCTGACAGGTGGGTCCGGGGTGACGTCACTGCTAACGTCAGTGGTCAACGGTCAACGGTCAACTGATAGGTGGGCCCCACTGGGCTATTAACGGGCTGTTAATGGGCTGAGTGGGCCGGATATGGGTCGGGCCGGGCCGGGCCCGCCACGTGGCACGCGCTGGTACGGCCACGTCATCACTCTGGATCCACAATGGGCGCGGTTCACGGTCTCTGGTCCACGGTGCGCCGCACTCACTGGGTCCACTGGCAGCGGCTCATGTCCATGTACGCCGGGTGCACGGACTTGCTCTCTGGTTCACACGGTCCACAGCTAGGTCCCTCGGTGCATCGGCTCGGCTTGGTCCCACGCGCAGCTGCTCTGGTTCACGTACACTGAGTCCACCAACCGCTCCACCACTCCATTCCCTTCCTCTGTCTACTCCCGCCCTACGGTGCGGCTCGCCGACGGCGGCAGTCCTTCGAAATCCCGACGCTACGGCGGTCCTCCGGCCTCATCAACCTGCCCATCGGCTTCAGGACCTCACGGCGAACATGATGATGGGTTTCAAGGAGGTAGCTTGGCTTCCGGTGACAAACTCCATGGCGGACGGCGGCTCGGCGGCGGCAGCGCTCAGTGTACTCTTCACACCGAGTCACTCCAGCTCCAAATTGTGGTGTAGATGCGCGATTGGAGTCACGCAGCTCCTGCCCGAGGCGTCGGCGATGACCATAATCCACGGCGGAGTCCGCGCGGGCAGTAACTCCCACGGCGGAACTCCGGCGCATCCACGGTGCACGGCTATAGCACTCCGAGAGGGTCCATGGCCTCCATCTTCTTGTCCAGTCGATGCAGCACATCACGGCGGAGCTTCCCGGCTTCTTCTTGATCCTCGTGGTGGTCAGAGACGGCAGGAAACACGGTGAACGGTGGTGCTCTGGAGCGGCAGCGCACTGGCAAGGCAACAGCAAGATGGCCCGGGGTCGGTGCTTCGGCGAGGCAAACGCGGAGCTAGGGTATGCATGGGGTCCGTCTCATCAAGGCGAGCACGAATCCGAGGTTGATGGAGGGCGAGGCTCAACAGAGAGGCGGCTGGGTGACTTCGCCGTGGCGGCGCTCGACGCGCGGCGACGGATAGGGCGGCTTCCGCTCCGGCATCCTCCCGATGCCGTGGTCCAAGGATGCTCGGTTGGCCTCGTGTGTGTGTGCGGGTGTGTCCAGGGAGACCGGTGGAGGTCTCGGCCTACGCGCTCCCAAGGCGGAGCGCCATGGCCGGCAGCAAGGGCGGAGATTAGAAGAGGGAAGTGGCGGTGCTCACCGTCGCGGTCGAGGATGGAGGTGCGGTACAAGTCCAGGCGGCTTCGGCTCACGGTACAGCTCCTCCTTCCTGCTCTTGACGCAGCTGCAGTGGCTCCGGGTCGGCGGCGGCCTTCTTCTCCAACTCCGGCGGCGGACGACTTTCTCTCTCCCGCCTCCTTCTTCTCCTACCTCCACTTCTTCTCCAAATTGAGCGGGCTAGGGTTGAAATTGGGCACCACCAGAGTGGCGGCGGCGGCTGGGGAGCCCTAAGGTGCCGGTGTCTTGCTCTTATCGGGAAGCGGAGGAGGTAGGTGGCCGGCGGACGACCGATTACGGCTCCGGCTTGATCAAGCGGCCATGGAGCGGTCCAGGTCATCCTGTGGGGGCTCGGTTGGGTCCAGGGGACAGCGAGAGGGAGCTAGCAGTGGCTAGGTGGCGAAACCCTTTATAGCAGCATGGTTCACCGTGGCGGCAGCGCATGTGCACGCGCGCGCGGGAGGAAAAGTTCCTCGCGGCCGCGGGCGTTTGGGCCAGGTGGCTAGCGGGCGCGTGTTGATGCGGCGAGGATGTGGATCGAGCGGCCGAGGTGGGTTGCTTCGAGGCAACACGGGGGAACAACGCTGACACGGTGACGTCGCGTGCGGCCGGTCGATGGGGGGACCGTAGGGAGCTCATGACAGCTGGTCCCCACTGCGGGGTCCGGTCGTCAGCGGCTTAGGCCGGCTCCCTTCGGCGCAGCGTGAGGCGGGTCCTTGATGGGCCTCGCAGCTTGCTGGGCCTGGTTTGCACGGGAGAGGGAGCGAGCGAGAGGGCGGCCGACTGGGCTGCCTTGCTGGGCCGCTGCAGGCGCGGAGGGAGAGAAGAGGAGAGGCTGGTGCTGGGCTGGTCGGGCCGGTTCGGGCCAGATTGCTTTCTCCTCTTTTTCTTTTATCTTTCTCTTTTCATTTTTCCTATACATGTATATATACTTGTTTTGCATGTTGTAAAATACTTCATGGCATAATTAAGGGTCATAGGCCATGTTGGGTATATTCCCATAGATTATATTTATTTACTTCACAACAAATATTGTTGGTTCATTAATCATTACATAAATCCAATAAATTCCAAACCTCAATATAATGCAACATGACAATTGAACTATTGAAACCTTGAAACAAAGCTATTGCAACATTGACATATAACATGAGAAACATAGAGCATGGCATAAGACATTAATTAAACTTGATGCTTATGCATGACATGCTAGGGTTAATGCAAGGTTAAGGGGTAGATGATGACATGTCACACTCATCACTCAGGGTTTTGTCGAAAAATTTTGTAACTCGGATTTTCAGGTTGTTACACCCTCGCAGAGCATGCAGGTGAAAGGGCAGCAAACCACTCTAGCAAGCACTCCCATTACGCAAACCACTCCAGCAGCTGCAAGTGATGATGCCATGGATGACGCCCAGCAGGTGCTCGAGGAATCGCCTACAAGATTGTGCTAATCTTTTTTCCAAAGCTACCTAATCAGTTCCTGCATATTTGAGTTAAGGTTGTTGAAATGTTTTAATAATGTTAGGGAAACACAATATTTGAATTTTATCTGGTTGGTTCTTTTGATCGTAGATTGTAGTGATGAAACATAGAACTGACAACATTTATAATTACAGGATGGCTGCAAGTCCTTTTTGGATTCCTAAAATCAATATGACATTTAGTAATGATGATGAGGCTTGGAAGTTCTGGGTCAGATATGGTGGTAGGATGGGGTTTGATGTTCGGAAGTGCTATGCAAACAAAAGCAGTCTCGATGGATTAGTAACAACCTGTAGGTTTGTTTGTTGATGGGGTTTGATGTTCGGAAGTGCTATGCAAACAAAAGCAGTCTCGATGGATTAGTAACAACCTGTAGGTTTGTTTGTTCAAATCAAGGTTCCCGGGCTGAAGATAAGAAGTTCTCAGTTTACAAGTGAAATAGGATGCATACAAGAACTGGTTGCATGGTTTGTATGGGCATTACTTTAGAAAGAGAAAATGGGATCTACAAAGTACATGATTTATTTGTTGAGCACAATCACATTCTTCATACTGCACAAACAAGTTATCTGATGCCATCACAGAGAAACATTTCTAAGCATCAGACTTTTGATATTGATGTGGCTGATGATTCTGGAATTGCACCTAAAGTAGCACATGAGTTTCTTGGTAGATACGTCGGTGGATCAAGTAACCTCGGATACACTCATCGTGATCATAAAAATTATTTGTGAACCAAGCGCCAAAGAGAGATGATGTATGGTGAGGCTGGAAGTTTGCTAAAGTATTTTCAAGATAAATCTTTGGAGAATCCTTCCTTTCAATATGCCATTCAAATGGATTGCGAAGAACAGATAACCAATATATTTTGGGCTGATGCAAAGATGATTGTCGACTACGCGTACTTTGACGATGTCATCACATTTGACACTGCCTTTGGAACCAATAAAGACTATAGGCCATTTTGTGTGTTTGTTGGTTTCAACCAATTTAGAGAGACAGTGGTATTTGATGCTGCTCTGATGTATGATGAGACATTTGAGTCATTCAAGTGGTTATTCAATGCATTTTTGTCAATCCATAATAAAAACAGCCTCAAACAATTTTTACGGATCAAGATAGTGCAATGGAAAAGGCAGTGTCCCATATCTTCACTAGTACATGGCATGGTTTATGTACCTGGCATATATCACAAAATGCATTAAAGCACTTGTGCTCTCAGAATGAAAAAGAGTCTGAGACAGAAGAAGAAGTAGAAGGAGAAGGAGAAGATGAAGGAGAAAGAGGAGAGGAAGAAGAAGAGTCCAGTATCTTGTTAGATTTCAGTGCTTGCATGTACTAGTATGAAAAAAAAGGTAGAATTTGAAGAAGTTTTTGATGCTATGAGAGGAAAAGTAAGCAAATCGACTTGGCTGGACAGCATTTACATGTTGAAACACAAGTGGGTTGAATGCTACATGCTGGATGTTTTTTCAATAGAAATGCGAAGTACGCAACTAAGCGAGAGCTTCAATAATGCATTGAAGAAGCATTTGAAATCAGATCTTGACACCGTTAGATGTCTAAGGCGTGTGGAGCAAGTTGTCGAAGACAGGAGAGAGAGGGAGTTACAAGCTGAATTTGAATCTATAAAGAAACAACCAAGAATTTTGATGATGGCGCCTATATTGATACAAACTAGTAAGATATATACACCTGTAATTTTTTAAGCCTTCCAAGCTGAATATGAAAAGTCACTAGCAGCTTACGTTATAAATTCAAATGGAAGCACAGAATTTTCCATTACAATTGGAGCTCTTGGGGGATCATCTATACTTGAAGGAGAGCGTACAATTATAATCAATCTTTTTAATCAGGTTGTCACATGCAGTTATAGACTCTTTGAAAGAATTGGTATACTAGGCATGCACTAAAAGGTCTCCATTTGATGAACATTAAGTTAGTGCCTGAAAGATACACCTTGAAGCGGTGGACTCGAGACGCAAGGTCAGAGACTATCCAAGATACGCATGGGAAGAATCTTTCAGGCGCTGCACTAGCCTATCGATCACATAGGGCTGGCCGACGGGGACGAGGAGATCGGAGCCGCCCGCCTAGGGCCGAGCTCGCCGCCTCCCGCCCAGGACGTTCGATTCGATCCGCTCAGGGAGGTACGCCGCATGCACGTACGCCCCCCCTCTGAGGCGGACCTCCGATCCCCATGGCGCCCGGGTCCTGTTCGAAGAAAGGCTCTTCCTTTTTGCTTCTCTCCAACCAAACCTGCTTCTCCAGCCGGCCAGCCCTCGGCAAAGGCGAGAGGCGAGAGGAGCAGGAGAGGGCCTCGGCGGCCTCCCCATGCTCCAAATCCTAGGTCCAGTGGTGTCCATGCGATGCTTCGCTTAATCTCCCCACTGTGCCACCCCACGATATGCTATAAATACCACATTGCCTGGCTGTTCGATGTATCTCTCTATTCAGAGAGCGGATTTGCACCTCTCCTCTTCTCTCTATCCACCGTCATATTCCCCTCCTTTCATTCGCAGGTACAGGTGCGTGTGCATTCATATTCCCATCTAGCACGTTCCCCTTTCTTATCCCCTCTGATTCCATCTCTCCTGGTGCTGATCTGAAGCAAGCTCCGAGAATCCGGATGCAGTCCAACTCATATAAGGATTCCAAACAGCTGGATCTGGACACGTCTAGCTGACAGTCTTGTTTTCCTGCTTCTTCCGAGTTCTTGGAGCGTTCTTGGTCGCATTCCAGTTCTTGTATAGCTTCTAGTTAAGGTTTTCTTTCGTCTCTTGCCATTTGAGATATTCTCGATCTCCTTACAAGTTTCTTTTTCAGTCTCTTTGTTTACTAACCATGTTTTCTTATGATTGATGGTTTTTTTCGTAAGAAAAAGAATCTTGTCTAATGTTGATTCATCTTGCTCCTCAGTAGTGACTTTTCCCCAGATGGAGACGGGTCAGCACCAGGGAAGCAAGAGGGCAAGAGTAGAACTGCCCGGTCCGCCCGTGGCTCGGAAGGTTATGATGAGCATTGACAAGGCCAAGTTCCAGTGCCCCATCTGTACCCACGTCTTGAAGCCTCCCATCTTCCAGGTATGGATGGCCTCCCGTCTTCAAACTCGTCACTTGTGGTTTGCATTCTCGATCTTGAGCAAATTAATTAAATCGATCTTGTCTTGTGCAGTGTGCTGCGGGGCACTTGGCCTGCGGTGCCTGCTATGGCCAGCTCACCGACAAGGACCGGTGCTACAAGCAGGGGTGCGCCCAGACCGGTGGGTACAGCCGCAACTTGCCGCTTGAAGACGTGCTCCAGACGACCAAGATCTCGTGCCCCAACTTCGAGTACGGCTGCTCTAGCTACCTGGCCTTGTACGAGATTGCTGAGCACGAGCCCAAGTGCCCACAGAAGCCCTGTTACTGCCCCGAGTCCGGCTGCCTCTTCCAGGCCAACCTGGCGAAGGTCGGCGAGCATCTACGGGACATGCATTCCTGGTCCGCACGCCGCTTCGACTATGGCGAGGCATTCCGCCTCGAGCTGCCGGAGTCGAAGCAGCGGTTCCTGCTGGTGGCGAAGGAGGACGGGCAGGTGTTCGTCGTGGTCATGGAGTCGCCCCCCGAGCCTGCGGCAGCGCCCCGCCGCGTCTCGCTGGTGTGCCCACAGTCACAGGGAACGCGGAAAGTAGCGGCGTTCCACGTCCCGGGAACTTTCATTCCGGATCGGGATCGTGAACATAGCGGATCAGACGACGGAACATGACCGGGAACACGTCCAAACAAACTGGATCAAGGGTCGAGCGGAGCATCGCCGCGTCGAGCTCACAGGCTTACGGATGAATGAGTGGATGCTTGACGTCTAGACGTAAATAGGCCTCCAGCGTCCAGTCCAGTTCGTTCTCTTTTTTCTTATATGTGAAAACTATTTTGTGAGAATCTAAAAATGTTATAAATTAGCCAAAAAATTGGCACAGAAAGATTTGAGCTAGGACCTCCACCATGATAGCCAAGGAGAATATCCACGTTCCATAGCTACGTTGGGATCATGATCCCCCTCCTCGAACCAGTCGTCCCGAAGAGGTAGGTATACCGGAAACTTAAAATTGACGATCCACGTTCCACGTGTACCGGGAACTTTGTGACTGTGGCGGAGGGACACGGTGGCGGTGCCGCTGCACTACACGTGCAAGATGTCGGCAGAAGGGATCGCGGCCGCGGCGACCGGTAAGGTGCCGAACGTCTCGGTGGAGATGGGAGGTGCCGAGCCACGTGGTGACCAGGCCGCTGTCCACAGAGACCGAGGACAAGCCAGCACCGCTACTTGTGCATTCCAAGATGCTGCACGGCCCATCCAAGGAGCTGCACCTTGTAGTTGCAATCAACAAGGTGGAGGGGCAGACCTGAACGCGTGCGACGAAGCATGCTCGATCAGCTAGCAGCATGAACCATGGGTTGTGTTTGATGTGTTTTTAGGATGGGCTTCGTTTGTCCATGGCTTGACCATGGAAGGACTAGTACTATTATGTTGCTCAGTGGATTAGGACTAGCAAGTAACTATGTAGTTCATCAGCAAGCTGCTCAAGAATCTATTGTATTTTGTAGCCCCTTGCATGGTTCAGCTTATTCCGTGCAATGCTCGTTTGCAAATTTCATCTACATTTCATGATGTTATTAGGAACAATCAAACACATGTATCAACGCCTGAAATTGCAAGAACGGTGAAAGCTAATATAAACCTTGGTAGATGATGATGATGATGCAGTTAGCACAGCGCGCGCAGGCAGGAGGCCTGGACCCATGGGTGACGGTAGTCTTTGGATTGTCAGTCTGCGCCTTTGGTACAAAGAAATTTTATAGGTTGTGTGTTTTTATGTAGACACCGTAATTGAATCTAATAAGGTGGTTGTATTAACTCGATGTAATTATCTAGAGTCTAATAGAATGCTTCCTCATTCAAGAACAAATAGATGTGTCATGTGTGTAGTGTTAGATGATATGGCCGCGTAGTGCCATGGGGCCCATTATTTTTAAAGAATGACACAAGTGGCAAATTCAAAGAGAAATGCACTAGACCTTTTTCAAATTTTCAAGGCCGGCTAGGCCGGTTATTATAGATTACATACAAAACTTGGCAACTTGCATGCGAAAAAACACATAACCCAAGGAAATGAACTCCAAAATCCGTAAAATTTGCAATGCCTACCCCCATGGAAAGGTATTCCCAATCCCAAAAGGTAAATCCTGGTTTTTTCATTAATTTTGAAATTCCTTGGTCAATTTGGGGTTTGACAAGAAAGCTCAAAAGGACGGTTTCAAGTTACTCGTCGAAAGTCAGTCAAAGGCAAGGTACGGTCTAGATATATTTCTAAAAAGTATTTATGACTTAGCACAAGGATCAATAGGAACAAATTTAAATTCTCAAAAAAATAAAATAAAATAAAAGAATCGATAGGAACTGCCCATCTAATCACCAGTTAACAGAGGCGGTCCTAATGCCCACTGTGTGAACCTTGTATCGAATTGGGTCTTTTATTGTATCCTGTTGTGAGATACATATGAAGTAGGATTTTTGTAATAGGACTAAAAGAATATGAAAAATAAAATGCGCCCAAATAGGCTAAGACTAAAAGAAGATCAATACAATGCACTAGTCATATTCTAATATGATTTGTAACACAGTCAATGGAAATCCCAATATAATGAGTATGTAAACATTAGAACCAGGGTGTACAAACGAATGGTCAAAATGCTTGTTTGTCCCTATGGCTCTGGACATATTCATTCGGTTTATTCTTCATCATCCATTCCACAAGAAACCTCTCGACGCAGGAATTTGATAGATAACTATGGCTATTAGAAAATATTGAGGAAAACACCACAATTCATAGTAAGTCTAATACTATTAATTGGGTACTAGATAAGAAGTAACAATTCTCCACTAAGACCCTATTTGTTTTTGTAAAAAGCCATGCTAAAAAAAGTATTGTTCACTCATTTATTTTAAGAGAAAAACACTGTACTTGGCTGATAAATTCAAACGAATAGGTCAGGTTATTAAGTGACAAGGTGTGGTAGTTGGGGATATCTCTAGAAAAGTAAAGTTCCGGTAAAGCTCAAATTCTTCGTGTGACAAGTGTTTAGAACTTCAAGTGGCTCAAAACCTTGTGAAAAAGGGGTGGAAAAGAAACAAAATTTCTTGTCTTTTCTTTTGCTTGCAATATGTTGATCATATCCTCTTTAAGTGCCCCAGCAAGACTAATCTGAAGCTTACTTAAGGATTTTGGAGTCTAATGCGTATATGCCATAATTAAGAAGTAAGAATGAAAACAAAACAACCACCGGTATTAATCAGTCTATTATTAAACGTTTCTGTAAAGATTATCATTATGTGTTAACTATCTTTTATGTATCGTATGCTTGTGTAATTCTTGTGTTACAGATTCCTGTGTTCCGAACGTCTCCTCCTATTTCTTTCATGTACTTTTCCTTTCCTCGGTTTAGTAGCTTCCTTTCCTACGTATTCGTACGTTCTTTTATTGTTTTATTCCAAACAAACCCTAACACTAGAAATTAATTAGCAGCTATAATTAATTTAATGGATTAAATAAACCTACCGATAATCTAGTGGGCTGCTAATTACTAGCAAGTGGTACTAGTTGCTAATATGTGCTGATAAAGGCACCTGACGCTGGACCGATGGAGACGCAAGCAGAGCGGTGCAGAGGTGGACAGCGCCAGCTCAGCGGGTCGGGTCGGGTCGTCGTCGTCGAGATATGGATACCCTAGCAACCGTAGCAGCCTCTAGTGTGTGTGTGTGTCTATATATATATATATACTCCTGCACAGCTGTGACTATAATAAACTCCTGCACAGCTGCGACTCATTTTGCATGGTGTGGCACTAACAGGTTTCACATCTCGGTGATCTGTGTTGCATTAGTACTAGTGCTGTACCAGTGTTGTGGTATTTTTGTTACGGTATCTTTTAATGCAATAACGAGCGCCAAGGAAAACGACAATATATTTAGTTAATCAACGGAATAATGACATTCATAGGGGGTTATCAAACAGCAGTTTTTTGTTTCCTCATACATTATTGCGACCATCAATTTGGCATGGCTTAAATTTGAAGGCCAAGGCTGCTTCCAGCTTCCTTCCATGCTAAACTTTGCAGTAGGCAGTAAATTGCAGCAGTGGCAGTAAATTTTTTGGACTCTGTGGTATGCCTGGGATTTCCTGATGGCCACGGTAAAATCTGGTTTTCACCCCACGCGGCCACGCGGGAGCTACCCCTAGCATAGGCCTACGCTCTAGCGGCGGTGACACAGTCACACATGGTGAATCGCGGCGGCAGGATTTGCCTGTCCGGCTTCCATGCCAACAAGCATGGGAACGGGATGCATCTCCATGATCCACCCCATTTTGATGCTAGCGACCTGCGATTCCATCTTTTGCTCGGTGAGGCCGGGCCGCACCGCAGGCCGAGATGGATCACGGAGAGAGAAGGCGAAAAGGCACGCATCAGTGCAGGATCGCTTGCTTGCTGCGCGCATCATGAGCCTGGCCACGGGCCATCCATGCGTTGGCGTGCCATAGCTGATCAATACTACAAGCCCAGTGGACCAAGGGTGTGTTTAGTTCCCGCGAATGAAAATGTCACGTCATATCACCTCAGCGCACTGTAATATTTCGTTTGTATTGGGTAAAAATTATCCAAACTTTGCGTAACTAGACTCAAAATGTTTGTCTCGTAAAGTACAATAAAACTGTGTAATTAGTTTTTGATTTTATCTACATTTAGTACTTCATGTATGTGACGGCATTTTAATGTGACGGGTGATAGGAATTCTGCATAATAAATTTTAGGGTGATTTTGGGAAACTAAACACAGCCCAAGTGCATTGAAGGAAAAACTTGCTTGTTGGCCTGGGCTGGCTGCAGCCGCGCCTGTGTCCCCTCCCACCATCCCATGCATGATGCATCGTCGTATCGTATCACATCACACTGCAATTAGCAGCTAGAGTATGGGCCTAGGCGTTAGTACTCCCTACCAGGACTTGGAGTATGCATAGGGGTAGTAGATTTGACTTTTACTATGCACCCAAGCAAGACAGGATAAATGAAGCGGTGATCTGTTCACTGCCATCACCACAAACACTATCAGACTCACCACAGCAGTCAGACTTTAGGAGGGGAGTGTGGATGGATAGTGTCATGTATCCGGGCATGACAAATCAACCGTCATTCTCAGATCAAAACCACAGCTAGCCACCACAAGCCCGTTTCAAAGAAATCGAACCGATCAACACCATATACCAACTAAAATAAAATATCCATCCGTGCCACTGCTTCCTGCTCGTATATCACTTCAATAGTGACATGCATTGAGGCCCCATAAAGAATGTAGAAATTTCTTTCTGGGCCGGGGCTTTATTTATCAACTACATTATAAGATAAAAAGTCATCACAAGTTTTCAATGAAGCCAACATTTAGCAATACATCAAGTTTTATCGTCTTAATCCATGGCAGGTCATTATTACAAAAGGAAAAAGCACACATACAATCTAGCTAGGTCAAATGGCAGGCACAAGTGGTATGTTTGCTTGTACAATCTACCTAGATTCACTACAAATGCCTCATCTCCATCTTATTAAAAGCTAAATGTCATATGTTGGCTTCCTTGTGACAGAATCATGCACACCTCCAAGGCCTCCGTCAACCTGTAACATCAAGAAGGCATAGCAAAATATTGAGGTGTGAAATCAGAGTATATGTGTGCATCCAGGTTATTGATAGACTTCGAATTTTGCTGTGCAGTGGCAGACTTCGAAGGCCAGATACACAAGAATCTACCAAATTCTTTAGCAAGAAAATGAATACACATGTATCGATATCTGTGTTTCACAGAAAACAACCAGCTGAATACTAGACTAGCAAAACGGATTTGCATACAGTACACTACAATTTGTACAAATGCCACGAGTAATGAATTTCTAAGGACCAATCTATTTAGTTTCTTCAATTTAGTGTTATGCAATCATATGACACACTGCAGCATCATACACATGTATTATGTAAGCACTAGGAAGAGAGCAGCAGCGGCAGCAGCAGTAGAGCATGAGCCATGAGGCACCACAAGGCCAAGTGGGTACAGGGAAACCTAGGTGAAAAGAAAAGAAAGCCCAAGTGGTCCAGCTGAGTCTCCAGGCTAGTCGTGATACATATAGTATCTCTGCATGTATGGGCTTTACAGAAATCACAGATTGTTACAGAAATGTAAGGAACATCTAAAGGAAATAACATGAATAATTGTGCATTATGCTCCATATATATATAAATCAAAACAAAAGAAACGATCAGGAGAAACAAGTGACCAGCATGACCATTCTATATTTGTTCAGCAAAACTGCACCAGCTCAGAGGTAGTGTGCTCAGGGGAATGAAACGCAAGATCTATAAAATGCAATAGAATAGAAGGATCAAAACATGACGAAAGCATACTTGTGATTTGTGAGCAAGGAACAAAACTAAGCTTGACAGAAGGTGATATCCTAAATATAGGTTTTCCAAACATGCAATCTTCAGCGACGCTATGCTATGCATCTATAAGACCACACAAATGGCAATTAACACTGAAAAAAAAAACAGAGAGTAAGGCAAAGTTTTCCATTACTAGGCCCTATCCTGTTAGCAATTACAAAGTCCAAAAGTAATCCATTTTTTCATTAAAAAATACATCCAGTTTGCATTTTCTAAATTTCACTGCTCACGTAACAAAATATCACACACAGATTTATATCTAAGGGATATAATGAGACTGAGAAAACTGAATTGTTACAGTTGTGCAAGTTACAGCTTTCCATGAGATAATTGATACGAAAACATTTATGCATCCTCAACAAAAAAACGAAGAAATCACAAATAGATTGGAGTGAGGTGTTTTGTGAACTAAGACTTCCAATAATGTTCAGAGTCCAATTTGCTCTTTACGCATATTTTGCTTAGGCATATGTCAAAAAGTGCACATTGTCTAAATATGAAAACCAAAATACTCCGGCCAAACATAAACAGAAAAAGATAGAATAAAAGATAAGTTGATTCATAATAGAATAGTTAAATATCAGTCTACTAATATATTGCCTAAATTTTGATTAATGCTAAGATTTGTAGGAAACTGAGAAAACTAAGACACTTATCCAAAGCAGCAGTTCACAGTAGCTTAGCCAGAGCAATAAACCTTCAAGTCAAGAGATCTACGTGCTTCAGACATAAAAATTATTATCTGACTTTTCTACAATGTACACTCTAGTTCCACCTTCAACCCCCCCACCCCCGGGCTCCGCGTCGCCCACGCGCGGGCAACCCTAGGCGGAGGCCAAGCCCTACCGCGCCCACCCCCACCTCGCCGCCGCCTGAGCGCGCAGCCCGGAAGCCGGCGCGGCGCACAGGGATGGTGGCGGCGGGGCAACTTCCCGGGCGGAGCTCCTTGCTTCAGCGCGTTTGGAGGAGGAGCAAAGCCATGGCGGGCGGCGCCGGTCTTTTCCGGCAACTGGTGGCGGCCGCAGCTCTCCCTGGCCGGATCCGCTCCTTCCACTGCCGGATCCTCGGCCTGGGCGCGGATCCGGGGGTGGGCGGCGGTTAGGGCGGTGGGGGTCGGGAGGCAGGCGGCGGCCATGGTGCTGTGGCCGGTAGCGAGTCAACGCCGGGGGAGGCAGTTTCCGGCCGCCGGGGACTCGATCCGCGCGGATCCGGCATGGTGGTGGTCGGATCCGGCGTCCCTGAGGCAGTTCTCGTGGCTGCTCGCGGGTGGCCGGCGATGGCTCGTCGTCCTCCAGCAGCGGCTCCACCACCCCCTCTTGCTGCCTGGCCGCTGTTGGGTGGCCGTTGCCTAGCTGCTGTCGGCCACAGCTAGACGGCGGGCCGATGCTGGCTGTTGGCCGGCCACGGCTGGCTAGCAGCTGCCGGCTTCGGGGGTGGGGGGTGCTCAGTGGGGGGAGGAGCGGTTTTTCGGCGGCGCCGTGGTGATGTGGCCGGCTGTGGTTTTGGCAGGTCTGTGGTGCCGTGGTGGTGCTGTTGACCGTGCCGGGCATGGTGGTGGCTGCTCCTCTCCTTGGGGATCGCCTGCAGGGCGTCGCGGGGCTGCTGCCCTTTCGGGTGTGGGGGGCTACGGAGGGGCACCCTCCCCCTCTGCTCGTCCCCCTCCTCTTCATGGTGGCCGTTTCGTGGCGGTGGTTGGGGTTGTGCTAGCGTTGGGGGGCGGTCTTCGTCTATACTGTCCCTCCCCCATGCCTCCGACTGTCGTCGTGGGGCGGTCGTTATGATGACGGAGGCCATGGCGTCCACGGGAGTGCTAGTCCGGGGCTCTGCTCTAGATCCGGTACCTTCAGGGTTGGCGGTGCCTGCGACGGGAGCTCGGTCGGCAGCGGTGGCTGGCGGCGGCTACGGCTTCGGCGGGCGGTTGGCGGAAGTACACGGTGGCGGAAGGCTGGTGTTCGGCAGGGGGTTTGGCAGGATGCTGGCGCAGCTTTGCGGCTACTCGTGCGGCCGACGCGTCGACCCTGGTGAGGCTTCTTCTGGATGGCCGGCAGCGACATCTTGGCGTCTGGCGGGGACCCGACATCCCGACCAGTGTCCGTGCTGGGGGTTCTTTGGGCGAAAGCCTTGCGATGGCAACACCTACGGGTGCCATTACCCTTGTTGAGGGCGTCGTGCCCCTAGTACTCTCCACGAGTGAAAACCTAGTCCTGTCATGGACAAACGACGACGACGCTTGGGCGTTGTAACCTTCCTGAAGGCGTCGTTGTGGATTTTGACTCGGTCGGGCTGCCTTGGGTAGTGCTAGTTCGTCGTTTTCGCCATTGTGTTCGTGGTTGGTGCCAGTGGTGGAGTATGTGTTCCTTTCTCTTTAGTCGCTTAGTTTTTAGGTTTTTGTTGCTAGCCTTTAGTGGTTTATTGAGTCAGTGGTGGAGCTCCTAGTGGTTTAAAGTGGAGGCTCGCGTCGACGACCCAATCCGACCGAGTTCTAGTGGTTAGAGGCTTGTGTCGATGTCCCAGTCCGACCAAGCGTGGAGGTTAGTAGAGTTGAGTTGGCGCGAGTTGAGTTGTCTTGGTACCTAGATGTGCAGTTGGAGTAGGGTATCCTCCACAATTGTATATGTGGTTTTCGTCCAGTTTTCACTTTAAAAACTGGGTGGGACGCTTGCCTTCTTTTTTTCTTTATTCGTCTAATAGAAATCGCGGCAAAGCTTTTTTCCGTCCTTTCTAAAAAAACTTTTCTACAAATACAAATACTAGGAAAGTAAATCTAGAGCTAAGGCTGGAGTGAGATTCCAAGATTAACCATTTGTTGCCAGTGAACCAAGATTTGGAGTGAGGTGTTTCATGAAGACTAGCAATACTGTGCAGTCATGTTTGGTCTCTGTAGTTGAATTTTAGTTCCTGCTTCTTATACAAATAAAGTTTGCATAACAATTGGCATATACGTATTAACGGTCATTGCAACAATCTCCAAACCTAACCTTCTCATGGATGTGGTAAGACAGCATGATCAACTATATATTTTTTTTTCATCTTATCACTATATTATACGCATCAGCGCGAGTTCCTGGTTGCTATGAAGAATTCTAGACAGGGCTTGATCAAGCGAAGCAACTGTGAAATTAATTATGTATATATATGGATTCTAAGGTATGTTATCTTTTTTTCTTCAGGAAACCCTTTTTACTAGTTGCATGGCTTACTTCGCTGAAATCAACGAGCTAACGTTCCCCAAACTTCAGTTCAATGCTCAAAACACTATCAGATCAGTGAATTAGGCACCTTTGAGTCCTTTTGTGGTGCCAAACTATCAAGTAGCTTCTCATAACGGAGAGATGAATCACACATCTAATATTAAATTCCAGTAGATACATAAATAACCACCTAGAGTGCCAACCACCAGCAATAAGAGCTAAGTAAAGGAAGCAGAGAACTCTGCAAAACAGGATCACACAGAAAAATCCTGCACGATCACAAACAACTTACTGGTTCATGATGTCGATGATCTCCCTTCAGGTTCAGGCGTCCCAGCAGCAGCGAGATCTCCTTGAGGCGAGTGAGCTGTGCAACTGCAGAGGCATGCTCCTCCTGGCGCTCTACCTTCAAACGGGCGACGACGGCCTCGGGCGCGTCGGAGTAGATGCACAGCGCGTTCGAGCCCTGGGGCGGCGTCTCGCACGCGGCGGCGCACCCCAAGACGATGGCGGACACCGGCTTCAACTCCTTGGGCACCCCATGCTTGTCGCACAGGGCCACCAGCGATTCTTACTTCGTCAGCTTGGAGTTGATCTCCGCCTCCGCCGGCCAAGACAAGTCATCGCCGCCGGCTTTGCTGAAAAAGATCTGCGAGGCTACATCGTCGCTTGTCGCTGCCAAGCCGAGGTCCACGACCTCGCAGGAGCTGGAGGAGGGAGCCGCCATTGTAGGCGAGGAGTAGGAGGCTATGAATGAGCGCCGACTTGAGGAGATTTTGTTGCGGGCTGCGGCGGGTTCAAAGTGTCTCACCGGCGGCTTAGCGCGAGCAGGAGGGCGACGGCGGCGGGGTGCTGTGGAGCGGGGCTGCAAAGGACGCCATAGACATGGATGGGGTGCTGCGGCGGCGGGAGGGGGGAGTGGGGAACACAATGCCGACGGCATAGACTGGCTACTCTTTTTTTAATAATAAGTTTGGTTCACCTTTTTTTAAATAATAAGTACTAAGTAAAAATGAAATGATGTAAATAAAAATTTGAAATTAAAATAAAAACATTTGATGAACAAATATCTGTGAATAAAAATTTTAAAAATAAAATAACAAACATTTGATGAACATATAAGTGTAAATAAAATTTTAAAATTAAAATAAAAAGGAGATATGCAACATGTGAAATGTCTTTACTTGGACTTTGATTACAATTTTTTCCATCACAAGATAAAGGGATGTTCAAGCACTTCTATAATGTGCCAAGAAAAAAAGGTTTATGACAATACTACCAGAACTTATAAAAATATAGTAGGTCACCCATTAGGCAATTAAAATTATGAGAAAGGGACAATAAATCTATTTCATGTATAGAAAACACCGGAAACAGATCTCACACCATTGCTCAAACATTACGACCTTATCTTTGACGCCGTCCTCATCCTCGACTCCAACAGGCAAGGAAACCTCATCCTTTGATGCCACAAAGTGGTGCATCCTCATCACAAAATCATCTCCGTCTTTCATAGTTGCTCCCTTCACCTTGTCTACTCGTCATCTCGAAGTGATGCCCCAAATGTCGGCCATGTGTGGTAGGTTCGGCTTGGATCTTGGATCAACCACCACTAGAGGAGGACAAAGGCTCAAGCGAGTCGAATGTGGTCATAGTCTGCATCGGTCGCACATCAAGAACATCTACATGATGGGCTTGGCATCGGGTCATGGCGGGCTTAAGATTCAAGAACTGTAGGTATTTTTGCAGACATTATGGTCTTTCTGTGGTAGCGGAGGCCCTTTACTTGAGGTGGACTCTGTCAGCGCCTCTGTAAAAGCCTTATGTCAAACAATCCCCGTAACGTTGGAACACATAGATTGCCGATTGATGAAGTCTCGATAAAAATGTTCCACCAAAGAACAGCCCTACCCCTAAATCTCCACCACGTCAGATCTCAGGTGGCTCCTGGGCTGGAAGGTCTTCATCCATTCGTCCACCGTCTTGAGCACTTGCTCGATTCTTGCTTGGTCGTCGTCCTTCAACGGAGTGCTCCACTTCTGCAGTGTAGAGATAGTATGATATATCAGGCCTTGTTTAGTTTACCCCAAAAGTTACAATTTTTTCAGTCTCTCTCCATCACATCAATATTTTAGCTGCTTGTATGGAGCATTAAATATAGGTAAAAAAAATAACTAATTACACAGTTTAGTTCAAAATCACGAGATGAATCTTTTGAGCCTAGTTGGTCCACGATCGGACAATATTTGTCAAATAAGACGAAAGTGGTACTATTCATCGGGTTCATTTTTTTTCGTGATCTAAACGTGGCCATGACATCAGATGGCGCTCGATTTCCAATGATTTTTAGATCCATGAATATGATTTTATTATATACATAAAAGTTGTTGCTTGTAAATATCTAAATTGTTTATCTTTATGCTATCCATGAATTATTTTCCTTTCCTACTAGAAGAGAAAAGATAACGTGGGCCTTGTTTAGTTTTTTGAATTGGGATCAGAATTCCTGTAGCAAAATTTTTGTAGCATTTCGTTTGTATTTGGTAAAAATTATCCAAACTTTGACTAATTAGGCTCAAAATATTTATCTCGCAAAGTATAACCAAACTGTGCAATTAGATTTTAATTTCATCTATACTTAGTACTCCATGCATATGTCGGTATTTTGATGCGATGGAGAATCTTCTTTTTGTATAGCGTCAAATGCTGGAACTGGGAGCTAACTAAAGGAGGCCTGGTTTGATTATGAGCTTTCTGAACAAAAACAGCGTTATTAAACTTTGGCTCAGCACACGAGACACAAATCAAAACACTGGCTCGGTGATTGTACAGGAAGCTTGGACATTTCTCCTATCTCATTTGTCATTTGTCATGAGTCGACCGGCGTGCTCCGCTCTGCCCGCGGCCCTGACCTGCTGACGCCACAGCCACACCCAGCTTCGATGCTTCGAGGCGAAGGAACCACACCTGTGAGCCGTGAGGGAGCAAAGATTTTGTTTTTCATCTTTTCATTGAGTTCACTCAAGTGTTTTCTTTTTTTTCGAGCAAAGGTTTTGATCTTTTGTCGATAATGAAGATGAAGTAGTAGTGAACGAGGAGATTTGCTAGGCAATTGTTATCAGACACAGTTACTATGCGAGGGTAATAAAAGATTATAAAAAAAGTTGGATCATAGTTAGATCGGTTTGTTGTAGAGTTGATGGAGGTGGGCTCTTCAGTGTTTTGTACGCTTTTTGAATCTCGATGTAAAGCTGAACAGCCTGTTCGTTTGAACTTACCAGCCAGCCATTCAACAGTATTTTTTCTCACAAAAAATCAACAGCAGCCAGAACCAGTCAGCCAGAAACGACCAAGCGAACAGGGCACTAAAGTTAAAAGCGAACAAGCCACCAACGAACCCCAGCAGAACCGGATCGTTGGCTTTCCATAAGTTTTCAATGAAGCTAGGTGATAGCATTTGATCTAACAAAAGGTTAAAAACAGAAAGAAAATGAACTAATAAAAACCTCCAATGCTGATCCAAAAAGCACCCAGCCACACTAGCTATTAGCTATTTCTGCAAACAAGCTGACCATGATCTAAACAAGGTCATAATGGAAGGCTTCATCCCATACAAGTAGAGCACCTCAGTTCACATTGCCTGTCGTGAGGACAAGCACCACGACAAACACAAAACCCATCACGTAGCACAGAGTCATCTGTTGCATAATCAGGTACACCATTCATTATCCCAATCCTCCACCCCATTTCCATTATCATCACTAATGGCACAATACAGTGTATTTTGTTTCACTGAACTAGAGTAGGGCAAAGGTTCGGGGAGCATTTCAGCTAGGGATGATCCGACTTATCCTAGATCTAATCTTGTTGCGACTAATCCAGGTTAAGAAAGCAAAAGACCACTGGGTCTACTACACCAGTATTCACTCAGTCAGCCTCATCATACATTACATATAGCAGACGATAACATAGCAAACTGATGACCTGCATACACTCCAGGGCTAACACCATGGCCATGCCAAAATCATCTTCGAGGCAGCTGGGTTCTTCGCCATAGTTTCAGAACAGATTGGATTTGTCCTACTAGACTCTTGGAACTCAATCTCTAGATGAAGGGTGGCGATCAACAAAATAAGGGACTCCTCCATGTAGAGCTGATTTATAATTGAAAAAGTCAACAATCAGTCTACCAGCTCATAATTTGATCAATGCTAGGCTATGCCGCAAACAGAGAAAATTAAAACAGTTATCCAAAGCGAACAAAAAGATGAATCACACATTTCCTAGCATTGTGGTGCCAAACAATATCAAGTAATTTCTCATAACCGAGCAAGTAAGCGGATGATGAACCACATATGGAATACTCTATGCCTGTAATCAAAGCTAAATATGAAAAAAATAGAATAAAGCCAATTCATAATGAAATAGTTAAATATCAGTCTACTAATCTATGGCTCATAGTTTGATCAATGCTAAGCTTTGTGGCAAACTAAGTAATTAAGGCACTTATCCAAAGGAGAACATGGCACCATAGTCAAAAGGAATAAAACTTAAGTTAAGAGAGATCTACATGCTTCATATATATATATATATATATATATATAAATTATTATGTGACTTCTACAAATACAAATATTAGGCAAGTAAATTATAAGCAACAGAATTCTCCGGAGCTAATAAGGCTGGAGTGAGGTTTCAAGATTAACCATTTCTTGCTAGCGAACCAAGATTAGGAGTGAGGTGTTCCATGAAGGCAGACTAGTAATTATGCACAGTCCTGTTATTTGCCTTTTGTAGTTGAATTTTAGTGCCTGCTTCTTCGAATAAAGTTTGCTTAACAATTGACATATATTAGACAGTACACATTGCCATTGCAATAATCTCCGAACTTGATTCTTCTCGTGGAGCGTGATAAATTAATTTTCTCATATTATTGTTTCTACTCTTGTTTTTAATCACTATTATATACACAGCTGCAGGTTCCTGGTCACTATGAAGCAGTCCGGAAAGAGCTTGATCAAGTAGAGCAGCTGGGAAAAACAGAAATGATTTGAATGTTGAGTATGCCGGTGTTGCATAACTCTTTGATATTGAGTTATTACCCCTGCTCACAAAAATCTCACTGGTGCAGGACCACACATAGAGCTTAATACCAAAGAGTGCTGCAACACCGTGCTCAACTTAAAGATCATTTCTGTTCTTCCAACTGCTTCACTAGATCAAGCTCTTTCCAGAATGCTTTAGGAAGGCTGCAAGGACCATATGTCAGTTCGATACAGTTGAATAGTATTCAAAGGTGCACCTCATGATACATAAACACATAGATATGAGACAATCTAGTTACATAAGTGCGACGGATCAGTCTTTTCTCCTAATTGTTTCATTTGCAAGGCTGAACTATTTAATTTCATAGGTTTAGAGCACAAAATATCAGTATCTAATAAGGGTTTATAAAGCTCCACAGGTATTTACAGTATGGGCAATTCTTTAATCAAATATTATAGTTCAATGATACACAACGCTCGCAGGAGCGGGCGACTCGGGGGCTCCTCGCCGCCCCTCCGAGCTCCCCACCTCGCCGGCTCCTCCTCCGGCCGTTGTCGCCGCCATTCTCCGTGCCGCGGCGGCGGCGGCCAGCGGTGGTAGCCCTCAAAAAGGGGACCCCCTCTCCCTCCACCCACCTCACCACTCCGGCGACCATGGAGGCCTAGAGATGACTGGCCCGGCCGGATCCGCGACTCTACCAGCCGGATCCGCGACTTCCCCAACCGGACCCTCGCCGCCCCTTGGTGGATGGTGACCCGCGTCAATGGTGGGCGGCCGGACCCGGCCCCTAGCGGGCGGATCTGGCCGCAGCCGGCGCCGGCGGCTGCCCGTCTGGTGGGCGGTGTCCTGCCAGGTACCCATGGCGGTTGGCCGACGCACCTAGCCGGCCGGCTGTCCCCGGCGACTCGGCAGATGGGGGCTCTGCATCGCCCCCACCTCCCATCCTGCGGCGCCCCATCCCCCCCGTCTTCCGGCCGGGGCGGTGGGGCCTCTGGCGAACGGCGCCCCCCTCCCCCCTTTGAGCTTGGCTGATGGTGCTCGGTGTCGCCGTGGTGGCGGGGCCGGTGGTGGTGTGCTGTACGAGTTCTACCATGGTGGCAGGACTGGTGGCGCACGCTGCCCCTTTGCACCGATCTGCTCTTGGGTCGGGATGGATGGCGTCCCCCCGGCGGCGTCTTGCTCTCTCGGAGGGGTGGTTGGTCCGGGACGGGGCGGCTGCCGGCTTTGGCTCCCTCGGCCTCGCTGGGTCGGGCAGGCGACATGCGACGGGTTACACCTCGACCTTCGGAACCTGGGAGAAATCCCTTGCCCGGTCTTCCCGGGCCGACGATGATGGCGCATCCGCGTCGTTTGCCTTGTTGGAGGCGTCATCGTAGTGTTCCTGTTCGTTGGGACTGGACAGGGTCAAAAGGCCCAGTGCTTCTTCCTATGCTGTCAGCGTCTGTTAATGTCGATCTCGTTCCTGAAGGCAGCGTTGGAGCACCATGTCTACCCGTTGATCTCTCCTGTGGTCATCTCCGTGGTCTTCGCCTTCGTGTTCGTCATGCTGAGCCTAGTTGTGCCTCATGCTGCTCTTCTCTTGGTATGTCCTTAGTGATTGTCGTAGCTGTAGTCGAAGCTTGGCCACCCCCCACATAGATGCTTTGCTGCTGGGAGCGCGTTGGCCCCATCCGCGGATGCTTTACCGCGTTGATGGTCTGGTATGTGGTTGTGGTTTCATGAGGACCCTCCTCGTCCGTGGTCCTATGGGCGGCGTCCCCAGTGACTCGGAGGAGTCGGTCGCGATGTGTGTTGTTGCCACCGTGGTTTCAATCTACAGCTCCTATCACTATGGGTTACCTAGGTGTTGAGTTTTCTAGTTGTATTAGGCTCAGTTATTGGGGTTGTCGGGTGGAGGGTTCCCCCCCTCATGTTCTTGCTTTTGTTTGTGTTGAGATCTTCATAGGTAATCCTTGGATTACCTATGAACCATTTTGTATTATCTATGTGTAGGTCTATTGACCATTCCCACTTCTCTTAATGAGGTACGTGCAATGCACGTTTTCAAAAAAAAAGTTCAATGATACACTACCATCAAACTACTATTGTGGTCCATAGCTAATATCATATCCAATAAATGGCAGAAAGACAACATAGAGAAGCAGAAACTGCTTTTTCTTTACAAATTGCAAGCAAAGCTCAAATTAGAATTAGAATCAGTATAATAAAAAGGACAGGTAAAGACATGATGCATAGTCAGTCAGTAAGTAAAAAGAGTATTGGTCAAAACAACTCTATGTTTGTTACAACAAGGCTTTATGATAAGGTGTTCATATATTTAACAAGTCTCTTTTTACCCAAACCTAGTCAAGTTGTAAGCAAAAACTCAAAGTATAATCAGAATCATCAGAAATAAAGACAGATAAGGACATATGGATAGTCAGTAAGTAAAAGGAGGATCGGCCAAAACAATTCTATGTTTGTGACAACGAGGCTTTATGAATTATGATAAACTGGTCACATATTTAACGAGTCTCTTTTTCCCCCAAAATCTAGTCAAGAGAACACTGAAGCTCAAGTCCCAGATTCTCAGTTATGGGATATGTAAACCTTATAGGCTTCAACCACATCACTAAATAGACTGGAATTCATCGCTTACATCTTCAGAAAGAACAAAGAAAAAACTTCCTTTTACAAAGCTCAGTATCCTATACTGTCACATTCCTAACATGTTGGTGTCAAGTAATTTCTCATAACTGAAAGTTGGATCACAGTTCACGCATCTAATAATTTCTAGAAGGCAGATGATAAACCACATATGTATTCTATGCCAGTAATGAGAGCTAAATATAAAAACCAGAATACTCTAGAAAAACTGAAACACACACACAAAAAAAGAGTAAACATAAGATGCATGACCACAAATAACTTACTTGTTCATGATCTGATCACAGCAATGAGGCGTCCAGGTCCGGGAATAGGGCGAGCACCATGTCTTTCTTTGCATCCTGCACTGCCTCCTCTGCAGCATGATTCACACGGGCAACCTCTACTTCGTGCTCCTCCCTGAGCCAGGTGATGGCAGCGTCATGCGCCTGGCTGAGCTTGGCAACCTCAGCAGCGTGCTCCTCCTGGAGCTTAGCAATTTTGGCCATGTGCTCTGCCTTCACCTTCTCGGCATGTACGGTGCTTGCCTTGTGATGCTCCTCTTGGAGCTTGGCAACCTCAGAGGCGTGCTCCTGCTTGAGCTTGGCGATCTCAGAGGCGAACTTCTCGGCGTGCTCCTGATTGAGCTTGGCGATCTCAGAGGCATGCTCCTGATTGAGCTCGGGGATCTCAACAGCGAATTTCTCCTTGAGCCGTGCATTCTCAGCTCTGGCCGCAACCAAGTAGTCCATGAACTTGGCATTCACGGCGTTGGCCTGTTGCAGCTCATCCTGAAGGAAGGCGATCTCCTGGGCTGCCGGCTGGTTATCTTGCAATCGTGCATTTTCAGCATCAAATGCCACCATAGCATCGTACATATAGAGGGCGTCAATTGCCGGAATCCCTGCTGGCGGGGAGATATCACTGTTGCTGCCCCAGGCTCCATCAAACGATGGTGTCATTTCCATTCCCTGCAGCGGCGGCGCTGCCGAAATGGCAAGGCTTTGAGGTATCGGAGGGGTCATGGGCACGGACGCTGGGCCTGGACCTGGACACCTACGCTTCCGCCGCATCCCCC